>JARHVA010002777.1:607500-617500 GCA_037957365.1 Torreya grandis | reverse complement strand
TTATAGTATATGGATTTTGTTTCCTTGAAGGGTATTGATGATATTTGGTTAAAGGTCCAGATGTGCTACTGCTGCATGGATTCCCTGTAATCTGGTATTCATGGCATTATCAAAGGATTGCATTGGCAAATGTAGGATTTCATGCATTTTCCCTGACTTCAAAGGTTATGGACTCTTCGACCAGCCTTCTAAAATTGAGAAAGGCGCCTTTGCAGACCTTGTCGAAGACATGGCCGGCCTTCTTAATACCTTTGGCATTCAGAAAGTAAGTACCCACAAACGGGCAACTCTGTTCTATGAAATTCCTATATGCATAGGGTAAAATTATGGGGACCAAGTTTCCAAGGAATTTTTACCTCTCATATGATCCAGACAAGCAATTAATAGAGTGAAGGCCATCTGTGGTGCCATTTATTGGCACACTAAACTCCTTAACATTCAAAAAGATTTTTGTAGCTCATTATGATGGAGTTTTTTTCAACTTATCCAACTTTCGTGACCGAGGAGGATGATCTCAAAAAATGTCTGTAAGTCGTTCCTTGTAAAATATTTGAGGTTCAAAGGTTCACTTACGACTGTTTACTATTTGTTGAAGATTTTTATGAGGTAGCAACTTAAATGTCTGTATGGCCCATTGAATTGATGGTTTTTCTTGTAAATTTTACCAATTTTTTAGAGATACAATGGGTTAGGATTTGTACAAGATATACCTAGAAGTTGTGTAGACCTTCTAAATTTATTAATTAGGGCAACACTAAGTTTATTTTCAAGGTTAGGGACCTAAAGCTCATTGCTCATTAGTTTCATATCGTGCTCATGAATGTGTCTTATAATATTATTTCCAAAAATCTTGCTTTACGAGTGAGGTACTTGTTACCTCTCATCATATGAGCAAACCAATTTCATTTTCGAATGATACATATTAGATAATATCATTGTAGTTTAGGAATGAATGGAATAGAATCGCTTCTTATAAAAAAATGTTATTTTCATCAAAATTGATTACGAAAAAACCTATAATAAAATTGAGTGAATATTTAGTATTGTCATACTTCAAGAACTTGTGTTTAGGACTAGATTTGTACAAATAATCACTATTCTCTTTTAGGATATCTATGCATATATCACCATTAATGGAGCTTAGTCAGAACAATTTAAATTGTTTATGTCTACCACAAAAGGTTTTAGTTTAACTCATTCCATTTATATTCTTGTAACTGAAGTTTCAACAATTTTTAGTTAATAACACTTGTAAAAATATAGTAAAAGGTATTTCTCTCCCTCAATTCCATAAGCAAATGTTTAATGGAATAATTGTTGATGGCTCCTTCCTCAGTCTTGTTTAATAATTACCATCTATTTCCAATGTCATGAAATGTGTGGATATTTTTTTTTTTGTGTTGCCTCATGATCCTTTATATGGTTGCAGAAAACACGATATTACAAGTAATCTGTCACCCCCTTACCTCATTGGTTATAGGATTTTAAATGGTATTAGATTCAATCTAGAGAGCAATTCCGATTCCTTGGCATTCCCTTTTCCATTTAGGCATCTGTTATATGGAATTATTTACACTGGAGGCATTCCACATGGAAAATAATGCAGAGATTTGTCTCGCATAGCAGATATTCCTCTCAGATCTGACTTTGAAAAACAAAAGTTTTTTTTGTTCACTGTTATGCTGCCATGTGGGGTTAGGGCTTACCTGCGGGAGATTCGTATCTGGGGACGCCCATGGTTTTTCTTGGTTCGTCATGGACGGTGGTTTTTGACTAGCGGTGATACAGAGAAGTGGTGGTTTTGGTTTTTGACTTGCGGTGATTCCCGCGAAGGGCCTGTGGACTGAATTGATTATTGTTTACAAGTTGTTGCCCAATGGAAGACTTAATTGGAAGTGAACGTACATCTTTGACTGTGACATAACACCTGCTCTTGTTTGCCGATCGCAGTGTATACAGACGCTTTCGGTCACCAAGTGTCATCATCCTGACCAACTATGTATAATTTAAAACGAAGTGTCTCGTTCAAGCAACAATTAGTAAACCAGGAAAAATAGATTTGAATGAGAGATGTGTTGGTGTCAAACTTAGTCACGTAAGTACTTAATGATAATGCTTTTAGTTGTTCATCTTCGATCTTTAGGAATTTTTAATTTCATTTTTTTAAATCGGTAATGGGTTTTTTTTTATTTAAAAGAATCTTTTGGATTCGTGAGATTTTTAAGAATATTTATCATATTATTTTTGTTTTTGTTGTTCAAACTTATTTTCCATTTAAGTGATTAATGAATAATGTTCTTAATAATCAATCCAAGATTTTAGGAACATTAATTTAATATTACTTTTTATTTTGTTGTTCTCATGAGTAATATATTTTTAGCTAAAAATATATTACTCATGAAAACAACAAAATAAAAAGTAATATTAAATTAATGTTCCTAAAATCTTGGATTGATTATTAAGAACAATATATATATATATATATATATATATATATATATATATATATATATATATAATAACTATTATATAGCTAAAAATATATTACTCATGAGAACAACAAAAATAAAAAGTAATATTGAATTAATATTTTTAGTTATATAATAGTTATTTTATATATATATATATATATATATATATATATATATATATATATGATTATAATATTATATAGGGTTAGTAATTATATCGATTTATACTTTTTCGTTTTTATAAATTCTTGTTTTATGTTAATTATATTAAAGTAAAATGGTGATGTCTTAGATTTATTGTTTTATATTGTGTATTAATAATCAAACATTACATCATGCTTAATAATATACATAAACACAATATTCATATATCTGGAAGAAAGGGCAAGGGCATAAAAAACATGTAAATAGTGAAAGATTTAAAAATGAGATGAGTGATAATGACATGTATTTCTAATGATATCATACGCCAAGGGGCCGAGCCCCATATCGAACATCACACTTAGATTTAGGGAAACAGTTGGATATTTATGACTTGGACCCATTGCAAAGGGGTGCACTACTTGTAGGGTGGTAGGTTCTTTGATTGGATGTTTTCTATTGTTAAGGGTCAAAGAGGATGACATGACATTAAATTGATTATTCCAAGTCTCCACGTCCGATGTATATCATACACCAAGGTACCCGTATCAAATACCAAACTTGGATTATAGGTAGTGGTTGGATTTATATGACTTGAACCCATTGCAAAGGGGGTACACAGCTTGTAGTTTGACAAGTTCTTTGAGTGGATGTTTTCTATTGTCAAGGGTTAAATATGATGACACAAGGTTAATTTGATTGCATGAAGGCTTCACATTCAATGTGCGACTCAAATCAATGATGTAATGTCGTTGATGTCAAGACAAGACATTGAGGTTCCAAAGTCTATATTGTAACTTATCATTGGATTTCAAGTCAAGAAGGAATATATAAATGGGATCGCACTTGACCATCTCAATGAATGTTCGATTAATTGTGCCTTGGTTTTGCTGTGCACTAGATTTGCATTTGGTGATGCCATGCTTGAACACCTCAAAACTTCATGCACATTAGCCCCATATTTATTTCAAATGCTTACTTAACTAGATAGACATACAAAGTTCAATGACACGTCACATATGTGAGTCCAATATGTGGATTCCACCAAACTATGAATGCTCTTTGAGTAATGCCTATAACTAACTCACACATAGCCCTAGCTTTGATATGTAAAATGTGTGCAAATAAGGCCCAATTTAGTCACACTTGCATGATTATGAGGTGCATAAGTAACCCAAAGTATTGATGTCTTCAACATGTATTTGCATATCGATAGGAATGGATCTTGAAACCTACATAGAAGCAGACACATGCATGTGTCTAAATCATGATTTAAAAACCAATAGATATTCCAACTTCCTTCAAGAGAAGAGGCTCAAGTCTAATGAGATCTACACATATTGTCTCTCCTATCTAAGCTTGGGTTTTGTAATTAACTGTGTTTTGCATATTAATAAAATACTCATGTTTTAAAAATAGAGTCTGATGTCTTAAATAGTATAAACATATATATGTGAGCCCAATATCTGAAATTTTCCATAATTTTTGTAGGTTTCATTATATTGGCAACATAAATGAACATATGTTACAATATAAACTTTGGAACCTGAATGTTTTGTCTCCATATAATTTGTAATACAGTGCTATTTTGAGTTGCACATCAAACATGGAGCCTTCTCACAATCAAATCAGTGTCATGTTGTCTTCATTGACCCTTCATGATAGTAACCGTCCAATCAAAGAATTGGTCACCTTAGAAGTCAATGACTCCTTTCTGATGGATGCAAGTAATGTAGATCCAATCACTACCTCAAATTTAGAAAATCTTTTAAATGCCTAAGCAATAGTTTAAAGCACAACAGACATAAATGAAATTTATCACAAAATATAGATGACACATTTTGCATGAAAGTTTGGAGCATTTAAAACTTCAATTTTGATATTGATTGTATGTACCCATGTCCACATCAAATATTCATCTAAATCCTAAAACAAAATGAACATTCACAAAGATTCACCCACATTTGATTCTTGCACTTGCTTTCTATCTCAAATAGAATTACTTTCAAATAATGTAACAACCACATTTGAAAATATTACAAACATGACATCAAACCATATTTTGCATGAACACATTATACAGAATAATGATGATCTACACCATGGGGCCTAGGGTGGAGGTGCATAGAGGACAACTGAGTTATGACTATGTAGAGTGAATGCGTAGTGTTATATTTAGGCAGTATAAACATAACACATTCAATAGAGCAGAAGTCTTAACTTAAAAAACATGTAACTTCTATTAATTGTCAAATAATAGGGAAAGGAATACGGAGTATAATGTTCATAGTTCATGTCTACAGAGTAGGTGTATAGGGAAATATCTCCATGTTACAATGGCATCAATCTCTATATTCATTTAATGTCTAGAGGTGATGCAAATGATACTTATTTATACAAAGAAATACAAGAACAATAATAACTATTGTTCAATTACCAAGGAAGATATCTATGGTGTGTTGATCTTTTTAGAAGTGGTAGTTGGCAACGGTTAGAACAATCAATGTCCAGGTTGTCAACCATTTGAATTCAAATCTTAGTTCTCTTTTTGGCGGCAATGACATGTCCTTGAGTGGATGTCATCTAGGCACATGGAGATATGAAGCACACAGGGTGTTAAATTTGGATGTGTGTGGAGATCCATTGTGAATGAATGTAGAAGTGAGGGATGTGTAGGCAATTTGATGCACTATAGTCAGTAAGTGAGTGTAAGGACTTATGTTGTGGGAAATTGTAAGGTGTGTGAGGCTGTGAGATACAATGTAGAACTACAAGGGGCATTGGGCTATTATCACGATGGGCATGGGAGTCGATGAGCATATATAGTACCTATGTAGTGCACAAGTCAATGAGGCATGGGGGTTCATGATTTTTAACATGTGTAATGAAAAGCACACATGGGTCAGTGCATAAAAGTCTCTGAGTTGACATGGGACTTGCATGTTTGACTTAGAGAGAACTTTGAGCAAGGAGTGCACAAGCTTAGGTGAGAGGTGCACCCTGCATAGTAGATTCAATGAAGAGTAAGTTAGTTACACAAGGATACATACATATCATTCACCCTTTCTTGAAGAAAAATGGTCTCTATTGTGTTAGTGCATAGCTGTGGGAATTTCACCTAAAGTTGCTGTAAATTTTACCACTTAGCTTGATCATTGTATTTCCCAACCTTGACCACTCTAAAAATTTGATGTGTGTCATGACAGGTGCATGTGTTTATCACTTTAATGATCTAGTCCTTCTCTGTGAGGTGTAAGTGTTTAGGATCCAAATTAGAAGGATGTTTTATCACTACTGGATCAAGAAGTAACGAAGTGTAAGGCTTGCAAAGCTCCACATTGAATATGGGGTGCATGCCCAAGTATTGAGGTAGATAAAGAACAAAGGTGTTCTCACCATCTATATGCAAAATAGTGTATGGACTATAGTATAGAGGCTTGATATTTTGGTGTGGACCTTTGAAGTGCTTCTTTTGAAGTTGTGACCAAAATTTATCACCAACTCAGAATGTTGAGGTGTGTGATGTGTGTCATGGCACTCCTTGTAATTAGTTTGGGCATGAGAGAGAATCTACTGAACCTACTAGTGAATAGGCTAGATGCGATGCAAAAAATTCTTAGTTTTGTTGGCTTCTTATTCCTATGTGCATGACTTAGTTCCTGATAGTGCATGGTAGGATATGTCTAAAGGTGCTGAAGGTTGAAACCCAAGACATGTTTGAAATGGATTGTGGCTAGTAGAGCTATGAAGAGCCCTATTATAGGCGTGTTGAATGTAAAAGAGATTGTCATTCCAAGTGTGATCATGTGTTTGATTATACATTCAAAGAAAATAAACAAGTGTGTGATTGACCACTTCAGTTTGCTCATCTATCTAAGGATGAAAAGTCATCGACCAATTTAGCTGCATATCTATTAAATCCTATAATGCTTACCAAAAGTGACTCAAACTGCAGATCATAGTTGGAGATGATGGATGTTGGTTGCTCAAAATGAACCCAAACATGGTTGAAGAATACCTACATAATGCTAGCTATGTCAATGTATTTTTACATGCAACCATGATAGCCATCTTAGAGAACTGATCCAATACAATGAACATAGTGTCATGTTATCATCTCGTCAAGGGTAGCCCAGTCATGAAATCCATGATGATATATTCCCATGGTATAGATGGAATTGATAGAGGTGTGCAAAGTCCTAGATTTATATTTAGGGGTTTGGCAATGCAACAAGGAATGTAAGACTTGATGTGGTACTCGATGTTCGTACACATGTACGACCAATAGAAGTGTGACTATAATATGGATAGAGTCTTTATAAATTCAAAGTGTCTCAAGGTCTTGCCATAGTGCACCTCCCATATAAGTCATTGGCAATGTATAATTGAGGGAACACAAAGATGTTTGATATTATAGAGAATTTGGTCAACCAAGTCGAACTCTAGCACTTGTTTACCTTGCATGAGGCTAGTGTAAATTGCTAAGAAGTCCTAGTTAGATGAGTAAAAAGGAACCCAATCTAAGAAGTTATGGCCATGCATGTCTATCATCATGATGAACACATGAATTGATGGTCAACTAAGGTAGTATGTAGCCTTATTTTCCTTCCCTTTTCTTATGCTTGATCATGAGATGGAATTGTTATAGGTAAGTCATCCATTTTGTATGGGACATATTTTCCAACTTGTTTTCCAACTATAGGAAATGAAGTGGTTTATGGTTTGAATGAACAACTGTCTCCTTCCTAAGAATGTAATGTTACCATTGCTTGATTGCTTGTACAATAGCATAAAATTCCTTCTCATAGGTAGAGTACCTTTGCACCATGTCATTGATTGTCTTTGAGTGGTATGCAACTATATGTCCATGTTGTTTGAGTATTATACTAAGTGCATAGTTAGATGCATCAATGTGAATTTTGAAATTCTACATAATGTCAAGCATTGTGAGAATAGGCATTGCATAGAGGTGCTATTTGAGTGCCTTAAAAGTGCAATATTATGTATGATTCCAATCAAACTTGGAGTTTACATGAGTTATATAGGTGAGTACCAAAGAGATGTGAGAGAATCCAATGATGAACTTGTGATAAAAGTTAGCAAGTCCAAGAAAAATCCTTAATTCTATGAGATTACGTGGAGTGGGCTAATTTTGGATCACTTTGATCTTCTTTTTATCTACCTTGAAGCCAGTGTGGTCAATGATGTAACCTATATACTGAATCTACACTGTACCAAATGTATACTTTGTTAAGTTGGCTTATAACTTATGTTGTCACAAAGTTCCTAAGATGCATGAGATGTGTTCCATATGCTCCTCCCAAGTCTTGCTAAAGATGAGGATGTCATCCAAGTAGATAATGATGAAGGAGTTTAGGAAGGGTCTAAGTAAATCATCCATTAGGTGCATGAATGTGGCTAGCACATTGGTGAGGCTGAAAGGCATGACCAACTACTCATACAATCTTTCCTATTTCTTGAAAGCTATTTTATAGATGTCTTCAGGATGAATTGGAACCTGATTGTAATCTGACTTCAAGTTGATCTTGGTGAAGTATTGATTTCCTCAAAGCTGATCTAGAAGGTCATCAATACATGGTAATGGGTACTAGTTCTTCACCATTATCTTATTGAGCATGTGATAGTTGATGTAAAATCGCCAAGACCCATCCTTCTTAAGTGAGAGGACTATCAGGCTCTTATAAGGCAAAAATCTAGGCATGATATTACCTTGATCGAGGAGCTTTTGTATTTGTCACCAGACTTCATCATTCTCCCAAATTGATCTATGATACAAGGGGCTATTCAGAAGAGGGGATATAGAAACCAAATCAATGCAGTGGTTTACTATGTAATGTGTTGGAAGGGCTTTAGGTTCTGTGAAGACTTTGCTTTGCTATTCTAGTAACTTGTCAAGTTATTTCTAATATGATGGTGTGTGAGTGTTACCAAGGTGCATTTTATCATTTTAAGTTTTGCAGGTGTGTCATGGTGGATCATGAGTAACACAAATTTTTTTTTGTGTGATATGATTTTGCAACATTTTTTGGCAGAGACCAAGGTGACTTTGGTTAAGGGCAATGACTCAAAGAGATTGTAGAAGTGATCTTGTGTAAGGATAAACTAGTACTATGGTTTGGCCTAATATATAGCTTCCTTGTTGAATAAATATGGTCTTCTCAGTAAAATATCATAGACTTATAGAGGTGAGATATCACAAGTTATGTTATCCTCCATTGGCTTGACTTTATATTGAAAGGTGCATTATCATCAAATGTGAGTATCTTTGCCTTGTTGCAGCCACCCAAGAGAATAAGGCTTCGACTGCATGGTAGTGGAAAGACCAAGGCATTGGGATATATATTATGTAATGATATTATTCTAACTACCGCTATCGATGATGATGTGGAAAGGTTGACCCTTCACCCAAATTTGGTGTGGAAAAGGCATTCACACTCTTTAGAGATGTCGATTGCAGTGGAGCTAGTATTTATATAAGAGGCATCTGAATCAGTGTTATTTGTCGGCATGATTCATGATGTAGATTATATGAGTAGAGACTGCTACACATGACATTTAGAGTTATCATGTGTGGACAAGTGATGGGGATGGCACCACTTATCATTGGACTTCTTTTTTCCTTTGTCTGAAGTAGAAGGCACTAGAGCCTTTGAGTGTTACCATAATCTTTTGATAATGTGCACTCTTACATTAAGGGTGTTATTACTTTAATGTAGGGGCTATGATATGGAGTCCTATGATGGAAGGGCCTTATGCACTTTGTTGGATGAAGAGGTGGCACACTGCTTCATATTTTCTTTGACTTCAAGCTTGGTGGCATTGTGATATGCTTTCCCCAATGTGTCAAAAGTTAAAAAATCCATCTTCATGTAGAAATAAGGTGAGAGTCTTATGATGTAATTCAACACCCTATGTTGTTCACTCAAGTTCTCTTATAGGCATGTAGAGAATACATGGAAAACATTGGTGTAGTATTTCGTGAATTGATTCTTGCATTATTGTAGTTGTTGGAACTTGATGTATTCATCCTCAAAGAGTCAGAGAGGGTAGTATACCTATTTTATCATATTGATGAAAGTATTCCAAGACTTGATTGGAGTTGAGTCTTGCTCACACTGCACACTAAAGTTCTCCCATCAATGAATTATCAAAATGGACATCTTCAGTAATGCGAATGTGATATTCTTATCATTAGTGAAGGAATTAATGGATAAGTACACCTTGAGTTGTCAAATTCAAGTAACCAATGATTTGGCATTGATCTTGCCTTTGAACAAAGGGATTATAGATTGAATTGTAATTTGAAGGGTGTTTATTATTGAAACTATTGTGTAGCACACTATTGAGATGATGAGGAGGATGCCATG
>JARHVA010002777.1:470000-602500 GCA_037957365.1 Torreya grandis | reverse complement strand
GGGAGAAGCTAAATAGGGACCCAAGAAAGGGCCCATAATACACAGGAAAGGGTTTGTGAGGCATGGGACTTTTTAAGAAAGGCTGGGGAAATAAGAAGATTAGGTAAGTGATAAAAAGGCCTAGAAAAGACCAAAAGAGGTCTAGGAAGTCTGTATGCATGCTATAAAATATGTAAAACTACCTAAGAATGTGCCTTTAAAGCTTGGCATGCTTTTAAACCTGCACATATAAGCTTAAACACTTGAAAATATCATTAATAGGTTTAATCCAAAAAACATAGAAGCTTGAACAATGTGATATTTCTTGATTTAAAAAACTAACTATAATTATGCCAAACACCAAAATGTAAAATGTCAAAGACCCTAATTTTAAGAGATTGGAGCAAGACTAAATCGTAGCACATGATACAAAAGATAAAATTGAGTCAAAAACATTGCAACAATGATTTGAGTTTCATAACAGATGTGGATCCTTCACACAATCAAATTAGTGTCATGTAATACTCTTTGATCCTTGTCAATATCAAATGTCTAATCAAATATCTTGCCACCTAGGAAGATATGTACCCCTTTCCAATGAGTTCAAGCTATATGTAAATCTAACAACTACCCTAAATTTGTGTCTCATGTAGGATATTATTTCCCTTGAGCATCACCACCAAACAAACCTCCTCACACAACACATTAACATGTTGTAACAAGGTACACACCTCATTTTCTATCATCACCTCCACTAGAACCTCCCTTCTGCCAACACAACACCCAGTGATCCATGCACATGTATTTTGAAACATATTTGATTGAAGTTTTATTTATACATTTTTAAGTTGAATATGCAAAAATGGATATAATTTGTTATCTGTTGGTAAAGTGAGATTTTTTATTTCAGTTTTACATGAGATATGGAGCCTTGCCACAATCAAATCAACTCTCGTAATGTCCTCATTCACCCTTAACAATAGAAAATAATGAATAAAAATATTTTTTTTAATATTATATGATATTATATATATTTTATATTATATTATATTGATTATTTAAAAATAATATATTAAAATTTGTTTTGATGACACATTAACAATATAATATCAAAAAATATATTTTAATATTTTATGATATCATTTATATTTTATATTATATTATATTGGTTATTTTAATATAATATATTAAGCTTTTATAACATTGTTTTTACATTTTACATGGCCATCCTTGTTTTTAAGTATTTTGCAGTGCATTGAAAAAGGTATATACCTAAAAAAACATAAATTAGTGTTTTTAGTGGACCCCATAATGTGAAAGTTTAGGAAAACCATAATGATTTAGTCGATTACGTAGAATATATGTTACAACGAAAATGAACATTGATATCAAGAAGGGATGAAGGCCACACTTAAATTATAAGTTATATTATTGTGCATTTTTTTCACTTTTTTATAATAGCAATCAAATGCTTTAGCATTCAAAGTTACCTTGGTAATATTTAAAGTGATATTTATAAAATAATTATATTTTATAAATAAATTAATATTTATTAAATTTTGAAAATTCATTTAAATAATTAAGTCTGATGTAATAATTGTGAACTTCATAAAAATTAAATATTAAAAATATTTTAATAAATTTTATTTAAAAGGAATTAATTTATAAAATTTTATGTTGAGTAACAACTTTTCATATAATAATATATTCATGAAATTTGAACTTGGATAAGTTTAGGAAAAGTTTATTCATTTTAACCATTAAAATTATATTCTTGGGCTTTAAGACCTCACATCTGAAAGAAAAATCTAATAATTCAAACTCAACAAAAAAACTATATTTTAAAAAAGTAAACTTAGATCCCAAACATTTTTTTTACTAACATGTTCAATTGATTCAAGCTTGGGGTTAAAATGGAAGGTGGGGCTTGGGGCTTATTAGAGAACTTGAGAACTTAACTCTATCAGTTTTGCTTTACATTTAACTTGCGTTCATTAACTTGGTGAAGAATCTTTTCAATTCCTTGATTACGTTAACTTTGCTAATCCATCGTAGCTTATTCTCGTTGTCATAGTTACGATCATCAAAGTTCTAAATGATCCAAACATTTGTGATTCTTTTCTTAACCATCCATTAGGGTAATAAAAAATGATGTGATTTGCTTGACAAGATTTTTTTTCATAGTGTACTTAATCATGATCTTGATTTCATAATATATTGCATTTATATCTATTCAGATTTAAGATGACATTTGTATGCATTTTAAAATTTGTGCAAATTTAAGGCAACGATTGAATTTACATGACTTGCATCTATCAGAATGGGATATAGATCTCCAAATATGGAAGGTTATTTGATTGGACATTTTCTATGTGAAGGGTTGAGAATGACAATGTGAAACTAATTTGATTGTGATAGGGTTTCATGTTCGATTGCAACTCAAGTTAACACTACATTGCTAATTACATGGAGACAAGACAATGAGATTCTAAACTCTATATTGTAACTTGTGTTCGTTTATGTGGGCCCATAGTGAAGACTTCAATAATGCCCACATCCTTCTCCCATACATATTGAAATTAAGTTTGAATTAAATCTAAATAATTATTGGAATGAGAATGTAGACAAAGGCAATAATTTTGAGTTGAAACTTTGAGATTCTACTCATGCTAGTTATAGTGTATTGAATGAGCTTAGAGTTAAATATGACTTGATGTACCTACACTAAGAATAGGATTAATAAATGCATGACTTCACAAAAAAATGAATCATTAAAATGATGTAACCCAATAATAGGGTCATATTTAACAATATAAAACATCATTATATTATATTTATAATATAATATTATATTTATTGTATTATAATATTGTACTATGTAATAAATTTATGAAATATTATATTAAATACTATATTTTTTATATAATATTTACTATTTAATATAATAAGCACTCATTTGAGCTATGCATCAGACATGTGCCCCTTTTGTAATCAAATAATATCTGATGAATGTCAATTACTACACTTTGTAATATATTTTTTAACTAAAAAGGGGTTAAAATTTATTTAAAAAAGCCCAAAAATAGGCGAATTACAAATCCATGTCCTACTCAAGAAGTTGAGCCAAGGTAAGGGATAAACTTACAGGGAGCATCTTCTGATCCTGAATACACCAATTTGGCCTATTCTCTGAGGACCATTTAGCTAAGCAATCAACAAATCCATTCCACTCACAGGGAATATGCTTAAAGGAAATCAACACAAAATACATACTAATTTGATGAATCTGCTTAATCACCGCATCTAGTTGCCAATCAACATTATCAAAATTACCATTATTCAACAAGTTAATAATCACTTGCGAGTCAGACTCACAAATGATACTAAGATAGCCCTATCTGCAACAAGTTTGAATCACCTCCAAGATCGCCATAGCCTCCATCAGATTGTTGGTATGGTGGCCCTTGTAGATGGAGAATAGGAAACAAATCAAACCAGTACTATCTCTTCCAATGCCACCTATCCCAGCATCACTGGGATTGCCTTTAGAGGATCCATCGACATTGACCTTAATATGCCCCTCCATGGGAGGTGTCCAACACCCCAAACAGCTGATCAGATGCACCCACTGCCTGGTCCTATTTGTGGGACACGTATGAGGAAGAAGGGAAGCTGCTAAGGGCATAGCAGGGGATATTCGATTTAAAACCATGGCCTTAGCAGGGTCAATTTTTGTAGTACTATCACATTTGACGTGGAGAGTTTCCTGAATAACATTAAGGACTTTCAACCACAACTCCCTGAGACCAAGACAACACTCTTGAAAAATCCTTCTATTTCTCTCTATACAGATATTCCAAAGAATAAAGGCAGGTCCAATTGCCCACACAATCTGCAGTATAGATGCCTTGGTAGGTGGTCGACCCAGGCACTACTAGAATTCTGCCAAGAAGGAAACATGCCAACAGGGGCAACCCCATGCTTGCCACCACAGATGCCATAATCTCCTAGCAAAGGAGCATTGGAAGAAGAGGTGCGCCTCATTCTTCTCACTGCTACGACAAAGTAAACAAATTGAAGGACCATGAAAACCTCTTCTACAAAGATTATCCCATGTCAAGCATCGGTTGTAGGTGAGAGCCCAAAGAAAGAAGTTGCATTTTGGCCATGATGCAGAGTTCCAAATTTTATTTCCCCACAAGAAATCCACTTCACCAAAACATTTCTTTGTGAGCTCCTGATAGCTAGAAGATACTGAGTATTGTCCATTAGAGTCACCTCCCCAAGCCAGGATATCACTCTCCCTCAAGGAGCTGCATCCTCTAATCGCAAGGATCTGAGATAACTCTTGCCGGTTCTCCACAGTCCCTCCTAGCGGCCAATTAGATGCATTCTTCCATTTATAAGCAATATTAGTCCCCAGATTATAAGCTTTTTTGTAATGCTCAACTGTGGTCCATCCAGTAGTGAGAAAAGAATCACATAGGGGCTGTAAATGGGGATGAGAGGAAAGGAGGGGAGGAGCTCCGTTCCGTGAATCTTCCCAAAAAAGTGCCTCTGAACCACTATTGCAAATCCAAAAGAGGCTGGCCTGCACCAAATGAGCTCCAAGTTTGAGGGTGTTCCACACCATAGAGCCTCTTCCCTCAATAGGCAGCCTAGGAATCTCAGATGGATTAACCCCTGGGAAATACTTCAAAGACAAGATACGGGCCCAAAGGTGGGATTGATTGGTGCACCACTGCCAATACAATTTTGCAACGAGAGCCTGACTAGATAGAATAGCAGACCTCAGCCCAAGACCTCCATCCTTCTTTGGATGGAAAATAATGTTCCAATTAACAAGACTCCATTTTGAATTCCTTAGATTGCCACTCCAAATAAATTGCCGAGAAAGAGTATCATATTCTTTGAGAAAGTACATCGGGGCTGCCTGGACCATACTATGATAAATGGGCAATGCTTGAATCACGGATTGCAAAAGGGTCACACTCCTCACAGTCGTGAGCCAACGGTGGGTCCAATGATTAACTCTCTACCTCAATTTATCCAGGACATTCTGCCAAAAAAGCCTGGGCTGCCTTCCAACCACAATGGGAATCCCCAAGTAAGTCACTGGAAGAGGCTGCGTCTGAAATCTAAGGAACTACCCTTTGTAATATAGACTTCAACTTTTCAAATAATTATTTTATCACTACCAAATTATAGGTAAATATCATGTAATGGGTACATATCATGTAAATCTAATAGTTGCCTTGAATTTGGGTATGTTACACTATATGAGCCCTATAAGATATGATATCATCTAAAATACCTTATCACTAGCCCTCACCATCATCGCCCTACTCACCTTGATAGCATATAAAATACCCTATCAATGGCCCTCACTAGCATCATAGATGAATGCAAACTACAAGATATACTCTTAAACGTCAATCTCTTGTCCCAACATCAAAAAAATTGCATCGTTGATTCAAGTTATATAGGAGACATGGATCCCTATTGAAATCAAAGCAATTCTCATGACATCCTCATCCAGACTTGACTAAAGAAAACATCCAATCCAATATGCTTCCACCTTGCTTTGATATAAATGACACATATCATTCTACACCACTATTAGATTGATGTGTCAATGTAAATTTTATCATATCCATGTATGTAGGTGTAAAGTATATGGGATAAGTGTTATCCATATGTTTTTACAAAGAATTTTGCTTGTCTTTTGAATGGTAACATATTTGTCAAAGCTACTATTATATTGTATTATTATATTATATATAATAATATATTATTTTATGGACCCCTTGGTGTATGAATTTTATTAATTATAGGTACATATGTTCTTAAACATAATTAATTTCTCTATGTGTTAATATATTGGTAACATGGATTAATGGAACATACAAGATAAATTATAGGATGTTAGTGTCTTGTTCCAACATCTATTGTAATGCAATATTGATTCAAATTACACATTAGATGTAGAGTTGTATATCAATTTAATCATATAAATGGATGTAATATTTATTTTCATAAAGCGAGATTGTGTTAAGCAAGGGAGTGTAAATTAGTGTCAGTTGTGTTTTTAAGAACTAATGGACAAGTTGGGCTAATCAATGGGTGCCACATGTTGTTGTGTCCATAGTGATCATAGGTTTAACTACAATGTGTATATGGTGACACCAACACAATCATAACTAATTTTTCACTATTGTTTAGCTGTCATCAAAATGTTAGTCACAGGTACCTATGCATAACATAGAAAATCAAATTAAATGGTCACTGCCAACCTGTGAAACCAAGGCTTTATGTTAAACCATATGATACCATGTGTCCATGATACTATCTATGATTCCTTCCACCATTCCTTTCACCCTTAGGATAATTTCTAGTGTAATATGGAGGGTTGAGAAAAATATTTCTTATTAGGTCACCAAACCTCTCTCCCAGACTAGTAAGTTCTAGGTTTGTTCTAAGATCCTAGAAACAACCCATGTGTATTATTTCTCTTGTTAGGCACATTCAAATGTTTCATATGATAATTTGTAATTCCTCATAGGGGATTTCATTTAAACCAATTCTTAAGGCCATATAAATATTTTCATAGAGTTTCTTGGGGTATATGCTACAAACCTAAGGAGGTAGGAGGTCTTGGCCTTATTAATGTCAAACTCAAAGGATCTACTATTTATTTCAAATAGAATATTTATTCACTTGAAGGAGATGAGCCTTGGTGTATGCATCCGAATTTACTCACCTTATTAGGCTTGTTAATTTTGATACTAATTCCCATATAATTTTGTCTAATAATTATCTAATTAACACCCTTCTCTTATTCCATCTAACATAACCCATTATGTAAATCCCCTCTTCATATTTCATATCCCATATATATCCCATCCATTATTAATTCCCTTTTTACATCACCTATTAATATTTTATTTATCTAATAATTCCCACTTGTGAATTTAAAATTCACAAAAATGTACCTACCCACCTATCCCCTAGGTTCTCCTACATGCCTAGTACCTAGTCTCCACCCTTCTCCTTCTCTAGAAAGTTCTATCTCTAGAGAATTCTAAGGAATTTTAAATTCCTTAGAATTACCTCCTTCCTCTCTAGATTTTTCTTCTCCAAAGGCTTCTAATGAATTTTTAATTCATTAAAAAATCTCCCTCTATTGCCTATTTAAATCCATGTTTCCCTTGATTCCAAACTGGAATGGGAGAATTTAGAGCATTCATGTCAATCTTACGATATTGAATCTATCTTTCCAAACTTATTTATTGTCTTCCATCCATTATCAAAGTCATCATACTCCATTGTTGCTACAAAATTCTGAGTCTGTATTAAGCAATCTATTTGCCTTGGGGAATATCATCCATTTTATAAGTGAATTGGATGCATAATGAAGGTATAACTATTTAATTTTCATTGTTGATTACATCCATTTCATTTACCTTGCCAAATCTTGAGGTTAGTTTTGAGTTTGGATTATTTGAATAGATTATATGCATTTTGAATCCATGAATCTAAATTCATACTAATGCACTTGGAATTTTTTTCTTCACAATTGCATCTCTTAGATTAGTCCATATGGAATGAGGAGTTGGAAATTTCTTTGTATTTAGTCACTTCTAATCACTTCGGTTCTAGTCAAATTTGTGGGAAATTTTGTTATTCAAAGTGAATGTAAAGTTTATGACTTTCTAAAATCTTCTCTAATTTAAGATGATGATGGTTTCATATATAGGCTCTCATTCAACTCTTACTTTCTATGGTGATCCCTACTCTCATACTGTGGTGTTCTATTTGAAATGGTTCCTTAGGTCAAGAGTCTCAGATTATTCATAAATGTAAATAGTCTTGAGATTGGCTCCCCTTGTCCATCATCCATGTCTAGTTTCAACTTAATAATAGTGATCTTTTACAAAACACAAAGATACATAATGTTATTATAGATGAACATCCACACAAGATTGGATTTCAATCACCCTCCAAATGGTGGATATAATAGAAATGGCACATGGAGATCCCATTCCATGAGTATAAACAATGGTTTGGTAGCCAGTTATTCCTCCTTAGCACATTCAAGTGGATTATCTAAATGTTTGTTATAAGGTTAACTAATTTACAGAAACTTGACTTGAAGGGTTTCTAAAATTTATAAAGTTATCATATAATCCAAATATTCTCATTTTCATTGGTACATTTTTCACTAAGGCCTACCTTTAGGAAATATGTGTTCACTTAGGGGTTGCCAATCCATTATGACCCTTGTGTAAACAACCTAAGTTTCTGAAGTATCTATTTTGGTATTACAAACATGCCCAATCATTTTGGAAATGGATTCACACCTTTTTTTAAGCATTTCATCCAAAGTTACTCTCTTACAAAATGATGATTTTAAGGTATTCAACCATGTTACCTACACAATACAACCAAATATGGCATTTTTTAATCTTAAATTCTTTTTTTGTTATTAAAAGAAAGGAAAAATACACATTTTTACCATTTATTTCTAAGTGGTTGTTTTTTTTTCACTATTAAAGTGAAAGTTATATCTAATGTAAAGTTAAATTTACAATTTTAAGTTGAGAAGGTCCAAATAGAGGTTGAACACCTTCATTCTCTATTGGACCATTAAGAAGTGCTTAGTATGTCATCAATTGGGTCCCTTCAAATTCTCCATTTTGACAATCTCCTTATTAGGATCATGGATATGGAGCTTATGGTAGGCACCATTTCAGTCTATCAAGTAGGGAATTCCTTTATCATGTTCATGATTCATTCTCCCAATTAAAACTCTTGTAAAGGTGGGTCTAGATGTTGTATGCTTTCCTAGACACCAGTGGATAGATGACAAAGTGGTAAATAAAATTCTATTGCATGGCCTTAGTAATTCCTCATCCAAATAGGGTTTAAATGATGATATAATAAAATATAAAGCTAATGATGAATGGGATATGGTCCCTGATACAACATATTCACTCATTAGGGGTGGCTAGGGTAACAAGTTGGATGATCCTTCTTGTTGATGACATTTTGAAGATTTAGTTAAAGGTATTTCTCTCCCTCAATCCCATAGGCAAATGGTCAATGGAAAATTAGTTGATGACTCCTTCCTCACTCTTGTTTAATAATAACCATCTATTTCCAATTCCATGGAGTGTGTGGAATTTTTTTTGTGTTGCCTCATGATCCTCTATATAATGAAAGAAAACATAATGCTATAGGTAGTTTGTCACCCCCTTACCTCATTAGTTATATGATTTTAAATGGTGCTAAAATCAATCTAGAAGGAAATTTTAATTCCTTGGTATTCCCTTTTTTGTTTAGGAATGTCTATCTATTATATGGAATTATGCAATATGAAGGGTTGAATTTGTTTTTTCTTATTCGGTCACCAAACCTCTCTCCCTAACTAGTAAGTTCTAGGTTTGTTATAATATCTTAACAAAAACTCACGTGTATTATTTATTTGGCTAGGAACCTTCAAATATTTAATATGGTAAGTTATAATGCCTCGTAAGCGATTTTATTTAGAATAATTTTTAAGGCCATCTAAATATATGCTACAACCTAAGGAGGTAGGAGGTCTTGGCCTTCTTAATGTCAAACTCAAAGGATCTGCCATTTCTTTCAAATGGACTATTGATGACTTGAAAGAGATGAGCCCTAGAATATTTTTATTCACAATTGTATATATTAAGGTAGTCCATATGGAATGAGGACTTAAGTTTCTTTGTATTTAGTCACTTCTAATCACTTAGGTTCTAGTCAAAATTGTGGGAACTTTTATCATTCAAAATTTATGGTTCAAGATTAGGAATTTCTAAAATCTTATCTAATTTGGGTTGTTGATGGTTTCATATCTAGACTCTCATTCAACTCTTACTTTATATAGTGATCCCAGTTCTCTCATACTATTGTTTTCCCTTTGACATGGTCCCTTGGGTCAAGAGTTTCATATCATTCATAAAGAGAACTAATATTATTTTTTACCTTTAATGTAAAAAGTCTTGAGATTGGCTCACTTGCCCCATCATATGTAGCTCCAAGAATCCTCACATAGCCACTAGGGTTTGGTAGGGGGTATATAGGGTACTTAAGAAAACACCTAGAAGGTTAATAAGCTCAGGGATGCTATGGGCTACCTGAGATCTATAGAGGCATTCTAGTTTGCCTACTTGTACCAAACTATAGATAGACTCATAAACCAGGTTAGGGATAACATGATCAAGCACACAAAGGATGTAAGTATCTATAATGAGTATAACCACAGTGAGTAGCTTAAGGAAAGAGACTAATGCGTAAATAATATGAAAGTAATTTATCTAAACAAGTAAGCACTACCAAGAAAGGAAAATGATTCAGAAACATGCATATCTAGGAAATGAAAGATGATTTTAGTAAGAAAGATATTTTTAAGAGAGAGAGAGAGAATACATAAAATTTTAAACTCCTATGTTAATGCTTGTTTAGAATGAAACTAACCTTATCATGTAATATCTAACCCTAGAAAACATCTAGAACACTAATAGGCTAATAGGATGCACATTATAATAAAATAATGGAGTTTCACTTTACATATCAAAGTGCCCTCAGATCAAGCTCAAAATAATGTGTAGATGTTATACCAACCAAAAATCTAAGATTGAGATAGCAAAGGAGGAAGATTATGGCTACAGTGTAGAGCCAAGTCCAAACCAATGTCCAAGTAACAAAAAAGAGGTGAAATGAGAACTATAGGGGTGTGAGCTCAATGCCAAGTGCACAAATTAGGTGCAATGCCAATTTTAGAAGCTATGAGTAAGCCATAAGGAAGTATGAGCAACTAAGAGTAACAATGGAATCACCAAACCAATATGTAGCAATGCATAAAATCCCTATCACCAATCTAGCTCAAGAGTTCCAAGAATGAATCAATAGGGATCTAAGAAGGCATGAGAGTCAAGATAATTAAGGAGAGAGGATAAATCATGAAAATGAGTGATATATGGCACCCAAACACCAATAAACACCCAAATTAGACATTTCTAGTAGTTAGAGGCCTAAAAATGATCATTTTGGTCAAGCTACATACTATACTTTGGATTTTGGGAAGGAAATGTGTAGTCCAGGCCATTGGTTTCCCCCATAATCTGTGACCTAGGTCAATATCCTATCTTGAGTGGTTAATGGGACCCCAAAAGGGCTCCAAGAGGTGTCTGGAGGGTTTGTCAACATGTGGAGAGACTAGGGAGGTACAAAAGATCCATATGTAGAGTGAGAGGTTATATATGAAAGTGGGAAACATCTCAAATAGTATCACCTAGGTTGATAGTCTATACATGAGCCGATGTGTAATCATATAGAGGAGTAGGGTCACAGGAAGTATGATTACATATGCCCTCAAGGTATAAGCAGTCAATGTTAGAATGAAGAAGAAGTGATGTGCAATACCTAAAAGCCACATAATAATAAATAGAGAAAAACAACTAAAATGGTAAAAGAGAACATTACTGCATGTACTAGATAAGGACAATAATAGAAGAAGTTGATGGTACGATCCATGAATGAAAGTACAAAATGTTGCATAATCTAAATCCAAATCTAACTCCATCTTTAGATCCTATATAGAAAGGACACAAGTGATATCAAATCACATCATAAAATCTAGAATGATGTTCACTAGGGAATCATCCCTAGTGTTATCCCCATGATGGATATGGGTGACCTAGACATCCTTGAAGGAGGAGATAAAATCACTTGTCACCTTAAAGAGGGGGAAAAATTTAGAGTTAAGAAATGACAAGGCACTGGTCAGCTAAGACATGACTAAGAGTGAGTCAGAGAATAACTACACATAACATGCACTTAACCCATGGACATTGGTTAAGGCACTAATGATTGCATGATACTTGATGACATTATTTGTCTCACTAGTACGGAAGAAACCAGATACAACAAGCTCATGTCCCCAAAAGTCATTGATAAACTAAGCCATAGTGGTAGGTCCTAGGTTTCCCCAACTTCCACCATCTGTGTGAATCACCACTAAGAGTACACCATGATGGGGGTCAAGGATGTAGGACTAGTGGTTGTAGAAAGATTATCTCAATGCAAGGTAAGACAAGTTAGCTACACAAGGGAGTCAGATAAGAGAACTAAGTCACAATCAAGGCATTTAATTAATATTTTCCATGGTAAAAGGTGATGGGGAGGGTGGTAGGAAGTTCATTGAAGATGAAGATTGGTCAGTAGAGACTAGAGCAAGTCCTAAACCACCATAACTAGCAATATACTAGAGTAATGTCTTTTCAAAGAATGAAAAATGGCCTGTATGCCAAAAAGAAGATGATGATTGAAGAAAAAATCTCCAAATGTTGTTTAGGAAGCCTAGGATGATGCCCCCTCGAGGGAGTAACCATCACATTTGTTAATGGATGGTCCCTCAAAAAGAAACATGAAGAAAGGTGGAATTAATCTATGTTGAGATTAATCTAAATGAGAAAATGCTTGCATGCATTGATTTAAAAAGATTACTGACTTGCCCAAAGGTGGCTATAATCAAGAATAAAAGTCAAAATAATGATGTGCACATAGGAAGTTATAATCATTAAGAGGACCTAGATTGGATAAAGATGATTGTGCCCTAGTTAGGGTTGATTAGCAAGCATAACTCAAGGATATCACCTAGAATATAGATTTAAAATGAGTGAGTGAAAAGTGATGAAAGAGATGGATAGAGGAATAATATTTATCATTAGAAATGATTTAGTTGTACCTACTAATAAGGAAATGCTCATCTTTACTAGTAATGATACAACTAGAATGGCCAATGGGTTAATTTGATCAAGGGTGGGATGGAAGTATTTGCCAAGGTGCCAAGGAGAAACTTCTATGACTCCATTGATTATAGACCTTCCTGAAGCTAATTTTTGTTGTAGCATGTGATGGTAGGCTTCATGATACAACACCATGAATACTTGGCCAAAATATGGGTAAGGACTGACTCTTAATCCAATAATCACTCAAAAATAATACACCAATGATAAAAACCATGATGATAATGTTAATGGATGAATATGGATGGACTCAAGAATAATGTGCTTGAGGAATCACCCAATGAACACATATAGACTGAGTTGAGGCAATAGTGTTGAAAGTAAACAAATAGGCAATCAATAAACAAACAAACAAATAGAAAAATAAACAAACAACCTAAAATAAAAAAACAAACATAAAGACTAAAAACAAAAGCAAAATAAATCATCCTAATAATGACCGTGCCCTAGTAAGGTGGATCGAGGATAACTAAGTAGGCTTAGACATGACAAATATTTTTAGAATTCTGAGGTATCTTAACTCATTAGAGAATGACAAGATACTTGCTCATAAAATGGTGAGAACATATGGAAAGGGGGACTAAGGTGACCTCAACATGAATTGAGCATGACCCACATAGTCCTAAAATGACCTCAAGTCATAGTAATTCCATCCACACAAAAGGTGATGAAAAACTAATTAGGTCCCAACAAGTTCTCAAATTTGGTAAATGGCCAGTCAAATGAAAACAATGATGGCAAGGTGATGTGGTAATACATGATAAACAAGTGTTGCCCCTAATTTTCCCATAGGTAGTAATAACTAGGGTACAATGGCATAGGTCAATGATACTAATTTACCCATATGTAGTTATAATTAGTAGCAAGACTGGTGAAATATTGATTTTCCCATAGGTGATTATAATTAGGCTCACATAAATAAACTTGATAAGATGAAAGATGAAAGATATCTTGCCATATCAACTATCATACTACTTTCATACATTATCATTTAAATATGTACTTTATTGATTGTTGAAACCTAATTGAAATCCTCTCGTAAAAAGTGTTGGAAGAACCAAAGGAACCACGATCAGAATAGGATTGGATAGGATGAGTAAAAATAGGATTTGGTCTAGATAGGAATGGAATGATAGGATAGAATGGCATGGTCTCATTAAGGATAATTATGGTTTGATAATTAGGTTAAAATGGTAGGAGGGTTTCCCCCAAGTGATGGGGTGAATGGCTAGGATCTACAATAATGGCAAATAGGCATATGTAACAATGGCAATGGCATGGCAATGTGAAATGGTATGGTACATGGTTTTAGCCTAGGTGTGGTTTTTAATTCTATTATTCCTATTGATAGGGAGATGCATGTCCTAATCAATAAATGATATAAACAAAATACTTGATCATGTTAATTTCTATCCCATACCTCATCTGAATAGCTGCTCTATCAAAAACTTGATGCAGATTTGGTTGTCAAGAATGCTTTTGTGATCTTCATTGGTCATTGATTTTGATTCTGTCAAGTATTAAGACAAGGTATCTTTGTAGCCTCTACAAAGGAAAGTGTGGCCATGTATGGTAAATAGGGATAAAATTTGGATGATAGGTTTGTTTGTGAAATGGAAAGGAAGATGATAATAGAATGTATAATGATTGGGAAATAAATGAGGTTTGGGATGTTCAGTCACATGTAATGTTGCTAATGCCAAATTCAACATAACTTTGGTTGTGGTGGGGACAAAGACTTGTTCTCTCAATAGGACCACCAATTTTTGTTGTTGTTTGATCTTTAGAGTAGCTACCATCTGATTAGGCTATAGATAGGATGCTATTTTGATTTGATCTTTGATTTTGTCTTCATCAAACAGTGAAGAACTTTTGTGCTCAATTATTGGTGCCTTAAAGAGGTTTTCACAAATGAAGTTGTCTTGATTATTTCTTATCACCTCTGAGAATGTTTCATTAAGAAATGTTGTCTTTTGACTTTGATTGTCTTCTTACATGTCTAAAAAAGTTTCACTAAAATATGTTGAGTTTTGAATTTAATTATATCCTAGCACCTCTAAAAAGGTTTCACTAGGAGAGTGTTCTTCTGCAATATGAATGTGGTCTTGGCCTCCTTTTTTTTCTTTAACTGCTATGTTACCATGGATGTAGTTTAATAAAGTGTGATTCTGTCGATCCTAATTGACACTTGTGAGTGATGGAATGTCAATGATATGGCTATTTTGGTTGATGGTAATGGCCTATGGAATGGTAATGGAATGGGGAGAGGCTGAACAATCCTCATAGAATATACTAGGAGAACTTGTGTTGAATCTTAAGTACTCATCATCAAAAACTATAGAAGGATCATAAATGTGTTTAAATTGATCTATGAGTTATGCATAGCCAATGTTGTAATAGTCATGAACATATTTTGTATCTAAATCTAATTTTAACTCAAGGGACTCTAAATCTGATGTTGATTCTAATTTTGATGCTAAATTCAATGTTAGTTAAAGAATATAACTTGACTTTGACTCTAATTCTTCATCTAATGGGTACTCTATTACAATGATGTCTTATTGAATATTTGGTTTTAGACAAGTAACAACCTATAATGGCATAATGGGCTCCATAAAAATTGGTTTGTTAGAGTGGGACTCCTCTAGGATGGGAAAAAGGTCAAGAGACAACTTCTTAGAGACTGGATTGTCAATATGAGGATTTGGAAAAATAGGCACATGGGTGAGGTAGTGATTTTCCCAAAGGTAGTTATAATCATTAAGAAGTGACTCGACAAATACTGGCTCATCAATGTGAGACTCCTTAATAACTAGTATAGGATCAATAGGTGATTCATAATAGGTTGACTTATCACAAATTGTTGATTTAATAGAAAAATCTTAGATTGGTTGGTTCTCTTGGCCTTGGTTTTCAATGAGTGGGAAAATACCAATTTTGAACACAACTTGGTTTTTGAAGGATTGGATAGGTTGAGCTTTGGATGGGATTGGTTCTATATGAGGAATGGTCTATGATTTGATAATGGTGGGGCACTAGGGAACATGATTTCTCACATGAGATAAAGGACAAAGTCTTGAGATGGTAACAATAGGGCAGTGTGGAGCTTGATTACTCACACAAGCGAAAGGACTAGGTCCTAGAATGATGAAGGGGCATTGTGGAGCTTTATTTCTTACACAAACCAAAGGATGAGGTCTTGGTATGGGAATGGTGTGACATTATGGTCTTTTAATATAAATAGTATGATGTGGTGGATCCTGATTACTTACATAAGCTAAAGCATCTATTTCTTCCTCATAAACCATATCATTCCAGTTGTGAGTTGGCTCATAAGCTAGTTCTTGACTATGTTCCATGTACTGATTATTGAAAAGAGCGTATGGATTTGTATTCTAAACACAATTATATATAGTTGAGTCTTCAAAATATTCCTCATAAGCCTCTTCATGCCAATCAAGGTCTTGATTTAGATTTTGTGGATTTTGACTATGTTCCCCATATGGAGTATTACAGGGAGAATAATAAAACTCCTTCAAAAATATTTCTCTATAGCGGTTACTAGTTGGATTTTGTATGGCCATTCTATCATAATTTGGATTCTATGTGACTCCACCATAAGTGTAGCGAGACATATCTGTGCAAATGATGAAAGCTCTAAAACAAAAAGGCTTAGAGTTCTACAAACTTTGAAAAACTATGTCCAAGGACAAATGGTTCAAGCTTAGTCTAACTTGGTCAAAAGGTGGAGCTATATCTCTAATGTGGTCTGAAAGTCGCATTGTATCTCCAAAATGGTTTTTGATAATACTTAGCATAAAATAACCTAACATCTAACATCTAACATCAAATGTCATACACACAAAAGGTCAAACATCTAAATAAAAATTGACATGTCAAAGGTCCAGGTCAAAGTATTCTAAATAAGGTCTAAACTAGGAAAGGAAAAAGTTGAGTTACTTCGTCTTTTGTCCAAACACAGAGTCAAAAGCTAGGCTCAAACAAATAGGCATGTGCTAAGACTTTTGGCCAAATGATGTCAAAAGCTAGATTTGAAACAAAGGTTGATGTGATTTGATTTAATATAACAAGTTTGGAAACAACTTTGACATAGACTTGGCACACAAAATCAAACATAAACATGATCAATTGGCATAAGGCATAAGACAAAAAGCTCTTTGAAGAAAGACTATGTTTTCCCAAATAAAGGCACAAACAATGATAAGGATAGGTACTAAACAAATAAACCATCAATAGTTTTCAAATTTGGGTAATCGATTAACCAAAGTTATGTAACCCAAAAGAGAAAGATAATGTATTATCCCAATGAATTAAGGACTAAATATAAATCAATCAATGTTTGAATCCAAACTTGACAAGGCTAATTGAAAATTCAACATTGAAAACTAGGATTTGACCAAACAGGCTAGACAAGATTGGACAACATGACAACACAAGAGAAAGGTCCAAATGGTATACATGACATGGTTTGAAATAAATGATTTTTGATACAAGGTGAAATAGTCTTGAAATAATTTGAGTAGCCTAATGGTGTAATATTTCTCAAATGATGTGCTATATGTTATGTTTCAAAGACTAAAAAGGTAAAATGGTTTTAACATGTTTTGGGAAGCATAATACTACCCTCCTCAACTCAAATGACACACACATAAATAAGTTGAGAAAAAATTTCAAGGCACAAGCGTGGTATAAAATGGCTAGCATAATGCCTCTTTAGACAAGAGAGTGATGTATAGACCAATTGATTTTGACATGGCTTATGAACAAACAAATAAGTTTTAGTCTTAAAACATACCAAATGAGAAAATGATCTAAAAATACACTAAGTATAATCATCCAAATCCTATCAAGGGTATGAAAATGTTGGGTTGACTAAATTTTCAATATTTTGAATGTTTCTAGGGGAATCAATTACATAATGACTTTCACATCAAATGATGTAAAAGATAAGCATGAAAATTGGGTGACCATGGCATTGGCTAGTTGTAAAAAGGTCTAGTCCTTTTACAACCACTACATCTTACTGTTTGCTCAATGTAGTGCAATTTCCAAATGTAAATACATCCCATGTACTACTCAGAAGGAGTAAGTCAAGTCAATGTTAGGAGATGAAACCTTGAATCAAAGCTTTCCTAAAGAACTTACGGGAGGTAATGACATCCCCCTTGCAAGCCAAGATGCAATGAAATGAAAGACATAAAAAGGAAGACTTTAGGGTAATTTTCAAGGTCACCCAAACTTTGATGAGTTTTTGGGGAGTGCTTTAGATGACATTCTTTCTAAGCCTTGGACTAGGCTATTTGAAATAGAAATGGCACTTTTGATCCCAAGGGTTCCCTAAAGGGTATAAACAGAAGAGCATACATGTAACACCCCTATTTTTGCCAAACAAAAATCTAATTTAAACAACTAATTGAATACAAAAAGCATAGAAATGTGAGTTCATTTTTAAGAACAAATTCAAAAAATGAGGTGGTTTTCATTTGACCTCTTGGTCTTAGTTGTAACTTTGAAAACTAATGCTAAAAACACTTATTTAAGTACCTTAAATGTTACTTTAAGTACCAAAATAATGTTCCTAATTCATTTTAAAGCATGAAAAAGGTGATTTAAACATGTTTTTATAAAATGTCAATCTTGGTCCTACAACAAAAATGTTAGCATGTCTTTTAGCCTTGAATTTATTTTGGGTTTGAAATAATGAACTTAAAAAAAAAGAGCTCTTGGGTTTGTGTTTTAAGAAAAACACAGTGACTGATGTCAGTTATATAATCGATGATGGTTACACTTACTAGCAAAAGATGGCTATCTAATCAACATTAGTTATACCAGTAGTGACTAATGACAGCTATCCAATTGATGATGGTTTTACTAACTGATGTTGGTTACTATGTAAACTTGTGACAAAGAAAAATGGCAAAACAAACTTAGAAAATCAAATTGCAAGAGTTTTAATGATCCACATGAAGATTTTAAATTTGAAAAATTATCTTCTTCATGTGTGGGATGAATTTGGTCCCACCGGTCACACCATTATGTGATCTAGGAATTTGACTCAAGAGAGGATGGTTAGTATGGTGTTAGTTTCAAAATGAAAACAAAATGAAAGAAACACACTAACTAGCATAACATCTCTAGGCCTAAATACTAGGGAGAGCTTAGTTAATAAACATGAATAAAAAATACAACTAAAATGCAAACGAAACCCTCTTTTACCTTCTTTGGATGCTTCAAAATGCTTGTTGTAGTGGCTTGCTCGGTTTGTGCTCATGAAGTCTTCATCAAAGGAGGCTTGGCTATCTCCTCTTCTCCTTGGCACCTTGTGGCTTTGGCTTGGCTTGGAATCAATTAGGCATCGTAACACTAATTAAAATGGCTTCTTTAATATATTTGTGCATTATAAATTTGCACCAAAATAGCTTAGAAATGATGTTCATGGCCTCTCTATTTATAAATTTTTGAGAATGTCTAGAATCAACCTGAATTGTCCATCCCGAGATTGATATGTGTGGTTGAGGATTATATCAATTTTTGGAATTAAGTTTATAATTATCCTCATCATGAAATTAGAATAAGGGGAAATTAAGAGGTATGGAGGACATCATGGAAGACATTGATGAGGTGTGGAGGGCATGAATCTTGATATTTATGGCATTTATGGCCTAGGGATGTCTTCCCAAGAAATGAGGTCAATTGATGATGCAGCTATTCAATACTCATTTTAAAAACAAATTATTCAATAAGTTTCCATGGAATTCTTGATTAAGCTCTAATTTGGTTTAATTAGCTCTTAAGCATGTTTAAGCACTTTGTGCACACATTACTCAAATTGATCAAAATGCCTTGTTATTGATCTAAAATTTGACTAGATTGGAATTGGAAGTCAATGTCAAATGCGTTGGATCCATTATCCCATTTAGGATGTTAAAAATAAAAAATAATGAAAGAACATGTATTGTGCAAGAGATTTGATAGGAAAGATTAATCTAGAGCACCTAGGTGCAAAATTAACATTTTGACTTGAAATGATTTGATCAAGGTTAGCTGGCCCATAAATTGTATTACCCCATTTAATGATACCTTGGCCAAAATTGGCACTTGAATAAGTAAACTTCAACTCATTTAGCATGTTTTAGTGTTTTTAGGCCAAATTATGCATTTTGGTGGAAATTGGTCAAAACCCTGATTGGGGGTTATTGGTGGCCAGATTTAGGTGTCTATAGTAAGAAGTCATAGAAGATGAAGATTGGTCAGTAGAGACTAGAGCAAGTCCCAAACCACCATAACCAAGAATTGACACCACCTTCAATAACCATGAAAAAAGAGAGAAATGAGAGTTAGAATGGATCAACTAAAGAACTATAGAGAAATGACTAAATAAAAGAAGCACAACAAGTAACTTTTATCCCTAGGTTCCCACAAGATGGGACATAGGCCTGGGAAGTCAATGAGGACCCAGAAAGGGTCACAAGGACCAAAAAGGGGTAAGATCAGGTTAAAGAGGGAATTTGAATGAAAAAAGGAGGTCACCATTGTGCTTTAAATGGGTCAAAACTCCTAAGACAAAGGTTTTGTGGTTTAGAATGCAATAGAGGATAAAAAACCTAAAAAAGGGCTTGTAAAAAAAAAGAGTCAAAAAGAGGAAAAAGGGTGAAAAATATGTCATTTTCACACCCATTTTCACTCTGATAAACTCTGAGGAGAGACAACAAGCCACCAAATCCCAAAAATAGCACACTAGGACATGAGAAATACATGACATGCACACATGATGGTTTGGGTAAGTCCTCTGCATAAAACTTTGTCAAATTTTGGTAATTTTAGGGTTTAAGAGGCCCTATAAGCATTTTGACTATATTTGGATGATTCTATGCATGAATCAGGTAAGCTAACCAGTAAAAATGATTGAGAGGTAGAGAAAAACTCCCTAAACTAAGTGGGAGGCCAAACAGAGGTCCATAAAAGTAGTTCTGGCAATGGCACAACCTAAGATGCAACCTTCCTAGGCAAAATAGTGGCCTGGGCTAGTGCTAAGCCATGGGGAATGTGGCCTAACCCACTTTTAAACCATAAATTTGCCCAAACATCCATAGCTTGGGCCAAAATAGGCCCTAGGGAGCCTAAGAAAGCTTAGAATAGGCCAAGAGAGACCAAAGAGGGGGATGAATCAAGAAAAAAGGTTCTAGAGCATGTCTTATATGCTTTTTTCTCATCACATAGCTATCATGATTAATCCATTTGCATGTTGCTTATTTTTTTAGACACATGAAGGAGTCAGTGTACTAGAGGAGGGAGAGCCATCACAAGTAGGTGGGCGACCAATACAAGAAGAGAGACCCTATGAGGTGACTAACTGGGAGAGAATACCAACATGGTTGGTTGAGGAAGATAAATCTCTACTTTTAGAGGACTGAGAGTGCTTGTGGAGTGCAAGACTATGGAGACTGGTATACATACCATCACTACATTACTACAAAAACTTGGTGAATGCATCAGTGATCACATGGGTGTCTGAGAGGCACATGTTCTAGTTGGGACTTGAGCTAGAGGTTATCCTGAGAATCAAAGATGTCTACTAGCTCTATGGGGTAAAGCCTATAGGGAGATAGATAGAGCTACCATAGGTGTATGAAATAATAACAATAGAGCTCTATTTGGTGGGACCTCATAGGGAGAAAATAATGGGGTGTAAATCACCTAGAGATCTCTAGGGATCACACAACTATGGATGGTGATAGTAGGTACCATGTTTGGAAGGATTTATGTCAACCAAAGCACAAGGATGCTTCCACTACCTAGATAAGATTTATCTAGAGAGTAGAGGGAGGAAAAAGATACGCATAGTGCTAATATATCCTAGGAGGATTATACTAGTAATTAGATCACATCAACCACACCAAGTTAGGAAGACTAACATAGTCAATCTTACTTATGTCATGGGCTTATAAGAGACTCCCATTAACCCAACTGAGGACACCATGGGGTGGTGAGGCAAACCCTACACTAGTAGAGGGTGTTGCATGGGCCATACAGTTTATGGATAGGATTGGTCCTATGTGATCCACAATGGATTAAGATATAGTAGATAGCTACTCCAAGATATATACAGGTTAGTGGTGTGGCCAGAGGATGCTAGAGCGAAGGCCTACATAGGCCAAGACAAGCTCCAAGGTCTGTATGGACCATACCAACATCTAGGGTGATAGGCTCTAGTGACACAAGAGTGATGGGCACAACCCAGGCCAACCAGATCCAAGCCAAGAGTGGGATCGAGATAAAGCAAGGGAGCTAGTGGTGGAGAGAGGTATCTAAAGTAAATGCCACCACCACTAGGAGGAGTACGAATAGCAGGGGGTCCATAGAGACTAAGGTCATGACTAGGTAAGAAACGTGTATTTTTTAGATATCACTTATCTTTATATTAATCTTCTTTTAGCAAGAGTCGATATGTGAATAACATATTTACTCTGTGTATGTGTGTGTAGGAGACCAACCTAGATGGACTAGGTCCTAGGTGGATTTAATACTAAGGGAGTTATCCTTGATGTGGTGGCGACACCACTTACAGAGAGAGTGCCACATTTACATACCCACTTTTGACAGGTAGGTGTACTAGATGTGGAGTCAACATGACATGAGGTAGCTATAACATAGTCTAAGGCATAGCTAGCTTTAATAGAGGCCAAGATTGATTGACTCAAGCTGAGCTAGTCTAGGAGCAAACCAAAAGAGCAGAGGCACCTAGAGATAGTGTAAACTGACTAACTATTATGGATGAGATCATGGCTCAACTAGTTGAGAGGTAGAGATTGAGATCTCCACCCTTAGCAAGACTACTATAGATAGAGCCCATTCATAAGCTGACTGGGAGGTATATTATATGTATCTAAACTTATGCTAGTTTTTAGGGACTATGAGCCCAATCTCAGAGGAAACTAAGTGATGTACCTAGAAAAACTCATGTATTTTTGTGATATATATATATAGTCATTTCTCATTATTATCACATGTGTATATGGTTTTGTGTGTGATATGTATGCTTTGTTTGAGATAGACTATTAGATACATGTGATTAGATAGTAGGAATTGCTAATAAATAACTTATGTGTGTGCGCACGTGCGCACACACACATATAGGTGGCACAGAGGTTAGTAATGTGAGAAGAGGGAAAAGATATTCCATACCACCATAGGTGGGTTTATTGGGAGGGCCACACGGTACCTAGACATGGAATGTCTTCAGATAGAACCCATTGATTAAGTATTGCAAGGGATTGCCTTCAATAGTGGAGAGACGATAGGCCCTATTTTTATAACTTTCATTGGATGAAGGGCCATGATGATTAGAATTGTGTTGGTCAAAAATATGGTGCCAAGACCTCATGAATGGGCCAAACCACTTTTGAATGAGTTTAACCTTATTTAGGTACTCCTTGTCAATAATGAGAACCATATCATCCACCTGAAATGAATGCAGATGCACCAATTTCTTAAACTAGTGGTGTTGGTGACATTGATAAACATGGTTATGCTCAAGAGATTTAATACAATGTTCATCCAATTGCTCTAGCTTGGTGAGGCAAGTGGCACATTCTTCCTTATTAGAGAGTGATACAAACATCTTAACCTTAAATTAAGGGATTATGACCTCCAGAGGGAGGATGGCCTTAGACCCATATATGAGCATATATGGGGTTGCCCATGTGGCCATGTAGAAATTTGTCTAGTAGGCCCAAAGGGTAGAATAGAGTATGAGGTCTTAATCATGTTTGGACTAGGTAATAGTGTGAAGGAGAATCTTATTTAAAGTTTTGTTTGAATATTCAGCTTGCCCATTACCTTGGGGGTAGTGGGTGGAAGAAAAATAAAGCTAAAAGCTGAAATGCTCAGCACGATCACACATCTTGAAGATATAAAAACCTAAGCCATTATCAACCATGATCATGATAGAGACCCCAAACCTACAAATGAGTTGGTTTAAGACAAACTTGGCAATTGTCTTCCCACTCATGCCAGTAAGGGGTATGGCCTTAACCCACTTTGTGAAATAATTAGTGGCAGTGATGAACCAATGGTGTCCATCAAAAAGGGTAGGTTTGAACTCAATGATGAAGTTGAGAGACCAAACTAAGAGAGGCCAAGGGGACAAGACATAATGTAAGAGGCCTATAGGGGATTTAATAACATCCCTGATGAATTGGCAGATCTTGCAGAACTTGGTGTATTAGATGGTATCCTTAACTAGAGTGGGCCAATAATAGCCCATCCTGATAATACATTGAGTGGTGGCTTACCCTCTTGGGTGGCCACCATAGACACTCCCATGAGACTCCTCTAATACAAGAGAGGTGTCATCTATGTCTTAGAGAGCTAGGCACTACCTCGACATGCTATCCAAACCTCTCTTAAATAAGACACTGCCTACAATGATGTAGCAAGTGGTGAGCTTATGGATCTAAAAGCATTCTTGTGAAGGGGCATCAATGGGATAAGACTGGGTCTCAAGGTAATGAAGAATGTCTCGATACCAATCACACTTAACAACCTCAATCTAGACCACCAAATAGACCATCTCATCAGGGAAGGAATCATCAACCAAATCCTCACTAGGGTTAGGTAGTAGGCACTTCATAAGTTGATCACCCATGGCTAAGCCCATCGTGGACTTTTAGTTGATGATACAAATATTAAATTATTAAAGAAGCATGATCCAACTCATGGTTTGACCAACAATATGTGTCTTGTCGAGTAAATAGTGGATCAAATTAGACTGGACAATCACACTAGTGGTTTGACCCAACATGTAATGTCATAAATTCTTTATGGCAAAGATGAGAGAGAGGCATTACCTCTCAATAGTAGATTAGTTGAGCTCAGGGCCAACTAGCATGCAAGAGATGTAGTGAATAGTTCTCTCTTTACTAGAATTATCTTTTTGACACAACATGCCCTTGATGGAGAGATCAGTGACAAAGGTGTACAAGATGAACGCACGACCCTCGATGGGTGCCATTAGGATGGGATGGTTGTGAATCATGTGCTTTAACTCTTCAAAATCCATTTGGATCTTAGGGGCCCATAAGAACGGCGTGTTTTTTCATAAGAGATGCATGAGGTATATGGATTTATACTCCTAGAGGAAACATCTAAGGAAGTTTAGCCTTTTGAGGATAGACTAAAACTACATGAGGTTTTATGAGGGAGGCATCTCAAGGATTAATTTCATATTCTTGGGATCCACTTTGATGCCTTGTTACAAAATGAGGAAGCCAAGGATATTTCTAGATGAGACACCAAAAATACAATTCTTAAGGTTGAGGCTAATGTAATACTCTTTGAGATGCTCAAAGATGATTATGAGGTCTTATACATACAAATCCCACTTTTAAGATTTTTTGAGGAGGTCATCAACATAGCATTCCATAATCTTGTGGATGAGGTTATGAAAAACATGGGTCATGGCATGTTAATACTTTACCCTAGAATCTTTAGACCAAAAGGCACGAAGGCATAATAGAAGGTACCCCATGGGATAGTGAATGTCATCTTATGTTAGTCTTTAGGTGCAATTTAGATTTGATTGTACCTTGAGAACCCATCCATGAAGGATATGATCTTGAAACTAGCCATAGAATCCATAATTTGGTCGATCAAAGGAGTGGGAAAGTTATCCTTTGGGAAATACAAATTGAGGTCTCAGAATTTTATGCAAATTTGAATGACCCCATTATTTTTGAGGATGGATATGATGTTGGCAACCCATCACGTGTAGTCAATAGTGGTGATGAAACTGATTAGGATGAGCTTTTTTATTTCTTCCTTGACTAATTGGGAGACTTTAACCACCATCAATTGATATTTTTAGTGAATGAGATATGCCTAATCATCCACAATTATGTTATGGAGAATGGAATCAGGGTCCATGCCTTGTATATTACCATATTCCCAAGCGAATACATCCCAAAATTCATGTAAAAAGGTGAATAAGACCTCCCATTTCTCTTCAGTGAGGCTATCACTGACTTTCATGATCTTTGGCCTTAAAGGAGTACCAAGGTTGACACATATATATCCTTTAATATCTAAAGCATTGCCTTCCTCAAAACACTCATGTGCGGGGGGAAGTGGTTCTAGTTTGTCAAGGTCAACCAGCATGACATGCACTATAGGGATTCTAGGGGTTGGGCCATTAGAGAGAAAAATATCCAAACCTAAAAAATTGAGAAGATGGTGATAATTAAAACAATATTTCATGAGATTTATGTATTCTAATCTCTCCTTGAATAGGTTATGTGTTATAACATCAATGAAATAACACTCGAGATCAGACTCAACAACTCTAGCAACCTTTGTGGGAGACATATTGAGAGAATAGATACTCCAATGGGAGAAGTGTGATGATAGGTGAAGCTCTAGATTTAGGGAGACATCTTGAAATAGGTTTATGAGAAGGGAAGATCTAACCTAGCATCACAAAGTAGGAGGGGGAGTTGGTAGATGCATATCAGACTCTAAAGGAGTGAATGTTGATCGATACTTAGCCCATCAAAATGCTCATCCCTGAGAAAACAATACTTAGAGGTAGAGGCCTTGTGGGAGTCTATAGGGCCCCATGAGGAGACAACAAAAGCCTTGTTAGAGGGATTTTTATTTGCATAAAGTAATGCTCAGGGATCTAGGTTAGCCTCCATGGTGTGAACCTCACTTTCATGCACAAACTGGACCATGTAAAATGTTGCCAATGTGATGGCTTGTATGGTAGCGGTCTAGGGATGGCTAAGGATCATGTTGTATGAAATATCTAAATCTAACACACAAAAATTGATCCTGACTATCATGGGGCCAAACTTGACTTGAAGCTTCACATTTCCCATTGGTATAACCGTGTCATTATTAAAACTAACATAGTTAAGGAGAGAATCATAGATATTCTTCCAACTAAACCTAAGATCATTAAACACATGTAGGGGCATGATGTTCAATGAAACTCCATCATCAAAAATGCATCTCTTGACATGATAATCATCGATGGAGGTCTCAATATAGAATGATAACCTAACCCTCTTTGTAAAAATTGAAGCATCTTGCAAGGAGGTAGGGGTATGCCCAAGTTGAATAAATTATCAATGTCATCCTGTAGCAAACCCTCATGAGAGATACCAAGATCATTGAAGATGAGTCTCCTTTGCTCAAGGAAAAGGCGAAGAAGTTCCCAAATGGAAATTCTAGCTAAAAACCCCTATAACTCCTCTATGATGGAGTATAAGCATTGTCTATCCTAGGGAGGGATGTTACATCAAAATTTAAATATGAATTTAGGGTTCTCTACCCCTGTGGACTGGTCAGAAGGTCCTACCCCACTAACACCTCCAATGGGTTTGATAGCTTGACCTAAATGTGTGTTGACAAAGCACTCATACCTAGTAGAGGCTATGTCAATAGTAGTACTAACCTTGATACTCTTGTGCTTGGATTTCCCTTTTGAGTTAGCCAGGGAAGAGGAATTTAAAGAGGTAAAAGAGAAAGAGGAGGAATGTTAGGCCTTAGCCTTATATTTCTTCTTCTTTTCCTTTTCATGGTTAGATAGAGGCTACTTGAACACATTCAATTTATGGTTGGTTTACACAAGTGGAGAATTCTAAGGAGGCAGTAAGGTCTTGGCACTAGATTTTTGGGCAACACAATTCTTATCATCATGGCCCTTCATCTGATAAAAGTTAAAAAACTTGGTGGTATCATAAGGGAATATCATATGTGGTTTGTAGTACTCATTTCAGGGGCCTTCTTTTCAATTGGCCTCTTATTTAGAGCATTGATATCATGACTATCCTTCTTATCCTTTTTCTCCATAGGAGAATCAGTAACACCATCATCGATTAAATTGCAATTACGATCATGTGAAGATGATGAATTTTGGGTTAGCATAGGGTGAATGCCTATACACACCTTAAAGACCTCAATCTTAAGACACTCATTAACAACTTCATCATAAAAGGTGGGTTCACACTTGAGGACCTCAAAGTGAACCTCTTGTTTCAATGCTTATGTGAACATATCATAAAGATCTGAGAACCTTGTCTTACATGTGTGGATGACTGAATGCCACCTATGTACAAATTCAAAGTTTAACTCACCTTTGGCCTATGCCATGGAAGTAAGTGATTGGATGTCGAGGTTAAACAATATGGAGATATCAAAGCGATATAAGACGTCATGTAGAAGGAACTAAAAACTAAAAAGAGAATTTAGAGGTAGATTATAGAACTAAATAAGGGCTTTAGCTCATAGAGAATGAGAAAAGAGATTAAACATCATGCCTTCATTTTGTTCCCAATCCATACATGCCATCATAAATGTCATGATATGCTCCATTAGACTAGCTTCTTGAGTCCCATTAAACTTAGGTAGTTTAGGAATTAGAGTAGGAAGGGGAATAACATACACCCAAGGGGATATAGGATTCCTATGGAGATCCTCATAGGCATGGTTGAATGTAGGTTGGTGATAATCTCCTTGAAAAGGCCCATGAGATTCATTATGTTACCTATGTTAGTAGGGATCATCACAACCCTGATTATGAAGGGGATGATGTCGAGGTAGCTCCTAATGTGGGAGAAGTTCATGATGGAAATCTTCCCTATCATAGGGTGGGGAATGACCATGAGATAGGTGTCATTCCCTATAGGGATGGTGAGATGATGTGGCATGCCCATGAGGTCATGGTGACCTAGGTCTCCATGGTACTGGCCATGTGTCATGATACAAGGTCTACACAAGGGAACTGATGTTCAAGATAAGCAACCCATGGATCTCTAGCCTTTAGGTGGAGAACAAAATTGACATACTCATCAGAGACTCTAAAGGAAGGGCTAGGAATATGGGAGGACTCCACGCAATGTGGATGCCTCATCGAGTATGGATGTATGTACCTCTCAACATGGATATTAGGGGTTCTTGCTATAGAGTCTCTCACTAAGAAAGAGGTGGGGGACTTGGGTGAAAACTAGTTAAGGTATCTTAATCAAAGTGAGTGTGATCTCTATCTCCAAAAGAAGAAATTTCCCTACTCCTAAAGGGAAAAAGGTGCTATTAATTCACATGAAGTTATCTATGATAATCATCAATGATTGCACATAGCTCATTGGGCCTTAATAGTGAAAGGGGGTCATCTTCACCCTAAATGGGTCAATGAAAAGAAGCTTGAGGATGAGGAATATCCACCTCGAATGAGTAGATCTTGGACTAGTGGAAAGGAGACTGGGTCTATTAGTTTTATACTTACCAATTTGGTTCCCTATGAGACATTAGAAAACCTTGGTCTTTAGGTAAAGTCATGTCAAAGACCCTAGGGATTCTATATCATTCCATTGCTATTTTAGCCTATTCATGAGTGAACTCAGGGTCAAGACCCTGAACATGGTGGGAAGAGCATCCCAAAGGTAGGAGGCTGGCCATGAAGGTGGTGAAGCAAAAGCAAGTAAGAAGATTAAAAAAGAGGCAAACTTCCAGAGACCCCATAGGGAGATGGATACAAAACTAAAACAAGATGAAACAACCAAGATAAGAGCCAAAACATAACTAAAAGCAAAGCCTTACGGATATCAGAGGGGAATCAACTAAGATAGTTCCAAATAAGCTAGAATTGGCATGAGACTATATGTGAGGTCCCACTTGGCATGCCATTATGTAGTTCTAAGAATACAAACAGAGCCACAAGGGTTTGGCAAGGGGTACACAAGGTACTTAAGCAAATACCTAGAAGGTTAATAGGCTCAGGAATGTTATGGACTACTTGAGATCTATAGAGGCTATCTTGTTTGTTAACTTGTACCAAACTATAGATAGACTCATAAACCAGGTTAGGGCTAACATGATCAAGTACACAAAGGATACAAGTATCTCTAATGGGTATAACCATAGTCAAGTGAGTAGCTGAAGAAAAGAGATTAATGCATAAATAATAGGAAATCAATCTATCTAAACAAGTAAATGCTAATAGGAAAGGAAAATGATTCATAAACTTATAACTCTAAAAAATGAAAGATGATTTCAGTAAGAAAGATTTTTTCAAGAGAGAGAAAAAATACATAACATTTTAAAATCTTATGTTGATGCTTGTTTAGAATGAAACTAACCCTAGCATGTAATATCTAACCTTAGAAGACACCAAGAAGGCTAATAGGCTAATATGCTACACACTACACTACAAAAATGGAGTTTTACTTTGCATAGTAAAGTTCCCTCAAATCAATCTAAAAATAATGTCCAGATGTTCTACCAACTAAGAATCCAAGCTAGAGATGGAAAATGAGGAAGACCAGGGCCGTAGTGTAGAGCCAAGTCCAAACTAGTGTCCAGGCAATAAATAAGAGGTGAAGTGAGAACTGAAGTGGTGTGAGAGCCCAATGCAAAGTGCACAAATCAAGTGCAATGCCAATTATAGAATCTAAGAGTAAGCCACAAGAAAGTAGGAGCAATTAAGGGAAATAATGGAATCACCAAACCGATGTGTAGCAATGCATAAAACCCCTATCACCAATACAACTCAAGAGTGCCAAGAATGAATCAATAGGGATACAAGAAGGCATGAGAGTCTAGAGAGTGAAGAAAGAGAAAGGATCAATCATGAAAATGAGTGATATATGGCACCTAAACACTAACAAACCCCCCAAAACTAGCCATTTATGGCCGTTAGAGGCCCAAAAATAGCCATTTTGGATGGGCGATGTCCTAGGCCACATTTTTGGGAAGGAAACATGCATCCTAGTCTATGAGATTCCCCCATAAGCCATGACTTTGGTCAATAACCCATCTCAGGTGGTCAACGAGACCCTAGAAAGGCTCCAAGAGGTATCTAGAGGGTATGTTGAGGTGTACAGAGACGAAAGAGGTGCAAAGGATTCATATGCAAAGTGAGAGGGTGTCTATGCAAGTGAGAAAACATCTCAAATAGGATCACCTAGGTTGTTAGTCTGCAAGTGAGCTGATATGTAATCATAAGGAGGAGTAGGGTCATGGGAAGTACAATTACATCATCCACGTCTAGTTTCAACTTAATAATAATGATATTTTATAAAATACAAAGATACAAAATACTATTATAGATGAGCATCCACATAAGATTGGATTTTAGTCACCCTCCAAGTGGTGGATAGACTAGAAGTGGCACATGGAGATCTCATTCAATGAGTATAAACAATGGCTTAGTTACCAATTATTCCTTCTTAACACATTCAAGTGGGTCTCTGAATGCTTGTTATAAGGTTAACTAATTTGTAGAAACTTGGCTTGAAGGGTTTATAAAATTTAGAAAGTTATCGTATAATCCAAATATGTTCATTTTCTTTGGTGTATTTTGCAGCAAGGCCTACCTTTAGGAAACAAGTGTTCACTTAGGGGTTTCCAATCCATTATGGCCCTTGTGCAAGCAACCTAAGTCTCTCAAGTATCTCTTTTGGTATTACAAACATGCCCAGTTAGCCTAGAAGTGGATTCACACCTTTTTTTAAGCATTTTGTACAAAATTATTTTCTTAGAAAATGGTACTTTTATGAGATTCAACCATGTTACCTGCACAATACAACCAAATATGACATTTTTTTGATCTGAAATTCTTTTTTAGTTATGAAAAGAAAGGAAAAATACACATTTTTACAATTAATCTCTGAATAGTTATTTTTTTGGTTACTAATAAAGTGTAAGCTATATCTAATGTAAAGTTACATATACAAGTTTACACTGAGAAGGCCCATCTAGAGGTTGAACACCTTTATTCTCTATTGGACCATTAGGAAGTGCTCAGTATGCCATCAGTTGGGTCCCTCTAGATTCTTTCTTTTGACAATCTCCTTCTTAGGGTCGTGGCTATGGAGCTTGTGGTAGGCACCATTTAAGTCTAACAAGTAGGGAAGTCCTTTATCATGTTCATGATTCCTTCTCCCAATCACAACTCTTGTAAAGGTGGGTTTGGTTATTGTATGTTTTCCTAGATACCATTTGATACACGACGAAGTGGTAAATAAAACTCTATTGCATGTCCTTAGCAATTTCCTCATCCAAACAAGGTCTAAATGACGATACAATCAAATATCAAGTTAGTGATGGATGTGATAAGGTCCCTAATACAACATATTCAGTCTTTGGGGGTGGTTAGGGTGACAAGTTGAATGATCCTCTACCTTCACCATTTGCTCTAGTTTCTTATGTTGCATAATGTTCCTATGCTTTAGTATTTAGTTTCCTAATGAGATATTTATTTTGTTGCATAAATTTTTAAACTTTTTGTATTAAAAAAATATATTTTAACATTTATTAATATTTTTTAAATTAATTGAAGTTATTTAGTACTGTGAAAATCAATATATAATATTAAATTTTGGAAAATGAATTTATTTCACACAATTTTTTGATACTACTAATAATATTTATATAACTTAAAGTAAACTAAACTAACCAAAAATAATTTGTAAAAAATAAAAATATTTATATAACTTATTTTTTACATACATATATACTTTATCATTTCTATTAAACTAACGAAAAATAGCATTGAAAAAATAACATAGAACTAATCTTTTAGAGATTACTTTTGATTAGCTTAATAGAGATGGTGAGTATAATACATTATTTTTACTAAACTAACTAAAAGTCATTATAAACATCCTTATCCTTTACAAATTCTTTTTCTGCTAATATCACAATTATTAGTATGCACTATTCGATAATAAGGATAAGGATGGGCCATTTTCCATTAATCTAACCATATTCAACTACTGAAAATGAGGTACTTTCCAATAATTTATTCATAATAAATTAATAAGGATGAGGATTTTTAGGGACACCATCTTATATTAGGAAGGAAAGATGAGGATTACTATAGATGGAAAGATAATTTTAAAATGTAGATATGTACTCACAATCAATCATGTTTGTATATTTTTTAATTATTATATTATTAAAAAAAAATATATTATTCCATCCAAAACAGAATTTAATTAAACTTTTAAGAATTTTGAAAATATGTATATATTAATTATTATATTATAAAAAAGAATATTTATATTTTGAGAGCATTTTCATTTATTAAAACATGATCTATTAAATTTATATATTAAACAAACTAAATTTATTTGTAAATATAAACTTAATGTTTTTAGATAAAAATTCTACCCATCTCTTCAAATCTTTATATTAAATAATCCTTATTCTTTAAATAATTTTTTTATTTTTTATTATTTATAAAATTTAAATTTGCATATAGTTATAGTTGCCCGTTAGGACACGCTTGTGTTCTATATATTTTTATAAAAGGATAAAAGCCAACAGAGAGAACAGCCTGGCCTGAGCTTTGTTTTTGTTAAGCTTGTAAGATTTTTGCCTTGTTCACCGTCTTATCCATGGAGAAAATACAACACAGTCGTGTTGATGTTGGGGGACTCAAATTACATGTTGCAGAGATTGGATCAGGTATTTCTCATCACGTAATTAACTCTTCTTTCATTGTTGGATTTAACTTTTTTTTTTAAAAACTATATGGATTTTTGTTTCTTGAAGGGTATTGATGATATTTGGTTACAGGTCCAGATGTGCTGCTGCTGCATGGATTCCCTGCAATTTGGTATTCATGGCGTCATCAGATGATTGCATTGGCAAATGCAGGATTTCATGCAATTGCTCCAGACTTCAGAGGCTATGGACTCTCCGACCAGCCGCCTGAAATTGAGAAAGGCGCCTTTGTGGACCTTGTGGAAGACATGGCCGGCCTTCTTAACGCCTTTGGCATTCAGAAGGTAAGTACCCACAACTGGCAACTCTGTTCTGTGAAATTAAATACACCTTATATTTGGATTCCCCAACTCAAATACCAAATCTCTATTCCCTGATTTTCACAGGCATTTGTTGTGGGTAAGGATTTTGGAGCCCTCATTGCATATTATCTGGGCCTCTTGTACCCTGATCGAGTGAGAGCCATTGTAACATTGGGCATACCTTATTTAAGACCAGCACCACAAATCCTTCCGTTGGACTTGTTTCCTCAAAACTTTTATATCAAACACTGGCAGGTCTGTGTCTCTTTCCACCCTCCTGCAACTTAATGTTAGCCCTTATGCTGGCTTGTTTCCTAATGGACCTTTTATCCTTTTTCTCATGTAGGAGCCTGGAAGAGGCTTGGCAGACTTTGGGCGTTTTGATACAAAAACAGTGATAAGGAATTTATATACAATTTTTTCAGGGACTGAGCTACCCGTGGCAGAAGAGGGTAAAGAGATAATGGATCTGAATGATCCTGCAAATCCATTGCCACCTTGGTTTACGGAGGATGACCTCAATATGTACTCAAGCCTGTATGAAAAATCAGGATTTGCTTTTCCCCTGCAAGTTCCCTACATGGCTGTGTCAAGGTAAAGCTAAAAACATTTTTTCCCCCTGTACGAATCATTCGGTAAAACATTCTGTCACACAAAGTTATATGGTGTTCATATCTGATCTTGATATACAGGGGTTATATGATGTTTGTTTTGGATTTTGATATACAGGAACTCGGGCAAATTGTCGGAGATCACAGATTATACCATTAAAGCTCCCGCCCTTCTAATCATGGGTACCAAAGATGTTGTTCTAAAATTTCCAGGAATTGAGCATTACATCAACAGCGAGATGCTCAAGTCTCTAGTTCCTAATCTGGAGATCAAATTCTTTCCAGAAGCCAGCCATTTTATTCAAGAGCAATTCCCTGAGGAGGTGAATAAACTACTTCTTGACTTCCTCAATCAGCAGCTTTAGTGTCAAAAGTAGTAGGACATGCAACGGTCATAGAAATAAAAAAGACACAGTATTTCATTGTCTTGTGAATGGAAATTATGGAAACATTTCATGGCATTAAATATCTGAATAAAAATGATAGAAAGTATTTCATTGTCTTGTGAATGGAAATTATGGAAACATTTTATGGCATTAAATATTTGAATAAAAATGACAGAAAGTATTTCATTGTTTTGTGAATGGAAATTATGGAAACATTTCATGGCATTAAATATTTGAGATTGACCTTTGGCATCTATTGCATCAATTTTGCAATAGATGTTGGGCTAATAGGTAGAATTCATCGTAGCATTTAGGTAGTGACATTTCCTCATGCACCAATTTTTTTTTTGTTTTTTTTTTAAATTTTATATTGTTGGTAGAATTCATATATATCTTCTTACATTAAAAAAATATGTTTCTTATTCACAACCTCCATAATTTGTTAGATTTTTTGTTATTGTTGTTTTATTTGTGGAACATAGCTCTTAATGATGTCTAGACCATACAAATTTTTGAACAAAACTTTAAGTATTTCCAAAATTTTTGGATGATGTGTTCACTTAGTTTGGGTCTTCAAAAACCATGTTCGGAGTCTTACACCTTCACACTGATCAACTACAAAATGGAAATTATTCTTCTTGTCTTAATTGGGAAACAATTCTTGAAAATAGTAAGGAAATAAAAATATCTTCTAGGTATATATTATATAGAGAAAGTCAAACTATTTTGATGTTTGTCAAGCCCCTTGATGTTTATAATTCTAGTATGTAATTAAATGATGTGCAATATTTTGAATATAAACTTAATTACTTCAATAAATGTTCTAATGGAGGCTTGCTCAACTCTAGAATGCTTGTAATTTCCCAATAGATTTTTATGAATAATTAATTATGTAGATTTCCTTTCATATATAAATGAAATAAAATGTGATCTAGGAGGATCTGGGACTATAGATCTTACTGCAGCTCATCACTATTATAAATCTAGCCTTGCACTAACACCAACAACATGGGAATTGAGTTATTCACCAATGTGCCAATTTGTGAGATTGAATTCCACTTCTAGACATTACTGTACAACTCTTATAGTATTAGTGTTGAAACACTCAGATCGTTAGTAATGATTTTTAGTGATCTCACCACATTCTTGAGTTACGAAGCAATTGTTATCAACTCTTGTAGTTTAGTTCAACTAACACTTCATCTCCTTTCTTTGTATGTTAGTGTACATTCCCATTTTTTGTAGTTGGTTGGTATTAGAGATCTCACATTTCATATCATTTTCGAGTGGTATCATGGTGTATCTAAATTTCATCATTGTTTGTACACCCACTCATATGAGGTATGATTACTGTAAGTTAGGGATTGAGACTTGTGACCCTTTATCACACATTCCTTCATGTATTCAAATGGGAGAAAAATCTTTGACACCAAATTATAAATGTTCCAAAAGATGATAGAGGATGCATTGCAAAGAAAATGTGGAGATTTGGAAGAGTGTCATGCACATCAAAGAGCAAGTTATTTCTCGCTACTTCTCAAGCAATGGACTCCTTCCAACACCTCTCATTCTCATCATTCATTTGGTATTCAAATGCCACACAAGGTACAAGTCAATCTAGATATCCCTATGTTTGAAGGCAAAATAGATGCAAATGCGCTAGATAAATGGCTTAACCTAATATGTTCATATTATGTAGTTGATCAATTCTCTGATCAATAAAATATTACATTCACTCTTTTTAAAGTTTATTTATTAGTAAATAAATTGTTGGAAAGCTATTGCACTTCACATGAAAACTATGAAGATGAAGTTAACTTAGACACATTTGTAGACACATGGGATGGATTCATAAAAGCACTCAAAGAAACATATTATCATGTTGTAAACTATGATGACTAGTTCATCAAATTCTCTTAGTTGCACCAATGTAAAGAAATTGATTTGTACAAATATACATACATAATCTTCAATTTTGGTGTCAAAACTTGGGATTTAGTATTCAGAACAAAACATGGTTTTGAATTATAGGTTAGGCTTGAGGCCGCATATCCAGTGAGAGATGAATTCCTTAAAAATATCTTCAATCGAATAGGCTTACACATTTGATTTCAAGTTTGAAGCAAAGGTCAAGGCCAAGACTAAGACAAAAGCTTATAAGTTTTGAACCAAGCACAAATCTAAATCTTCTAAGAAATACTCCAAACCAGGAAATCACTCCAAGAACCCTTCACAAAAGAAGCAAAATTTGTCAAATTACTGAAACAAGTAGTCCAAGACTGACAAGTGGTGTTTAGTTCATAATTCTAGTAGTCATTCAAATGAATAATTATGAGATAGGAAGACTCTACTTGCACAACTTAAAGCAACAGCTACAAATGCTACATCATTGGAAACAAGAAAGAAGATCATGGATTTTGAACCTACTAATAACCCTATGGAAATATAAGAAGAAAAAATATTATTCCATTCTTAAATGTGGATCAATGCTCAACCAATACACTTCATCATTGGCAATGGAATTCAGTCACTAATGCCTTACCCAAAACCATACTCTATTGGATGCTTTAGTGTGGGATCTACGAAACATGTCACTCAGTAGTTGAATTGGTTTACAACACCAAGCCTTTTCAAGATACAATCCTTTGTGATGTTGCTCCATTATAGGTATGTGATGTTTTACTTAGTCAATAATAAACATGCAATCTCTGAGGAAAATCTCAAGAATGTTGTCATAGATGTTGGTGATAATATATAATCCATACTGGAAGTAGTTTCTAAGCTATCACTCATTAGTTCCAATAAGTGTAATAAAATAGTCATGTCTATTAAAATTTTTATGCTTTTGATGGTAAGAATTGAATGAAAGAAATGTATCCTTATGACCCAAATTTATATTACAGTTCCTCCAACGGTAATAGTGGAAACCTTAGAGTTAAAGCTCAAGTTGGAAGAATAAAATGATATCTTTTAGTCACCATAGGAAGTGCCTATAGAATATGCAGTGAAGCATACTATTGGTTTGATTCCAAAACTATCTCTCCCTAATGCCTCTTTATCATAGATTAGTTATAGAGAATGAATAAATTAAGTTATAGGTCTATGAACTCATGGACAAATGACATATCAGGCATAGCTCATCACCTTGTGGTAACCCAAATATTATTACACCAAATAAACATGACACATGGATTGATTATAGATCTCTCAACATGATTATAGTGCCTAAATATTATTCTCTTCTAAGAATTGAGGACTTACTAGATCATCTATACAATGAAAATAATTCATAAAAATCATTCTTATTATGGGTATCATTAGATTCCTATTGAACTTTTTTGTCTCCAAAATTTTCTCAGTTAAAATTCCCAAATTTTGTCACCAACAAGTTTGAATTAAATTGGTCAGAGTCCAAGTTCAGTTTTAAATTTTTGGTTTAAAAGTTGAGTTGGTCAAAGTGGATTTTGATTCCAAACTAAGTATGGTAAAATTGAAAAATTAAATATAACAATATATCTACACAAGGTGCAATTTGTGCACTTTGGGTGCTCAAGAGTTTGGGCTCTCTTGATCTCCTGGGCATGTGGGATGCATCCCACCGAAGGTGTGCTATGGTCTTGCCATGATTGTGAGGCATGTATCATGCCTTTGGTGATTGAGATGCCTCAGTCTCATGGATGCATTGAACACATGGTTGGTTGTAGATACACATCTACCTCTCGTACAAACCCATGACATCCCTGCCATAGGTTTCTATGCCAAAAGCACATGCGTGGTGACCCATTCATTTATTGTGACCTATAAAAGTGTATTCATGATCCATTTTCAACATTTTTGCTTTACACATTCCATATTACTCCACTTTGTTTCTTTGATGTACCAAACCTCTTCCCATCCTTTATTTTATTATACCTAAACTAAAATTTGCCTAAATACTGTCAAAATATTTGTCTCTCTAAGCACTCCATTGATGTAATAGGTTTCATTAGGTGAAAAGTCTATTTTGAGTTACTTTTACTTGGAGGGAATATTTTTATGCCCAGGAAACTCCAAAGTTCTAGTTTGCTCTTAAAAACTCTAGAAGAAGAAACAACAAAGACGAAGATAGTTTCATGACCACCATTTTCTTCCCTACACAACCTCACAAACATTTTTTTTTGTCAAATCCCTATGATAACCTCATAACACTAACCAAAGTTACACTTTGGATCACCAACACAACAAAAATGAAATACAAATATCTGGGATATGAGCCTTTGACTATCTTGGAAAGTGATGTCTCTTATATCCTTGATTTAGTAATTTAACATGTTGATATGGAATAATTTCATAGAATAATTAAAATTAGATCAATGACAACTGTGCACTCTCGTGGACATAAAGGCCTCCTTGAAACAGTTAGATTTATGATTTTTTGCAAAGTACAAATATAGTCTTGGCATGTGCATAATAGTAAAATACAAAAAATAAAGGAGATCAAGTCACATGGGATGTTCTAGTGGAAAAACTAGATGGAAAATCGATTTATGTCACACTTGACATCCCACAAAGGAATACATATGCTATGATGAGTGTGTATTTTGGACTAACTTTATGGTACAATCTTGAATGTCAACAAGAATCTCATTATTATTAATAATAGTTGGCTGAAGGTGAATCAAAAAGGCATTTCCAAAATTCCCAAGAGTTTCACTAAATCAAACTTTGTTGAGGAATTCTCAGACATGATCACTCTCCTTAATAGGGTGGTGGGAAATGTAGATACCAATGATTTTCATCTTTGAATGTTTATACCTGTGAGCATCATTTACAATGTTAGGTAGTTTTTAGATTATTAGGGGGGGGGTTATGATCAGTGATGCACTCCATGAACAACTCATGAAGGTCATTTCCACCAAGTCATTTTATACGATTTCCTTTTTGGTATACAGTCTTACATATCAAAAGGTATGCCTTGGACTCACACAGTTGGAAAACCTCGAGGAAGCCACAAGAGTATAAGATTTATTTCCTTAGATCACTTTGGAGAAAAGCAAAGAGTAATTTAGAAGAGTGAAATTTGCATTCACCAAGAGGATATTAAAAATCCTAAGTGATGATTGGGGAAGAGCGATTTGAAATTAATGAATCAATCTGGTCTCCTAGTATGGAATCCATTTCATTCAATTTATGAAATTCTAATATATGAGGGTTGGAGGTTTTGAAAGTTGTCCCATGAGGCTTCCTAATGGTTAGTCAAAATCAAGATGATATTGATTGAGCTATGCATACAACTTAATGTCATCCATTAAAAATGTAAGAAGAGGCATGTAGTAGGAGTAGTATTCCCTATTTCTTTGTGGTACTACACATCTAAAAACACTACAAATGTTTTGAACATTGAATCCAACATAGCTCACTTCATGCTATACCCACACATGATTAGAGTCCCATTTGATAGAAAGAGGTAAGTGAGCCAATCTAGGTATTGGATCTTTGTATGATCATGCACCACATATGGATGACCATTGGGCTGACTGTGTTAATTATTTTGAAGTTTGAAGATGCAATTAGGGGCATTTAAGCCTAGATCAAATAATATTTTTTAATAAAACTTGGGTACCGCAAGGAATGATTGATGATGGTAGCAAACCCTTCCAATATGGCTACATTGAGGGCATCAAGACAACTCCCCTAAGAGTAATAAGCTAGTCCACACCTAAGGTCATATACCTACAAGATAAAACCAAGTTCATGCAAAGAATATCATTGAAGTGGTTTGTCTAGAATATTTAAAATTTCATAGGGGATGGATTCTCTCTTAAATCCAATATAACAAACTTTCCCAATAAATATCCCACATCTACTTCAAGAGCAATAGGATTTGGTAGTTTTAGAACTATCTCTCTTCCCCCTATTGAGGTTGGTGGTGATGGTGAATATCTAGATCAATGGAAACAACCTAGAAATATTTATGGTGAAGGCCCCTTCATCGGAAGAAAGTTTCAAGCTAAGAAGATAGTACTGATGTAGAAATCTTTTTCTCCACTTGGAGGTCCCTTTTTATTGATTAAGAACACCACTAAAAAATATCATGCTTCTGTTCAAGGAATGGAACAAGTATCAAGTGTAGAATAAATGCCTCCTTTTACTTCACCAGGGCTACTACACCTACATCCTCTCCACACATCCCAAGTTTGCTACATTCCAAGTTTGCTACAAACTAATCCTCTAAGGCAACCTACACCACTTTTACATCAACTAGTGTATATACATAATTAGTCAGTACAAGTAGCTTTTCCTTAAATGGATTCCCCTTATATTGGGACAAAAGAAAAGATAATAAATTTGGAACTACCTGATTTTGGAAATTTGATGAATCTTCTTGTGAATCCTCCTCTTAAAAAGACCAAGACCACCTCTCGATTGGTCATAGAACCATATGGTGATCAATTTATCAAGATTGCAAAGCCAAACTAGAAAAGGATGAGGGGGAGATGATTATTTATAACTACACCCTGATAAGAGTTTCAATGGGAATATCCACTCATGAAAACAATGTGCACAATATCAGTGTGACTAATGAAAGGATGATTTGGAGAGTGAAAACTAATGAGTTGAGGCATGAGCATTTGAAAGATCAATTTAACAAATCACTAGATATGTGAACTATCTGTTAAGTCTAATTTAAACCTTGCTATCACTCAAGTTGAACTCATGTACAAGTTCATGGGATTAACAAGGAGGCCATTTAATCCATATCCAAATATAATAGTTATGAGAAAACACTCGAAGATTTGGTGGAACATTTTTTAAACATATTGAATCAAAGCAAATCAAGATAAAGTAGTAGGTCAAATGCCATCAAGATGAAGTCAACTTGTGTAAAAATGTGGCATGAAACTTGGGGGATATGGTAGGCATTGATACAGACACACTTGTCAAAATATATATTTGACAAAAATAGAAAATGACATCATTTGTCTAGAAATAAAATCTCTAACACACACTAGAAGTGTTGAAGCAAGAAATACACCACTTGGCAAACCAATGCAAATTTAGAGGAGACATTATAACATAAGAATATTCCAATTTGGGAAAACTTGATTTTGACTTATTCAAGGATGATGGTTCAGGGCTCCATCCAGTTGATGTCATCAAGGAGAAATTTATAAATCTTATCAAAGAATATGCCTTTGATATATCATCCATGAACATACTCAGTGATATCCATTCTTCATTAGAAGAGATGAATGCACAATGAAAAAGTTCTTTGAGGCCCCTTATAATATGGTATTAGTCTCAGAAAAATGTCTCATTCATCATAGGAATATGAATATTACAAAATTAAATTCAATTATTGAGGTGATCAATAAGTTCAAAATATACAAACTATTTCTTTAAAAGAAGGAAAAATCATTTCCTCCTCACTCTGTAGGTTCATCCAAGGTGGTAAAACCCCTAGAAAGCTTTTTTTTCCCTATTATATTTTTTGTCTTTTCCTAGAAAATATGAAATTTATTTTAAAGAAAATAATATAAAGTTTTTTAGTGACTAAAGAAAAAGGTGGAATATGAAAAGTCACTTTGGAGTGCGAAGGGTCAACCCATTCCCTCCTATCTCTATAAACAAGAGAAATGGTTATTTTAAAAAGGTTGTTGATGCTCATTGTACTTTTGATTGAAATGAAGGGAGAAAGAAACTTTGTGTTCATTCTTCCAATGAAAAACACAATGAAATTCTTGAAATTTATGTATAGTGCTTTATTTGTGGATGTGTGTATTCCTTGTGTTGATACATATCTCTCAATTCAATCAATATTTATTTTATACTCAAATAAACATATTAATTTCTAGGATTACTTATTGCCATGCATTAGATGAAATTTGTGTTTTCTCATTCATGGATGACCCTTCATCTTCCTTATTTTTATTTCTCTTTTTTATTGAAAGTAGTAAAACCGAATACCCCCTTCAACTTTTAAATATTGTAAATAGGTTTATTTATATTTTTCTTATTTTTAATAAATGGAACCTCCCATCTGAATAGAGGAGAGAATTTTTATCTCCTTCACTATTATGAAATATAATATTTGTCAAAGTACCAAATATTTCACTAACAAACCTATAAATATATGGATTACAAACTTCAAGGCCAAAGAAGGTTTTCTTGAATGGTTAGTTATGCCCTTCAGTTTGACCAACACGCCAACTAAATTCATTTGGATGATGAATGGAATTATCATGCCATTCACTATCTCATTTTTTTACTCTACCTTGATGACATCTTAATCTTCAATAAAACATGGGACGTGAATTTGTGCCATTTAGAGAAAATGATTGATGCCTTGTAGAAACACAAGCTATATGAAAACCTAAATAAATGTTCATTTTATATGTGGGAGATATAATATATATGATATATAGTAGATGCACAAGGAGTGCATATGGGCCCAACCAAGATTCAAGTCATCTAGGAATGACCACAACCAAATAATCTCATAGAGCTTCAAAACTTCTTAGGATTAGAAAATTTATATAAGAGATTTGTACTTGGTTTTTATCATGTGACTTGGACTTTAAACAAGGTTACTAAATGTGGTGCTATAGTAAAGTTCATTTGATAACTCACACAATAAAAATAATACAAATAATTGAAATACAAACTTGTTTTGTACCAATACTTGCATTACCAGATCTTCAATAGCCATTTGAGATTAAGACATATGCCTCTAACTTCACAAGTAGAAAATTCCTCACTAAATATGGTCTTTTAGTTACTCACCACAATGGAATGTTAACCACATCAGTAAGAAACTACCCAACCTATGGTCATGAGTTTTATTCTATTATTCAAGCATGCAAGCATTGGAAGCATTATATCTTGGGCAAGGAGACAGTGAAGCATTATATCCTACATCATCTTGGATATATGTGCATTCCACATGAGGTAGAGAGTCAATAAATAATATGGTAGCCAATTTTTAACAAAGTTGTAGGAAATTTTGGAGTTGAAAATACTCATAATTTTTTTAAAAGTACTTCTTTTGGCCACATGATAGATCTGATGTATCTAAATATATCAAGTCTTATATTGCATGTCTAACTACTAAGTCGATTAATAAGAAATAAGGTTTTTACATACTTCTCATAGTTCTAATGAGACTATGGGAATCCATTTCCATGGAATTTACATCAGGATACCCTAATACCAAGCATGGTAATGAGTTTTTTAATGTAGAGTTGATATGTTCTCAAAGATGGAAATACTCATACCATGTAATAAGACAATATCATCTCTAGAAACAACTCAATTATACTTTCAACATGTCTGGATCCACTTTGTAATCCTAAAAACTATCTAGTTTGATATGTATACAAGATTATTGATCCATTTATTGAAATTATTTTGGTCTATGATAGACACAAAGTTGAAAAAATATACCATCTTTCATCCAAAAAGTGATGGAAAAATGGAAGTGGTAAATAAGATGATAGTGCAACTTATGAGAGTGTAAAATTAAAAGAAAAAACACACTTGGGATGAAATCCTACCTTTCATTTAGCATATTTATAAAAAATATCTACACAACTCTACTACACACATCCCTTTTCATGTCTGCTTAGGTTTCCAACCTTTGGTACCCACTGATGCAACTTATCCTATTCCACCATCAAGAATAACAATTCCTTCAACTCAACAGGAAGTTGAAAAATTTGTTCGATTCATTAAGCATATTCAACACACTAATTAACAAGTGAAAATCATTCTCCAATAGACTTATGTGAAATACAAACAATGTTATGACAAGCATCAAACACCACACACTTTCCAGGTTATATCAGGGTATCTTGAAGATTTAGAAAATTTTGAAACAAAAGCAACATAAAAAATGGTCTTATTATATTCAATAGTTCCATTTGAACATAAAGCATAATAAGGGAAGTGTCAATCTAGTCGTATATTATCTAAGCTATCCATCAGTTTAAACTGTCATTTCTATACTTAATGCATGTAGACATGAAGTCAGTGCATGGTCATAATTGTATCCATATAACATGGATCTTGTATATATATATATATATATATACATACATATATATATATATATACATATACATATACATATATATACATATATATATATACATATATATATATGTATATATATATATATATATATATATATATATGTATATATATATACATATATATATATATATATATATATATATATATACATATATATATATATACATATATATATATATATACATATATATATATATATATACATATATATATATATATACATATATATATATATATATATATACATATATATATATATATATATATATATATATCACAACTTACTTTGTGTTAATTCAAATCCACATTTCTACTTGAAAAATGGATTTCTACATCATCTTGGATATATGTGCATTCCACATGAGGTAGAGAGTCAATAAATAATATGGTAGCCAATTTTTAACAAAGTTGTAGGAAATTTTGGAGTTGAAAATACTCATAAATTTTTTAAAAGTACTTCTTTTGGCCACATGATAGATCTGATGTATCTAAATATATCAAGTCTTATACTGCATATCTAATTACTAAGTCGATTAATAAGAAATAAGGTTTTTAAATACTTATCATAGTTGTAATGAGACTATGGGAATCCATTTCCATGGAATTTACATCAGGATACCCTAATACCAAGCATGGTAATGAGTTTTTTAATGTAGAGTTGATATGTTCTCAAAGATGGAAATACTCATACCATGTAATAAGACAATATCATCTCTAGAAACAACTCAATTATACTTTCAACATGTCTGGATCCACTTTGTAATCCCAAAAACTATCTATTTTGATATGTACACAAGATTATTGATCCATTTATTGAAATTATTTTGGTCTATGATAGACACAAAGTTGAAAAAAATATACCATCTTTCATCCAAAAAGTGATGGAAAAATGGAAGTGGTAAATAAGATGATAATGCAACTTATGAGAGTGTAAAATTAAAAGAAAAAAACACACTTGGGATGAAATCCTACCTTTCATTTAGAATATTTATAAAAAATATCTACACAACTCTACTACACACATCCCTTTTCAAGTCTGCTTAGGTTTCCAACCTTTGGTACCCACTGATGCAACTTATCCTATTCCACCATCAAGAATAACAATTCCTTCAACTCAATAGGAAGTTGAAAAATTTGTTCAATTCATTAAGCATATTCAACACACTAATTAACAAGTGAAAATAATTCTCCAATAGACTTATGTGAAATACAAACAATGTTATGACAAGCATCAAACACCACACACCTTCCAGGTTGGTGATCAAGTATAGATACACTTATAGAAGCAAATACGAGTAGGACCTTACTAAAATATTTGTCCTCTTTAGTATAAGCCATATATTATCACCAATAAAGTAGGAGAGAATGATTTTGATCTTAATCTTCCATATTACCTTGGGTTGTATCCAATATTCAATGCAGAACTCTTGCACCATTAGTTTCTAGCTTTGTTGGATACTTTAAATATCATAGAGACTCTTCAGTAGACACATACTAATCTATATTACAACATCTTAGCATAATCAAATCATTTCATTGAGATGTGGAAAAAATGGACACATGGATAAGAGATCCTTCTATTCCAGACCATTAAAGTTAGTCAAGTTAATTTTCAAGGAAAATGGTTTACAAAAGTACAGGGTACCAATTTTTTCTATATTTTTTACCATAACTACATGCAATGGGGACCATTTATCTTCAAGGAGGGGTGACTAATCTAAGAGGATCTAAGACCATATATATTACCATAGTTTACTATTGTCACACATCCAGCTTGACACTAATGCCAAAGACATGTGAATTGAGTTATTTTCTAATGTGCCAAATTTTAAGATTGTATTCCACTTCTGTGTTATCCACAACTCATGTAGTTTCATTTCTACAACACTTAGGTTGTCAATAATGAGAGTTGGTGACGTACCCACAACTCATGTAGTTTCATTACTACAACACTTAGGTTATCAATAATGAGAGTTGGTGATGTCACCACATTATTCAATTATAAATTTATTGTTACCAAATCTTGTAATGGCTCAAATGATGATCACCTTTTCCTCTGTATATTAGTGTACACTCCCATTATTTTTAGTTGGTTATATATAAGAATGAAGTTAAGAAGTATGTTAACACCAAATATATGATATTTCAGATATTATACAAAACACAACATAATAAAACCTTTCTATTATAGTTTTACTCTAGTGCCCATCTATTTCTGTACTTTCCTTATTATTTTATAACATTGAACTTTCACATTATCTATCTTTTATAATTCATTTTCATTCATAACCCTTTTAAATATGTTTAATTAGGTTTTCCATTGAGTTTCTTCTTGGGCCTCGGATCAGAATGTCTCTCCATTTATAAACATATTTAATTCAAAATGGGACCTTGTTGGCACCTAAACTTGCCTTTACTGATAAAAAGGTGAAAAATAAAAGAACAAGGGATGAAGAAACTTAAGCCAAAAAGGGGGCACTTAAATGAGTGTCAAGAGCATGCATATGCTCTATGTAGGCCCTAAGAGCATACACATGTTCTTGAAAAAGGATATTATAAGGGGAAAATTTAGAGATAAGAGAGATAATAGTTGAAGGGGGATGAAAGAAAGGTCACAAACCATAATAAGTATCCCAAATATGACAATAAAACCTAATTTAGATCACTAATTGACAAATAAACAAACACGCTCAAATCATGTAATTTAAAAACTAATAAATCCACATGGGCCTTTGTTTTAATTTACATTTTTTTATCAACTTTGATGTGGGTAAGTGTATACATATCAAATAAAATTAAGACATGTGGATGCAAAATTTTACATGCCAAGAGATTCATAAATAAATTCCTTGTATTTAGGAATTCGCTAAAACATTATTTATCTACTCAGACATGGTTAAGAGAATAATAACAATATGATGATGAATTATAAAAGTAATTTAAACACTATATCTAGTTTAAGTAGGAGATGGATATAATTCCCATGTAGCACAAAATCCATCTAAATCTGTGTTACATCTTAAATATAATATCAAATACAATTTTTATAAACAAAAATAAGAAATTTACATGTTTTATCGATATTTTGATTAAATAGTGATTTAACCCTAATTAATATAGCCAAATAGAATAAATTATAATGTTGGATATGTAGTTACAAAAAGTAAAATGAAAGTAAATAATAGAATTAAACAAGGTGTAAATGATTGTAATAAGGCTAACTATGAAAAAAAATGAGAAACATAGTTGTTTCTTCTTGAATGCTGACTACATTGACTAATAGACACTTGAAATAAGAAATGAAGAATTTTGACTACAATTACCAAGAAGTGGGAACTAAAACTATTGAAGAACATGATCAACATACTGATTATAGGATCAAATCCCACTATTATCCTACTTGGTTGATCTTTTATTTTATTGAAAAATAATAAATTAGGGCAAAATCACTTATGATAATTGAAGTTTAGTTTGTATGCACAAATGTGACTTCCAAATTATGAAAAAGACCTATAAATAGCTTTTAAAAGGTTGAAACCCTAGTAAGTCTAGAAATTATTGAAAATGTATAAATAAATAAAGGTGGAGTATAATTAGGCTAAGCTAACCCTAATCTCCCCCATGATGACTAAATGTTGCTTATGTATCCAATACTCCATGTTAAAACCCTACTAGGTTACACAAGAGTTACATGATTTTTTTAAGTACATATGGTATGCTTATAAAACCATCTTTAACTATCTGGAGAATTACTATTTGACTACTAAACACATCTAAAGCATTAATTACATAAATTTGTTAATCCACTAGCTTAAAATATGTTAATTTAGTTTCCAAACAATCTAAATCAGATTACAAGATGAATATATTTCATTAGATGTATAGTGGAAAGAATCAAATAGAACAAAACACTAATATAATTCAAATTTCAGCCATAAATAATCCTATGACCACTGCTATCATAATATTCAAAATTGACTATAAGTCTCACAACCACCGCTATGTTGAATATCTAACAAATAATAATATACATATTATATTTTTGTACACATTATACTATAAAATACAATATGTACAATAGTACAAAAGAGATTTACATTCATCTTAATGATCCATAAATATAACCCGAGTATGATATCAAATAGTTGAAACAACTGACAAAGAGAGAGCATCATCAGATTGATTTACCTCTACCCACAAACCAACAATCTCCCACACCTCTCCATTGGGAGTGGCCCTACCTTTCATAGAGGGGAAGATACAATAGTGAAAATATCAAGAAATCAACTAGAACCCATGTGCGTACAATCACTAATACATGTGACCATCATATAAGCCATGGAATCCAATCCTCTATTTAATATGACATCAACATACACATGTAAATTAGAAAGTACAGTGGAATGACAATGCTTTAGATATAACATTACTTTGGTCAATTTTTGCATTATAGAAATTAGATCTAGAAATTTGATTCAATTCCACTCACACAAAAATCTATGCTACTAAATCATAACTATCAAATGATATCAAGGGATAGGTGTATGAGCTGCACACTAGCATCATTATATAACTATCACATATTATCCAAAAATATTGTCTAATAATTTTAACATAAATATTCAAATCAAAATAACATAGATTGCAGCATACACTCAGTCCAATAGTAATATAAGGTACAAGCAATCATAAATCCAAAATATTATTTTTTTCCATTCTCTTAATCCAAAAACGTAACAACATAGGTTTATCACATGAACTATATTTAAAATCAAATATTTATAGGGGACTATAACAAGAATCAAATCATTCTAATTCCCCTCTCAAACATCCTTCAAACATAATTCATATTTATAAATATATATAACTAATGATAACAATTAGTCAAAATTATAACCTATGAATCAAAATAACTAAAAAAAAATTAAGTCTATAAACTTCCTTTATACATCTCTACCAACTTATTCCATCATGGTCTATTGTATAATAAAATCTTATTAAAATAAGGTTATTATTTAGTTATGTCTCACAAACAAGATCCACCCTATTTTCATATGTAAATAAAGTCATTATAAATATTATAACATCAAAGAAGGTGTATATAAGATATATAAGTTTAATCTTCAAACTCATATAACCCATGGACAATAAACCTCATTAATGCATAATAAACCAAACTCAAAACTTTACTTCTTATAACCTATAATTATTTCACACTTTGACAAGGGATGAGTTTATACTAGGTTTTCACACACACACACACACACACACACACCACACACACACACACACACACACACACACACACACACACACACACACACACACACACACACACGTGTATATATATGGTTGTTTTTGTTCAATAGGATACTAAAATCCTTCTAAAATATATAACCAATTTTTTTTTACAAAATATACAAAGGTTTTAACAAATTGAACAAATGTTTTGACACTGTATTAGTTTAATGGATCTTAAAGAAGGTGTATTTTGATATTGTTTGAACCAATACCTAATTTAAAACAAAGTAAAATATAGGTTTGAATCTATCCATAATATACAACCAAATAATAAGGTTTAATATCAAACATAGGCTAGATCTTCACTGAATATGGCTCGACCTTCAGCTCAATAGGCCTGAGGATGGAACTAAGTTCCATCCCCAAGTTTATAGACTTGAAGCCTAGGATTTTTAAAGAAAATTTAGCCAAAGAATATAATTACACACATTATACATGAATGATAAAACCATAATAAAAACCATATTTTCTTGCCTTTCAAGTCTACAAATAGTAACAAATAGTTATAGCTCAAAAAATTCTGACCTAGTTGTATGGTGTTCACTATCTAAAATGTGTATACTAACAAATATTTTCCTCCTTAACCAAGCTCTGTGCCCTTTTATTCCTATGTTATGTTATTAGCTTATTTTATTTTTCCTCTCTCTTATTATTTTCCCATGACCCTTGCACATTTTTACATGTCTAGGAAACTCTCCTTTCTTGCAAGTTTACCATTATAGAACTCCAATTCATAATTGTTCAGACTCATCCACTCTTCCATTGAATTTTAGTCTCACCATAAATCTAGGCATGGATGTCAAAGGAAACCCTCTGAATCTTAATAAATGAACTCCATTAATGATAACAATAAATAAAATCTAATCCCTTTTTACATTTTAAAATTTTTCCAGATAACTTAAATTTCATTACCTTTCAACTTTGTGCCATAAGAAAATAGATATAAACAAACAAAAACATCCAAATTTTGAAATCTATTATAATTAAATTTCTTTGGGGTGTTCTTAACCTCTATTTTCCTCATCTCCCTAATAAGTCATCAAAAAGCCATATTGTGACCAAATCAAACATGGTTAAATAAACAACCAACAAGACCAATAACACTCATAACTCTACTAACCATATTGAAGTTAGGATTATCAAATCATAGTTTAATTCCTATGAATATTTAAGAATACAACCATTTAATGCATGAATTTCACATGCTAAACAAATCATGACAATGATTAAATCAATAATGCAAACAAGACTCATATGCAGTAAAAAAACCAATATTAGCAATAATCATTTCACTCAAGAAAATAGATGTAGTGTGTGGGGGTTTAGTGGAAATATCTTAACTCCCAATATTGGTATCTACATCCCCCCTCTCTAATGATACTCTCCATTTGTATTTCATGCGAGGATAGGACAATCCTGTAACCACCTCAATTAAACAACGAGTAGTAAGTTTGAGATTATCACAATGAATAATATATAAGCATTAGTAAACTATTTAATGCAAATAATCTATAATTAAAATCAATCATCATGATCATAAATAATAATATAACATGTGAAACTACTATCTAATAATGATATTAATCATGAAACAGATGATATATCTAATCCCGATGACATTTATTTCAAACAAAAGTTCTAGAAATAAAAATAATGTTCAACAAAAATATAAATAATGTTCAATAGAAATATTATTTGAATAAATGAAAAAATCCTCCTATATATATATATATATATATATATATATATATATATATATATATATATATATCCTAGATATAAAAATCAAAACTACAAATCTTTAGTCACATAATCCACTATTAATGCTTAAATATTTTTTTAGGGTGGAACTTGATGTGACGTATTTCTCTAAAATAGGTCATCATCCCAATGACATTTATTTCAAATAAAATTTCTAAAAATAAAAATAATGTTCAACAAAAATATAAATTTTGTTCAATATAAATATAATTTAAATAAATGAGGAAACAACCTCAATAATTTGTCACAATCCCCCCATATCTATCTATCTATCTATCTATCTCTCTATCTATCTATCTATCTATCTATCTATCTATCTATCTATCTATAGTCTCATAATCCACTATTAATGCTTAAATAGTTTTATAGAGTGTAACTTGATGTGACATCCTTTTTCTCTAAAATAAGTCATCATCCAGATGATAATTATTTACAAAAGTTATATAAATAAAAATAATGTTCAATAAAAATAAAAATAATGTTCAATAGAAATATTTTTTGAATAAATGAGGAAACAACCTCAATAATTCTTCAAAATCCTCCCATGTAGTACTATCCTTAGAATATTGATCCCAATGGATCTTGTACTACAATGCTTCTTTGTTATTCAAGCTAAGCTTATGATTATCAATTATTATAATTGAATCTACTATGACCACCCTTGGATCCTGAACCTATAATGAATTCCAATCCAAAACATGTGTAGGATTAACAATATATGTCTTAAGATAAGATACATGAAAACATTATTCTTTTAAGATAAAGATGAAGGAAATACAAGTATATATGCTATAGGATTAATAACTTCTAAAACCTTAAATGGTATCACATATCTTGATGATAACTTTGATAATTTACCAAACTTAATAACATTATTTTTGGGTTTGACTCATAGAAAAACTTTATCTCCAACTGAAAACTACGTTGATGTTATTTTCAAATCAACATAACTTTTATTTGTATAATTGGTTTCAACCAATATTTTTCTTATTAATTTTAATTGTTCTTCCATTTATACAAGTACATCAAGCCTAAAAACTACTATATCTTCCAATTTATACCATATGATTGGTGTTCTACACCTCCTACCATACAATGCCTCAAAAAGAGCCATTTTAAAAGTTGATTGGTATGAGTTATTGTAAGCAAACTCAAATAATGGTAGATATTCCTCCCATTAATATTTCTAGTACATACAATACATTTTTAAAATATCCTCTAAGACTTGATTTATTCTTTTTTTTTCCCATCCGTTGATGGATGATAAGTTGTGTTAAAGTTCAGCTGAGTTCCTAAAGCTGAATTGATACTTTTCCAAAACCTTAAGATCATCCCAGGATCTCCATTTGAAATGATATTTTCTATAAACACATCTAATCTATAAACATCTTTCAAAAACCTCTTAGTAAACATCAGTGCATCATCTATAAAATTACTTAGAATGAAGTGAACTACTTTGGTAAGTTTGCCCATAACTACCAAGATCATGTCACGATGATTTATAGATATATGAAATCCTTATAAAAAATCATGACAATAAATTTCCACTTCCATTCTAGTATGGAATGTGGGTACAACAACCCAACATGATGCACATGTTCATCCTTAACTCACTGACATTCTTAACATCTATACACAAAATATTTTGCATCCTTTTTGATTTCTTTCTAGAAATATAATGGTTTAAACTCTACTAAAAGCTTAGTCACTCCAAGACATACTAAATATGGAGCATTTTGAAATTCCTCTAGCACAATATTCCTTAGATTTTCCCTGTCATGCACATATATTCTACCATTATACCTTAAAATTCTATCATTCTCAAATTGAAAGCCTTGGTACCTATGATCATGAGAATTTTCAACCAATGCTTTCTTAACCTATTCATAGAATTCATCTCCCAATGATAGTTTAACTAATTGATCTCAAAATGTACTTCTTAATATGGATAAATTCGTAATGCACCTTATACAATCAAGTGAATGTACAACCCTATTATCTTTACCTTTAATGTAGTTAGTGCCAAAATCATAATATGAAAAATTTTATAACCACCACCTTTGAAGAACATTTAAGGTTAGGTTGGTTAAATATATACTTGAGACCTAAGTTGTTAGTTTTAAGGTCAAAAGGCTTTTCCAATAAATTCCTCCAAACTTTCAAAGCATGAACTATGGTAGATAATTATAGGTCACGAGGAGCATAATTTTCCTCATAAGGCTTCATTTTTATTGATTCGTAGGCAACAATCAAACCATCCGACATAAGAACTCCTCTGAAACCATCTTCTGACACATATTTTATAACTACAAAATGACCATTTAGATTCAAAATCTACAACATTGGTACTAAAATAAGCTTTTGTTTGAAAATCTGGAAGGCTTCTTCACACTAATTGGACCAAACAAAATGTTTTTCTTTCCATTGAAGAGAGGCAATTGGATTAGCTATCTTAGAGATTTTGGTATAAAATTCATGTAATACCATACTAAACCTATAAAACTATGCACCTCATACACATTTTTAGGTGTTTTCCATTCCATAATGGCTCTAATATTAGGTGGATCCATTAAAATTCTCTCTACAGATATAATGTGTCCCAAGTATTATTCTTTATTTAAAAAAAAACACACACTTGGATAACTTTCTATAAATTTTATGCTTCTACAACCAATACAAAACTAAATGAAAGTGCTAAACATGTTATTCCTCACTTTTGGAATAGATGATAATGTCATCTAGAAAGGATAGCATAAATTAATCAAGATAATCTCTGAACACACTGTTTATGAGATTCATGAATGCTACCGATGCATTCATTAATCCAAAAGGATGTACTGTGAACTCATAATGCCCATAATGAGTCCTAAAATATACTTTTAGATTATATTCCTCTTGAATTCTTAACTTATGGTACCTAACACAAAGATCAATATTTGAAAATACATTTACACCATGCATTTGATAAAAAATATCATCAATGCAAGGTAAAAGATACATGTTCTTGATCATTACCTTGTTAAGTGTTTAGTAGTTTATGCACAAATGGAGGGTTCCATCCTTATTTTTGATAAAGACTATAGGTAAACCCTAAGGTGAAATACTTAACCAAATCAATTCTTTATCTATCATCTCTTGAAATTATGCGTTTAATTCTATTAGTTTAATTATTGTCATCCTATAAAGATTTTTAGATTATAGTTTTGACCTTGGAATGATATCAATGGTGAAATAAACTTCCCTTTTAGGAGGTAAACCTAGAAATTCCTCTAGAATAACATCTTGAAACTCTTATGAAAAAGGATAATATTCCAAGGTGGATTACTTTGCTTCACCAATTTCATCCATTTTGACTAGGAATGCTTGACATCCCTTTCATTGAGTCTTCTTTAGCTAAATGACTAAAATTTTCCTTAGTTTTAACTCCCTTTGATTTCCTTAGATTTAGGTATGATTTAAAAAATCATATAAACACTCAACCTCATTGAGCAAATAGTCAAATTTGACTTTGTGTTTAGAGATCCAATTCACTCCTAGGATCACATCAGATGACCTTAGTGGTGCTACATAAAGATCAACAACCGTAGTGAATTCTAGAGATTTTATTTCAACCTCAAAAAGACATCTGTCAACCTCTACCTTGGATTCCTTCCCATACTGATCTGATCTAATATTTTCCTTAAAATCAACTTTCCTAGATATTTTACTTAAAATTCTAGGAGAGATAAAGCATTTAGTAGTTCATGTATCTATCAAAATATAAATTGGTTGTCCAAACAAAGTACCTAATAATTAAATGGGAGAGGCTTGAAATTCTACTTGACTATTATCTACTACTTCATGAATACATTGATGAAAGGTTTCATGTTATGATGTAGAGGTGGATGCATTCTTATTTCTACCATTTGTCTTCTTATTAAGAACTTAATATTTCACATATATAAAATACACATAAATACTAAATATATTAATAAAATATTCCTTTTTGGTAGGAAGGAATAACTCCATAATCTCTTGCCACTTCGAGGGGGATACCTCTTTATTAGTGTGAAGTCAATATTCAAAGTTACTATTTGTGCAACTATTCATGGTGATGTGGCATGATGGTGATGTGGTTGATTGGTGATGTGTTAAGGCCCATGGAGGGTCTCTCACATGTGATCAGGTTGATGTAATGGGATTGGGGCATAACACTCCATTAAGGCATATGGATTTGTCCTTGGTAGTCACATGGGGTTTATGTTATTGAATAATTGGTCAAGGGTTAGGAATGGGTCAAATTTATAAGGGACCCCATGATTCACATGTGTGGATAAAGTCAAAGAGTGATTATAACACCTTTTGGACTTTAGTGTGCACATGAAATAAAAATACAAGTTGTTTACTATTGTTTTTTGTCCTCACTTGTGGAGTGGTATACAATATTTGGAGCCACATGAAAGTGGCTTGGGTCTTGTCTAAAGTGGATGGACCACTTTTTTGACCCTTGCACATGAAAATAAACAACTTTTGGTGATCATTACTCACCCCACATGGAGTGTGGTGAATTTGTTGGGCCACCCATGATGTTACTCTCTCTCTCTCTCTTCTCTCTCTTATTGTAAATGCATAAATATGCATTAACTCTGTATTGTAATACATCCTGTTAGAGGATCCATGCAAGCTTGTGATTTCATGTTTGGAGGTTGGATCCTAAAGGCTATGTAATGCTTAAGTCATAGCTTGAATGCTTTACATGTAAGCATTGAGTTGCTAGAGGAGTTGTTGTAGAAGATAATTGATGTTGTGTTAATATGAATTTTGAAGCTACCATTTTTATTGTGATTTTTTTCCTTACTTATTTGTAAGGGTTTTCCACATAATCTCTATGTAATGTGTTCCTCTTTTGTCTCTTATTTTTGTAGCTTGTTTTTTTGCATTAATTACTTGTACTATAAGATATAGATCATTTATTTAACATTTAGTATCATAGTTTTTTATTCCTAACTATTGGTATTAGAGACATGATGAAAAAATCCATGTGTTATTGTTGGATAGTTGTGTGCAAGTTGAAGCTACCATGACAGGGGGAGAGACAAAAGTTAGAGATTAAAGAAGATTTTTTTGGTAGATATCTCTATGTGGAACAAGGTGGAGGATCTCTTGGTGAATATCCTAATCTCTTCATGTTGCTAAGAATAAGCCCATAGGGAGAGTTGAAGGAGAAAGATTAACAAGCTTTTCTAGATAATTCAATATCCTATACAGTGTTACTGATGAAGAAGTAACTCTATAGCTTGAGGAGCAAGATGGTATCCTTTGGAGGAGGTTGAAGATAAGGCATGACCTTGTTGTGGTTCTTGGAAATAAATAAAAGGGGTGTATTATGTGGTATCCTACTAACCACATTTTATTCGCTGAGATGTAGAAGAAGAAAAATATATGTAAAGGAAGGAGGTAAAAATAAACTTGAACTTATACCTATTTTGAAACAATTGAGGATGAGAAATACGAAGATGTAGATGAACAAAGTGAGACCTAGTGTTCTCATAAGGAGAAGGATATGTCTTTGGACATACAATAGAGCTTAATGAATTTTAGATGCATTCTTGAGGCTCAAAAACCTGTTAGGTGCATTGATGCATTGAATAGTGTGATGACTTCCTTGGATATTTGATTGGTCCACTTGTGCCATGTTTGGGTATGGTTGATAACAAGAAGTTATGAGGAGAAGTCTAATACTAAATTCTATGACATCTTTATTCACTACTATCAAGAGTACTACATGCACTAGTTGTTCAAAGAGTTAGAGCAACATTATTCCTACATGACAATCTCTCTTAGGTAGAGAAAGATAAAGAATGAGGCAAAAGTGTTACTAGTTTTCAAATTGAAATCAATGTATGGGTTGGTGTAGATGTCTCACATGTAGTACAAGAATTTAAGTACCTTCATGGAGAGATAAAGTGTTTAGCAGATGCTGTTTCTATGTGTTATTAATATGTTGGATGCAGGCCCTAACATGATCACTATTGTGATGGTTTAGTTATCTAGGACACATGAGATGAATGTGATAGGAGGAGCAAACCAAGAGTGGAGATACACAAGGATAAGAAATCATGGAAGTACCTCACTTCTTGCATTATGAGTTATCTTCTTAAGAGTGACCTAAAAGAGGGAAATACATGTTGTGTCCTATGTATTAGATTTATCAAGAGAATGAATCCTTTTGATGCTATGATGATCACTAGATTGGATATTCTCAAGTAGTGGGAGTTGTGAGTAGTTCATGGCATAATATTTATTAGAGGATTGGTATGTCGAGAAGTGAGTCACTTTAGGTGCTGAAATATACTATGGAGGAACATATGTTGACAAAGTTGGTCAGGGAAGAGAAGTTTTAGTAGTGTAATAAAACTTATATTGGGTTTATACCAGGGAAGTAGAGGGCATTAATGGACAATTGGTTACATAATACTTAGGTGTAGTAAAAACCTATGTATATTGACCTCAAGTGAGAGAATGTTAGATGTGAAGTCACTATTCACAATCACTATTCATGGCCACTATTCATGGTGATGTGGCATGTTGGTGATGTGGTAGGGCCCATGGAGGGTATCTTACATTTGATCAAGTTGATGTGATGGGAGTGGGACATATCACTTCATCAAGGCACATGGATTTATCCTTGGTAGTCACATAGGGTTTGTATTATGGCATAATTGGTCAAGGGTTAGGTATTGGTAAAATTTATAAGCGACCCATGGTTCACATGTGTGGAAAAATTCAAAAGGTTATTTTGACAACTTTTGGACTTTGGTGTGCACATGGAATAAAAAGACAAGTTGTTTACTATTGTTGTTTGTCCTCATTTATGGGGTGGGAGACAATTTTTGGAGCCACATGGAAATGGATTGGATATTATATAAAGTGTATGGACCACTTTTTTGACCCTTGCACATGAAGATAAACAATTTTTTATGATCATTGTTCACCTTGCATAGAGTGTGGTGAATTTATTGGGTCACCCATGATGTTACTCTCTCTCTCTCTCTCTCTCTCTCTTCTGTCTTTTGTTGTAAATTCATAAATATGCATTAGCTCTCTAATTTAATTCATACTATTAGAGGATTTATGCAAGATTGTGATTTCATGCTTGAAGATTGGATCCTAAAGGTTATGTAATGCTTGGTTCATAACCTGAATACTTCAAGTGCAAGCAATGAGTTGCTATAGGAGATGTCGTAGAAGAGAATTGATGTTGTATTAATGATGAATTTTGAAGCTACCATTTTGCCCATAGTTTTTTCTCTTAGTTGTTTGCAAGGATTTTCCATGTAATTTCTGTGTAATGTGTTCCTCTTTTATCTCATATTTTTTAGCTTGTTTTTACACATTATTTACTTACACTGTAGGATATAGCTCATTTATCTAACATTTAGTATCAAAGTTTTTATTCCTAATAAGATGAATAATTATGTTAAGGATGCTGGTGAAACCACACTGGTGCATCATTGTTACATAAATGGATACACTCTTTAGAGATATTAGCTAATCCAATAACATACGTCTAGTTTTGAGGGTGAAACATTTTGAGCCTGGATCGAATCTCATCCTTAAGTCCTTAGATGAAGTATCCCATGTATAAATCATCTAATGGGCCTTCAAGCAGTTCGATGAGTCTATCAAACTCGACTTGATATTCCCTGACTATGCCAGTTTGATGAAGTCTAATCAATGCACCATATAAAATATGAATATCCATGATTATAATTTAGTAGATGTTAGTTTCAACCAAAAATATGTCCTACACTCATAATTCCATAAAACACCCTTCATTATTATTTTTTTACACACATCAACAGTTACTAAAACTATGATAAATATTGAAATACTAAACTAAATTCAAAAATTTAAACTATTCTAGAAAGATGAGATAAAGGCACACAAAATCCATAAATATTTTGGCATGATTATTTTTATTTAGAGAGTTTTAAGCATAAGAATAATAAGGTTTTTTTATAAAAACCAAAATTTGCACTTTTAAAGTGGAAAGAAATGGTTGATCTAGTGTCACCAAACTTGCATATCTACAAATATAAATTATCTAAATTATCTAAAAAAACACATCTCTCAAACCAAAAAACAAAACCACTCCAAAAATACACTCTAAAATCTCTTACACAAATGTTAGATCACTATTATACATAACCCTTCCTACAACCCTCCAAATGGATGTTTTTACAATGAGGAAATTCCCAAACCATTAAATCAACTGAAATATTCTTCCTATATATATAAATTCTATCCACTTTCTGATCACTAAGATCCTATTAAGACAAGGTGAGAGCATACAGTGAACAAAAATACAAACTCCTACTTGAACAATTTAAAAAAAATATGAAAATGGCCCTGGAAAGAACTCTAATACCCAATGTTACAAACCTAATATCTCACATACATAAAATACAAACAAAAACTGAATATATTAATAAAATATTATTTTTTGGTAGGAAAGAATAACTTCACAATCACTTGCCACTTAAAGGGGACTACCTCCTTATCATAGTATTAACTCTTGATTAATTTATATTTACTTATATGTATTATAATGGCCTATGCCCATCTATTTATACTATTCTAATCTATCCCACTCTTCAAATATATGAATGTGGCATTATTATTACTATTCACTACTATTCATTGTACTTCTATTCTACCTCCAATATATAATATATGCCCCTATATAGGTATATTACACTTTCACTAAGGACAATCCTTAGCATAATGGTCTCCTCCACATGTAAAACATCTTCTAAGTGTTTCCTTTCTCTCAGCACAATAACACCCTTGAATCTTTCTTTGAAACTACCTCTTAGTTTCTTATTCCTGGAAGTATTATTGAATCTTACATTCTAACTATTGAACCAGTTATTGGTAATCCCATTGTATTTTCAATTCTTTTTCTTAGAGGGTCTCTTGGAGTTACCAAATTTATTTTTGAAATTTTTTTTGACCTCCATAAGTAATTTAAGCTTTTATTCCTATTTAATTTCCTTCTCAAAGACCTGATCCATGGTGGATTGTCTACGTACATCTACGTCACATCTAATTTGGAGTTTTAAGCCCATAATGAACTTCTTCATATGGAAATGTTCATTCTTATGATATTACAAAACATAATTCAAGAACTTTGTGAATTACTCCCAATATTCATTAAAAATAAATCCACTTAAGATTCTAGAAATATATCAATTTCTGATCAAAATAATGTTGAGGTAGCCATATTTGTCTAAAAAGAGGCACAAACTGCTCCAAAGTGGTGGTAGTGGAATCAAGATTCATATCAAATTTCTTACTAGCCCACCAAGTTATTGCTTCACCAACTAGTTGGTAAGCTCCCCACACAATCTTCATTACCTCAGAATAATTTTTAATCTCTAAATAGTTTTTTACTTATGTGAACCAAGATTCAACTCCATCACCCAATACCATACCATCAAACTTGGGTGGGTTCACTTTCTTCATATCACACACAAGCTAGGCAACTACTTGAGCTCTAGCCACTTCCTGACCTTCCTCATACCCCTGATCTTGAGGCACTTCTTATTTAGTAGGTTGCTCCTCTATAACCTCCTTTTCATTTCCCCCCTATAGTCTTTGAACTTCTCACTCTATACATTCTATTCTGTCTATAGTCTCATTCATAATTATTTGATTGAGATTTATAGTTTGTTATGTTGCTAGATGATTAGGATCAATTGGAGGGTTTGCATTATAAATTCCTTCACCAAATTATCTACCTTGTGATATTATCCTCAATGAAATTAGGATAATAGATTCATGTTATTAGACTCATTAGGTCCAAGTATTAATCCTTCACTTGGATACCACAATGCTAAAACTCCACTGGGTTATACAAGAATTACACAATTTTTTAAAAATACATTTGGTACACTTAAAAAATCATCTTAACTATTTGAAAGATTATTGTTTGACTACTAAATGCATCTAAAACATTAATTACAAAAACATGTTAACCTACTAGCTAATAATATGATTCATTTAGTCTCCAAAGAGTCTAAATCAGATTACAAGATGAATATATTTCATTAAATGTATAATGGAAAGAATCAAATACAACAAAACACTAATATAATCCACATTTCAGCTATAAATAAGACTACAACCACTATTATCATAATATTTATTATGATCCATTAATTATAAGTCTCATAAATACTATTCTAAATATCAAACAATTAATAATGTACAACATGTTACATTTTTACAAATTCAAATATACAATATGATATGTCCAATAATACAAAGAGCTTCAGAATCAACTTGATGATCCATAAATATAACCTATGTATGATCCCAAATGGTTAAAAAAATTGATAGAGAGAGATCATCATCCAAGTGTTTTACCTCCAACCATAGACTAATGGTCTCTTGTACACCTCCCCAATGGGAGTGGCCCTACCCTTCATGGTGGGGTAGACAAAAAAATACAGATATCAAGAAATCAATTAGAACTCATGTGTATACAATAACTAATACATGTAATAATCATATAGACCATGTACTCCAAATCTCTATCTAATATGACATCAACATACACATGTAAATGATAAATTATAATGAAATTCCAATGTCTTATCTATAACATTACTTTGGCCAAATTTTTCATTACTAAAATCATATCTAAAAAATTGAGTCAATTCCACTTACACAAAACTCTCTACTACTGAATTATGACTATTAGATGATATCAAGGGATATTTATATGAGTTTCATGATAACATCCTTATATAACTATCATCTTTTATTAAAATATATAGTCTAATAATTTTCACATAAAGATTCAAAGAAGAATAACATAGGTTGTAACATACACTCAGTTGAATAGTAATACAAGGTACAAGCAATCATAAATCTAGAATCTCATTTTTTCCATTCACTTAATCAACAAAAGTGAAAACATAGTTTTATCAAATTAATTGTATTCAAAACTAGATATGCATAGGAATCTAGAACAAGAATCAAATCATTCTAAGTCCCCTCTCAAATATTATTCAAACAAAATTCACACACACACCCACATACACATGCACACGCGTGCACACACACACACACAACTGATGATAACACTCAGTTAGATTTATAACCTGTGAATCTCAAAATGAATCATAACATAATTAACTCTATAAGAATTCTTTTTAAAATCTTTCCCCAATTATTCCATCATGATGTATTGTATAAGAGAATCTCATTAAAATAATGTTACTGTCTAGTTATGTCTCAAAAACAAGATATACTCTATTTTCATATGTAAATAAATCCATTATATATATATTATAATTTCTTAGAATGTGTATATAAGATACATAATTTTTATTTTCAAACTCATTTAACCTATAGACAATCAAACTCATTAATACATAATAAATCAAAGTTAAAACTTTCTTTTTATAACCTACAACTCTCTCACACTTTGACAAGAGATGAGTCTATACTAGGTTTTGACACACACACACACACATGCGCGCGCGCACACACACACACACACATGCGTGCGTGTGCACACACACACACACACACACACACACACACACACACACACACACACACACACACACACACACACACACACAGATATCTCCTATTATAACTTATCATAATGTCACATCCTATAAATATTTCAAATCAAGATCTATCCCATATAATAAAGTGCCATGTCGATAATAAAATCCATGTATATAATATACATGAGTTGCTCAAAATATCTTATTGGAAATTATTACAACACATGGTTAGTCATTCCCTTATATAACCATATAGCTACACATGCATTTTCATGCTCATAAATCCTCATCATACCTTATGAATCACAATCATCCAAAAGAAGTCTAATTTATGCTCAGGTTTGATATTCATATAATATTTCACTGCGTATTTACATTCATAGGTGAATATAACATTATTATATGTATAAGCAAATATAATATGCTTACAAGAACTATTACTATCACTAACATATATACTCAGGTTCCTCATTCAAATGGTAACATACAAATTTACATTTTCTCATATATACATATGACTTAGAACTCCCATTACCACTTATAGTTATACAAGATTATCTAGATACCAACATGCATTTGCTTCATCATATTTGCACATAGATTTTTCTATGGTGGCATTATATTTGTCATTTTCACAAATTTGGTTGACTATGTATATCTATATCTTCCTATGGAGTTGTGGTACTCGTATCTATTTCTCCAAGTTCATTTTTTACATATCTTACATGTAGAATATATTTTACTCCTGTATCTTATGAGTTTAACTTGAATACATAGATCCTAGTTTTACATATACCTTGACACTTTAGTGGTTTCACACATGCTCTCTTATTGACATATATTAATTGAGTATTTATATACATTTTGGGGCACATAATTCTACCACATATACAGGTACATCCATTTCAAAGGATGTATACATTTTTGGTACCATAAAATCCATGCCATGATAACATTACATGTACATTATCTTATAATTTATAGAAACACAAGATATGTGCCATGCATTACTATATTGATGGGCTCTTAAGCCTATAAAATTTTTACATCTTGTCACATTATGAATATCATAATTGATAGATACATAACTCATACATTTCAAAATAAGTTCAATACTTGTATTACAAAACAAAAAAATCATTATAAAATTCAAAACACTAAAAACATTGATTTTTACATGATTACATATTTACCTATGCCAAATGTTTTAAAATATATATTTTATGCACATGATTATCATCATATTTTATTTGAGCTAATTTCATGTAGATTTACTTATCCTACATGATTTTGGATGATCCAAATGCTTCACCACCATTATTTTCCTACACCCTAGGTAGCATGTTTAGTAAAGTCATACTTGGCCTGGGGGCATTATCATAAAATAAGTTATCATGGTGATATACTTTCCATTATTATTCATTGATCATAGTTATCTATTTACATTGAATGCATATCTTTCTAGTACCTATATCATGGATAATTACTTCAAGACTATTCCAAATTTTACACTAACTACTATATGTGAGCCATGATTGCATGTACATGCATATTATTTTGTCTTACTTCTTGTCCATAGAGGATCATCTTATCATATCATGTCTTGTGAGTGTGATCCATTGAGTGTTTACACTAAGTTATTTTGGGTCAATAAATTTATAGTCTTAGTTACATTTTCCTATTACTTTACTACTTGTAGCCATAATATACATTATGCATATTACTATACTGTAATTGGTGACATGATTTCCTATGCATGTATACTAGGTTATACTTGTCTAATGCCTATGTTTCCATGTTACCTAAAATTCACCTATGGGGGCATATTACTTGTCTATGTTATCTTTGTTATATTTATCCGAAATTAGGCCATACTCTATGAAATTTATGACATACTTTTATTCACATCCTACTTGACCTTAGAAGGAATTTTACCCTCATATGTTGTGCCTTATATGATATTTTCATTCTTATTCCATATTGTACTATTATATGATATTTTATATACAAATCAATTACTTTTGATGCATGGATAGATGTCAATTTTATCCATATATACATATAAGTTTACATGATTATTGCATACATTCAAAGATATTGACTCTTTTATTATATTATTTTCCTTACATATGATATATTTAAGTTATTATTTTGAGATGAGTTATTTTATAAATAGGTTCACATCCATCACCTTAAAATGAGGGCATACATATAAAAGAATAACTCAAAGCATGAGAATTTCTACTAGATCACCATAGTATCAAAGGTTGTTAAGAAATGAATCTTAGTAGCAACTTTATCTACTTGATCAAAAATTGGATTGGGAACTAGAAACTCCTAGAGAATTTTTTTATTATGTTTCAAAATTTGTTAAAAATTTAGTACATGAGTTGTTGGCCAATAGAGGCTCTTAGATAAGTGTTGCTTATGCTTAAAAACTTGTCAAAATTTATAGTACTTAAAGAATATTTCTATACAATTTGGTAAAAATACTAATAGGTGTATTCATTCTTATGTTATTTTAAAAATTTAATATTTAAAAATTAAAATTTACAAATATTGACAACTTGATAAAGTTTTCTCTACTAGGGTTTCATGTTGGTCTTGCCTTGTCTTGCTTCCTCAATTCACACTACAAACATAATGCTTTAGTGGGTTTTTATAGCTTAAGTGTGTATTTATCTTTACCCTTCAGGTGGATAGATTTTATTTTAAATAGGCCCTCAACCATTCTATCATAACTATTATTTCTAATAGTGGGAAAGATGTCACTGGTGAGAACATGGAAGTCTATTTTGAAGTTATATAATGAGTTATAGCTTTTGAGACTCCCTCTCAAAATTATTTGTGTTTTCAATATGATTCTATTAATAATGTATGAAAATGGTATGAAAATAATTTCTTGACATATTATTATGTCGACTGTGTCCCTTCTAAGGAATCCCTCAATGACTTGAATTGTATTCATTTGAAACCCTTGGGTTTCCAAATTATTGGTATTTAGAGTCTCACCATGGGGTTTTTATTTTCTTCTTGAAGGATCCCTCTCAATTCTAAGCCTTCCTTTCTAGGTTGAGATGTTGGTTCTTGAGTAATATAATTATGATTGTGTCCCTTTGGACCCTTAATTTTAAAGTCTCAAACCATGCCTCCCTTTAGGTGCATGTCTATATGACAAATTTCCCACCTTTCACTTCCCATATGGTATTTTATTCAAGAAATTTTAAAAATCATAGGGTGGGTGATTTTCTATGAGCCAAGCAAGTTTTACTCTACATGCCTTAAAAATCATGTTTATGTGGAGGTTAATTTGAGTAAGGCCTTGAAAGAGTCCATATATATTTAAGTAGGGCCAGAGTAATGGGTGAAAAAAGTCACTTAATTTAAAATACCAAACATAATTTGAGATTATCCTCATATGGGTTGGTAAAATCCCTCTTTCAAATGAGTGCCATCTAAAAAACAAAATTTGGCAAAGAATATTGATCATTGGAAAATGGTGGCTAACAAAAAATATGTCACCATAAATAAATGTTTTAAGCCAAACCCTATCCCTATATTTTAAAATCCTCCTCCATAGAGGGAAGGGATTTTTTTGCCCCACCTATTAACCCTCCCTAGTATCATAACCCTCTAATGGCCTCTCAGAGTTGATTTGCTCAAGTTTTCAACAACAAAAAAAAATCCCATGCTAGGATGTCCTCTCTAAGAGATCCTATCTTTTAGTTTTCATAATGGGACATCCATGAGAGGTTAGTGGGCAGAAATTACAATCCATTTCACTTGGGGAATTTATGCCAAACTGACACTCTTTGTTGGGAAACCAAATTGTAGCACTTGAATCCAAAAAAGACATAGAGGATGGTTAAAGAGAACTTCTCATGGATGACTCCCCATACTAAATTTAATATTATTGAATGTTTAATGTATCAAAAATTATCTATGCCTATTGCTTGTTATAAGTTGGGGTATTTTTATTTTATTTGTCTAAAGGAAGTTAATATTTTAGGGTTTATTTTATAGATTTCTCTAAGATGTATTTCACCTGATGCATCTCACTTTTCCACTTCACATGAAGATGGACATAATGGTGCTAGTATTTTTACCTTCGATAAAATTAGGTGAAAATCCATCATATCATTTTATTTGGGTTTTTATTGAAAATAATGGGAATTCCTTTTAGATTCTCAACATTTACTCCCCAAATGATGGCCCTTGATAGAAATCCATTATTACGATATCTTGAAAATAATCTACCTTTTTTTTACTTGGATGAATTGTGGTGATTTCAATATGATTGAGAGGATTAATGAAAATATTGGTGCCCTTTTAATGTGATTGGGTGTAGGAGGACATGAAGTTTGGTTTTATTTCAAAAATTATTAGGGTTTATTGGTTCCACTCCTCCAACAATGTGAATTTTAAAATTCACCTTAGTCTACTTGGACTAATTATTATGTTGGAACTGATATGTTCCTCAATCAGTTAGACCATTTCATTATTTTTGAGTAACATGTGTTCTCTTTTTTTTCCTCTAATAGAAAATATATCACCATCCATCCAAAGTTTATCCTCTTACGCCATAGTCCCATCACTTGTAGAGTGGAATGGTGGATTATTCAGGGTGGAACATAATAATTTTTTTCTAAACACAATCCTCACATTCCATTAGGGCACCATATATCTCATCACTAGAGTTTGTAACCTTGCACCATGTCTAACTTATGTTACCAACTATATTGAGTCGTGGAATGAGGTGATCAATCACATTTCCACCTTCCTCCAACACTATGGAAATCAATTTGTGCATGTACAAAAGTGGGATGGTGGTGATGTACTCAAATAATACCAAAGAATATATTATATTATTGAGCACAATCCACTTGATCTATATTTTCAATACATGGTAGCTTCTCTAAATAATAGGACAAAATTTACAAAAAGCCACGTGACCAGGGGGACTCAGATATGAGATTGGATATATTGGCTTAAAATCAAGGATTGGGGATCAAAATAATTTAAAAAAATTATTTGGAATAAACATGATAGGGATACAATAAAATTTATTAAACTTTCTTAGCAACATTTTTCTAACCAGCTTGAAATCTCTTCAGATTTCATTGACCGCTAAAGCTAGTCTTCTAATCCCAAGGAGAGTCACCATAAAGTGCATATGCACTATAATAATTTTTGGATGTGGTGCATCAAAAATTTATTATTTCTAATATAAATATCTATGATGCCCTTATAAATATTGAAGATCTATTTCATGCAATGTAATTTATGGCCAATGACAAATCCATGAGTATTGATGGTTTCCATTGTGAGTTTTACAAATCTACTTGGAATTTTATAGTGCTTGACATGTTGCATGTTTATAAATAAGCCAAAAAACAATACTTAGTGTCTCTCATTAAAAGAGGTAATATCAAGATCATTCCCAAGGGTGATGTCCCAAATATCATTTCCAGTGGGCACCCTATCACCCTCCTTAATGTGTCTTATTAAATCCTTGCCAAATCTCTTACGAACCATATTCACTTCATCCTACCTAAAATCGTTAGACAAGATCATATCAAATTAATTATAAATATATGCACTTTGGATAATCTCATTGTTGTCTAATAAGGAATGGAATGGGTGCAAACCTCTAATTAGTGAATCATATTCCTTGAACTTCACTTTAAGAAAGCCTATGATATGGTTGCATGCTCATTTATTCTGAATATGATTCAAGCCTTAGGTTTTGGCCATTTTTTAATATATTTAGTTAATTTTTTTCTACAACTTTAGCCTACCTCATTATCAATAGACTCAAATTTGATAGGTTTGGCCTATTCTATTCTATTTTATAGTATTTCCCTTTGGCACTAGCTCTATATGTCTTATCTTTAGATGTTATTTTTTCCAAAGCCTTAGGTTCTAATCTATGATGGGAAAAAACCCAATGCTAAAAATAAAACATGATTTCTATGTTAAAATATCTTAATTAGTATAATTATAAGTGGATGCAAGATGATTAAAAAATAAAATTCCTTGGTATTTCTTCTACCTTTGATAGCTCTCCATCTAAGATTTGGAAATATGTCATTGATAAATTGGATAAAAAGGTGGAATATTGGATTTTAGAACCTATTATATGCAATCAAAAATGCATCATGTATATAAATCAATCTTAAATTAGAGAAGATAGAGAATACATACAATTTTGATTGGGATACACTTGTTAACCGGGAACATGACCAATATGGGGATCCATTAGACCTAATTAGGGGGTCACTTATAAAAATATATCATGATAGGAAGGGTTCTAAATCCTATAATCTAAAATCATATCACAACAACCCTAATATATTCCTAAGGTTTAAAAAATTCACCTATTCTAATAACAAGAAAGTAAATCTAATCTAGTGCACACCAAAGCTTGTGGCACAATGTGGGGGTTAGAAACAATAAAAAACTAAACTAAACCTGTATTAGAAGACATACACTCATGTCAATGTATACAAAATCCTAATACATGGGAGAAGAATAAAAATACATTATCTATCTACTATTATAAAGGAGAAATAAAGTTAGGAATACTTACCTTTGAAGATGAGCCCATCAAGCCTCAATCTCTCCCTTGGCCAAGGTGCCTCGCAAGAGATTGTTTTGGTATGTAAGGATAACAAAGATAAATCAGATCTAGGATACAAAACATATCTAAGCATTAAAAGAATTCTCCATAATACAAGATCAGTATCTCCAAATAAAGTATGGAATAATAAGCTTTATTCCTCAAGTAGAATGGTCAATACGTAGATGTTCATTCATACTTATTTTCTATTAATTATTCTCTTATGAAATAGTGGGAATTGAACTTGTATATATAGGTGGATATTTCCCTAAATCATCTCAAAAACATTGATTATATAGGGTCAACCTAGTTAACCTAGTGTGCTTTTAGGGATAATTCACTGAGACTGAGCTAGGTCGACTGAAAGGCTAACAAGCTAAGAAAGTGAAAAATACCCCTAAATTGTACTGAATTGACCCAACCGACCTATTAAAACCAACTAACCAAAAGGGAATTAAGGTAAGAAAAGGATGGTTAGGCCATGAAAATTGAGAGGAATGGGTAAGATTGAGGAACATAATCTTAGGGTAAATGGTTTTAGGAGACAAGTGTGTATATGGCAAGTGGCAAAAGGGACAACAATCTTATGAAGCACCGATGGTTTATACACCCCTTTCCTAGTACACCCCTTAAGGCATGCACTCAGAGATATTGAGGATCAATAGATTTATTCAAGATATAAAGTGTCAGTAATCAATAAAATTTTGAAAATATTATGTGTATACATATTCCCCACTCGAAGCTCATCATGTGTCACATAAGTGCAACATAGGATGGTGCTTCGAGATGGAACATGATAACACACAACACTGATGCCAAGTAAGGTGCAATTAGAAGAAAATATGATAAATGAAAGGACCAACTTTAAAAACACATACCTTTAACATACCTTAATTCCTTAGATAAAGAAGTAGACTGAAAAAAATGTGAAGGTGTACAATGTAGATAACACTAGAGAAACCTATAGAATTTAGTGAATAAATTAGCCAAAAATCAAAATGTTTGGAATATAGGTATATGTTAGTGTAAAAGAATCTACGCATCATCACGAATCTAACACATTTTATGGTTTGTAAAAAGGATGAGTAGAAACAAATATATGAGCAAAATAAGGAATCTATTGAAAAATAATTGAAAGATTTAAATTTTGAAAAGTGTTTTTAAATAGGGCAAAAGACAATTCCTTTATTTGGACTTGTAAAGGAGAGAAAAGAGAGATTTGGAGATTAAAAAAGATAGGATAGAAAGGAGATTAATTGATATACAAAGGGAGGCTCTAAAGGTGGAGGCAGGTGCACTATAGGTATGCAACTATGCATCTCAAACTAGTTTTTAAAATTTATATTGAATTAAATGTATTTTCAATAATTTGAATTTGAAGAATTTCTATATTACAAAATGAAACAAAATTAGATTTTAGGGGTAGAAAATAGGAAGATGGAAAATGATTTTAGAGGATTTAGGAATAAAGTAAGAAAATTGCACTTTTTTGGGTAAATGTAAGGGGTCAGTAGGAAAAAAACATTAGGTTGATCCGGTCGACCTAGTGGTCTTGAAATGAGAAGAATCCATAGTGCCGACCTAGTGAATATGGGTCAACCCTATACATTCTATAAGTTGAGGGCCTAGTTCAAAATTTCTAGGTGGTCTGAAAGGTCTAGAATAGAAGTGCAACATTAGGGAGGGGAAGAGAAGGGGGTTGACTTAGATTTTTGAGTCAACTAGGCAAAAATATAGGAAAATTTTGATTAAACTAGTTTGACCAAAGAGTTGGAATGATACATAAAAGAGTGTAAAAGGATGAAACAGGGCTAGAATGGCCTGAAATGACTAAGTAAGGTCAAGAATGATCAAGTAGGCTAAAATTAGGTTAAAATAATTAAAATTACTAAGTAATTTAGGCTTGTTTTTATGTAAAAATGTAAAAAGAATGTATTATGACTATACATGACATGGAAGAAATGATGCATCCTTTGTTGTTTCTTGGGTATAGGGATGATGAAGATTTTGGAGACTTATGGATGTGGCATGGTTACCAGAATTGATAGATAGGTTGCCAAATGGAGATAGGGCTAGACTAGGATCTATAATTCTAGGCAAGATATATGACATGTGTTAGATCCCCATCAGTGTTGATCTATTAGTCATGTTCCTCAATTACTAGGAATGATTGATTAACACCTTCATATAGGAGGTGGATGGGGATATAATAGAGGTGGCTATCATGTTAGAGGATGTCTATGCCATCCTGGGGATACCTATAGTAGGAGTGAAAGTGACCACATAGATACCAAACATACTAGAGAATAAGAGAGCCTTAGCCATGTGGGCTATGGACTTAGAGATGATATTACCAAGTAGGTGAGTTAGCATTTTTGATGTCTATACATCATAGATTCCAGACATCTAGAAGGATGTGATAAGCCTTGTGCAATAAAGGGTGCTATGTCATGATATTACCAAGTAGGAGAGTTGGCATGTTTGATGTCCATACATCATAGATTCCAGACATATAGAAGTATGTGATAGGCCTTATGACACAAAGGGTGATATGTCATAAGTTAGATGGTAAGTACCATAACATGTTCCCCATTCTTTAGGATCCCTTACAGAGCCATCAGTCTACTACAAAGATTGGGTACTTGCATGAGAAATTAGGTAGCACTAAAAGTTTTTTTTTAACTCTCCTCTTATAATCGATTGGCCTACCATACCCCAAAGGACCTCAGCTCTACCATGAGGCCAACTATGAAGTTTGAGATTTGACTAGAAGAAGGAAATGTGTTTTGAATCATGTCTTTTGGTGTGATTATACTTTTAAGAATATTTTTGCCTTTTGATATCATTGCCTTTTGTTTAAATGATTTGGATTTTGACTTTCTTTTGAAAGATTTTTAATATTTCTCCTCCATATGGATTTGGAATGACCAATCATGAAAAAGATAGTGATACACATGAATGAGCTGTAGCCTAAGGCTAAAGGAAGCTAAGTAACGAAAGACAAAGATTGACTAGGATACTTAGGCTTGAAAATGAACTAACATGTGATCTTGAGTCTCAACCCTGTATATGCTTAGTTTACAAAAAAAGGAAGAGGGGAAAAGGAAATCCAAATTACACTGGTAAAATGAGATAATAATGAGATAAATTGTTTGCTAACTGATCACATGGTAAAGGGAGATAATAACCAAAGGGAATAGGGTTTGTATAACCAAGTCACCATGAAAAATTATATGTGAAAAAGAGGGATAATAAAGCAAAACAATCATGAAGAGGAAAGAAAAGATTTTTGATAAAAACTCAAGCAAGAGAGAAAGCAATGATAAAAAAAGACAATTATATGCAAAGTATAAAATATAAGATAACAAATAAGATCATGATATAAGATAAGAATAAATTTGACACAGTGTCAAATGATATAATAAATATTAATAATATTTAATCACATGTCAAATCAAATATAAATGTGAAATCACCATGCATGTACTCATAAATACTAGTAAATCTATTCACACAAATTATCCAATACATTAGATATGCACTATTGCTATAGTTTCATCAATCTTCAATGGATACTGGGAAAATACTTCTCTTCTAATCTCTTTAACTAAAAAATTAGGAATTCTCAAAGGATCATGCTGAGGAGGTAAATTAGGAAAGGGATGGTCAAGAGAATGCATGGGAGTAGGATCTAATAGAGATGTAGGAATCATCAATGGAGAAGGATCCATGAGTGAGGGAAGGTCCATGGGTGAACTAATCATGGGTGGAGGCATAAAAGGTGGTTAAGGGAACATATGAGGTGATGGAACCATAGGAGGTGGATCTATAAGAGAATAAGGAGGAGATTTTTTGCAGGAAATGATAGGAGAAACGGAATCAGAAATAAGATAAACTATAGCAGGAGTGAGAAGAAGCTCAACTATAGCATGATCTACTAAGAGAGGAGTGGGATTGATATAAGGTCTAAGGAGAGTTTCACTCACATCATCGGTAAACTAGCTACGAAGGTTAGGATACCTATCAAAATGGTAAGGCACGGTCATAACACTATCCATGAGCATAGTCCTACATGGATCCTTAGAAACTGGAGGTGTTGATGCCATTTCTACCCTATGATAAAGGGGAAAAATAAAAAAATCAAGAATTATAAGTGAAAGAAAATGATGAGATGCATGAAAAGACTCAAGTAATGAAGAATGATAATGAACAATCTCAACATCATGGGACTATACAAGACTGCCTAACAATGGATCATCTAAGGAATAACCATCATCATAATCTAAGGTGTAAAGATCAATGACATAGGTAAGGATAACCTTGTCATCTAATGAAGTATGGTGAATAAAATGCCTAGTCTTGGTCAAGACTATGAGAATGTCATTGCAAGGAGGTTTTCAAGAAAAAAGTTGTTAAGGAAGAATGAAGCTACAAGATGAGAAGAGGTGAGAGATCAAAAGTCTTGATATTTAAGTTAGTCTCATTGAGGTCATCATCATTAGAATCTAAGAGGTTAGGAGGAATGTTACCAATGAGCTTAAGATGCTTATTATAAACTTGGGTTGAGTTAATGGGAAAGTTGAGATTCTGAGACTCATGAAATGAAATGCTAGGCAAAGGCTCAAGAGTAGGAATCTTGAAGACACCATGATCTTGGAATTATTTGAAATTCCAAGGGTTAGTGTCACCCTGAATCATATAAATGGATCCATTATGAGGAAACTTAACACATTAGAAAGTAGAGGAAGTAATAGCCCTCATGTGATGAGTCCATGGCCTACCAAGCAAGATGTTATAAGAAAGGGGGAAGTTAAATATCATCACCTTCACATGGATGGTGATAGGTGGGATGATAATGGGAAGTCACAAACAACCTAGATGAGGCATTTTCCTTATATTGTATCCTTAGCATGTGTTGTGTGTAGATTTGAGATTAAATTAAAAAATCCTAAGATTTTTAATGAAATTGAGAGAGTCAGCATAGGTACCAGTACCATCATCAATCAATGCACACTTGACTTAGATATCACCTATTTACATGTAAACAAATAAGGGAAGATCATCTGCATGAAGAAGAATCTTGTTGGGAATCATAGGTGTGATAAGAAATCATAAAGAAAGAGAAGTGTCTATAGTTTCATCAATGTTGATAGACATCTCTTCACATTTTTGTAAAATACTATCTTTGAAACTAGATAAAACTGTCTTCCATTTTGATAGGGAAGAATGAGGGACATTCATCTCAAATAAGATTTTTATGAGCTAATTTATATGACATAGGGAAGTCCTATAAGCTCAAGGAGTAGAATTTGGGATGGGAGATTAGTGAGCTCTGCAATGGGAACCCACTCATCATAGCCCATAATAAGGTTGTTAGTTATAGGTGTGTAATGGTTAAGAAGGTCCTCATAAGGATGAATCAAAGTACATTGATATTTATGTTGATATGAAGGAGAAGGTTTGGGACAAGGTTGTAAAGCATGTGGTGATGAATAAATGGTTTTTTTAGATTTATTTTGAGAATTGGAAGAAGTGTTAGTAAAATCTTGGTTATCATTAGTATTGGAAGATGATGGAAGAGTGGTAGAAATAGAATGGAAAGTGTTATCCAAGTGAGAATCATAAATTGGATCATCAAAATTAATAAGGTTATCTTATCCCAACACATTTAAATGAGTTCGAGAAGAATCTTGGATAACATGATATGTCTTATGTGAAGGAGTGTAGATAGATTGGGAATTAATGAAAGCCACTTCCCTTCACATATTAGTCATGTTAACCACATTCTCTTTGAAGTTTAGTTTAACAAGACTTTCTACGTTATTGGTGGAAGGTGATTTTCTTGGATAAGTTAATGATTAGGTAAAGGATCTTTGTAGGTACTCAAATGAGCATTACCTTAATTCAAGGCTTGAGTTTTATCATGTGAATTGTAGTCCTTGAAAGCAATCTCATAGGCTTGTCAACACTTGCAAATAATGGACTCATGATCAACATTTGGGACAGGAAGAAAATACATATACAAATTATGAAGTTGTCTATAGGTCTCATGAGAATGACCCCAACTAGCGTGAAACCAACAAAAATTGTTAGGATCATACCCATATTTCATAGGATGAGTAGGGTCAATCTCTCATAGAAGAGGCCTAGGTAGACATTTAAGCAATTCAGCTAAGGATAGAGGTTTGTGAACATTGATGTTATTTGTTGAAGACAAATGAAGATTAGTATATTGTTGAGAAGGAGTTGGTTCTAAATAAGGGTTATAAATGATAGCTTGAACATTGTGAATGGTGTCATAAGAATTGATAACACCATCATTGGTGATATCATGGTTTTTGTTTTTGAGTAAGAGATGATGACCCATAAAAGGTTGGAGTGGCTCAAATTGATGCATTAGGAAATATTGTCTTTTAGCTTGCTCAATAGATTCCTCAAAAGTGCATGGATAAAGAGTGTGTACTCAATATTATAATTTAGGAAAGAGGGTATTCATAAAGAGATGGAAAAGATTGTCATCAGCCATGTTATGTTCATATTTATTTGACAAAGTTTTCCACCTTTTAACAAAGGCTTAGGTAATTTCATTTTCATTTTGTTTGCAATTTATGAAAGTGTTTTCAGAAAGATCACTAGTTTGGAATTCTTGCACTAAAGCATTCACTAAATCCTCCAAACTAGTAATGTAATGAGCTCTAAGTTGATTGTACCAATCCAAAGCATCACCCATGAGGGTTTTGGCTAAGATCTTGGTAGAAACAAAGGTGTTTAATTTGACCTAATCCTTGTAAATATTTCTAAATTTTTTGAGGTGAAGGGTATGATCGGTTGACCCATTATAAGAAATCATAGGTGTTATACCTCCTATATCAATGTTGGCAATTTGAGTAGTGAGAGGTTCACTTTTTAGATTCTTGATCATTTTATTAACTAAAGGAGGTTGAGGAATGAGATTGCCTTGAGAATATCAAAGAAGAGGAGGGGGAAAATTTTAGTTTTGTATGCCCCAAGCCATTGGTTATGAATGAAATTGAAGATTAAGAAGGTGGTTTTGCATTCTCATCATTTGATTTGTGTTATGTGCTTGAAAGGTATTCATTTGATTGAGAGTTTGCAATAAAAGTTGATGTTTTTTATTAACATTAAAAGCATTAGAATTGGTATTTGTGTTGATATTAGTGGTTTGGGTACCACTATTAGTCTTGATATGAGCTTGAGATGAATTATGAGAATGTGAGGCACTAGTGGTAAAATTTGCTTGTGTAGAAAAATATGGAATAGTGAATGGTTAAGAAGAAGAAGAAATAAAACAATGATTGATTTGGGTAGCAAACATTGAACTAGTGGAAGGATTAAGGTTATTGGATCTTATGAGAGGCCCACTAGATGTAGAATGTACCACGTTAGTTAAGATACTAAGTATGGAGGTAGAAGAGGTTAGAGAAGGAGATGTCATGGCATAATAAGGAGTTAAAATTGAAGGAAGAGGTTGAGAATTAAGGAAAGTGGTGCCACCAAATTGAGTATTAAATGTAGGAGTGGGTGAATGAGGCTCTTTAGTTTGACTACTAATCATGAGGTTATAAATGGTATAAGGAACCTTTCCTTGATGTTGAGTAAATTTAGTGATAAAGAAGAACATTTTGGGGGTATACTCTAACTCAGGTTCGTCCTCTAATAAAATATGAGGATTATGCTATAAATAAGTATTTGGAGGGGTCCCATAGTTCATTGTTTGAGTGGTAATATGAAAATTACTAGCATCCAAAAGATGAGCCCTACTATAACTATGGGATAACCTATTAGGATTGGTAAATTTCATCATGTTTGTTAACTATAACCTAGTGTTGTCACCCAAAAAAATTCCATGATGAAGGGAAAAGAAGAGAGATGAGAAAGAAACAGATAAAGAGGTGACTTAATTAGTACAGGATCAATTGGGTTGACCTATCATATTGTAAAATTATATAAAGTTGAATAGGTCAATCTAGTATAGTGTATAGAAGGAAGAAAAGATACTAGGTCGACTAGGTCAATCTAGTACAATAGATAGGGAATTCAAGAATCCTAAAAATAGATTGTGAAAATGAAACAAGATAATTTTTCAAGTAATGAAAAGTAGTTAGTACTAAAAGGAAATAGATAATCAATTGGATCAATGCTAGCCAATATAATTGAAGAACACAAAACAAAACCTTACATTAATGCTAGATAATGCAAGATTTTACACACATAATTGAGCAAAGAGAAAACAATCAAATTGAAAAGTAAAGAGATAACAATTGGTCAAACTGAATGTTTATTAGATTATTAACATATTATTTTTAATGTGATTGAAATTTGGCTATAAGCAAGGTACTAGATAACAATCTAAGGGTGGTTTCAAGTAGTTTGTGATGAAAGGGACTGTAATGGTAATGATACAAGATTGGTATTGTGGCTTACCCCCTCACTTCACACATTGTAGTGATAAGGGTTTTAGGTGCTTAACCAGAACATACCATTAACCACACTTTATACTTGACTAGAACATCAATTTGACTTCTCCCATGGTGATGAAATCCAAGTAGGTTGGACTTAGGTGGAAAAAATGCTAAAATGCTTGTTTATGTTTTTGTGACTTGGTTGTGTGTGCATAAAATATAAATATTGAAACTAAATGATTAATTAAAAATCCCCTAATTAAACTATGTAAGCTATTTTAAGCATGTAAGCAATAGGGAAAAAAGGTGTGACCCAATTACTAGTAGATATAAGGTTAATTCCAGTATGAAACAAGGTATAATGTTGACACTATATGCAAAAAATATAGAATAGGGTCAATAGGACTAAAACTGTCATATGAAATAAAGGTCTAAAAATGAACTAGGATGACAAGGTTGACCTATTTATTTTAGACAACACATAACATAGAACTGGGTTGATAGTGTTGATCTAGTTGACTATGTAAGGGTAGTTTTAAATAATGTAAAAGGAAAGACATAAAATAAAGAAATAAAGAGGTAGAAAGTAACCTAATGGATCAAAGATGAAATGAAGAATTATTTCTAATGAAGAACCTTGAAGTATGCTTGAAAAACCAACAAACTAGGTTAACTGAATCGATCAAGCTATACAGGAACTCGCTGAAGAGTGCCAAAAATATATAGGGTTGATTGGGTTGACCTAGTAGGCTAAACTAGATGTTTGAAAGGATAGAAACCCATACTAGGTCAATTGAGTAGATCTAGTTGCCTTTTCTTGGAAACCTACGTATAGAAGTAAAAAAATTAGGTTGATAGAGTTGATCCAATATGATAAAAATAATGACTAAAAGAATGAAAAAATTGAAATAAATCCTACAAGGATGAGTTTCACACTGAGTTCACCAAAATTTAATATGAATGTGAAGCCAAAGTGAATGCTAATACTAACAAGAAAAGAAACAAAAATGGAAATGTGAAGATAATCTAACCAGTGGTGGGATAGGATTCACATCGGGTTTACCAGAATGTATGTAATCATAAATGCATCATGTCTATAAATCAATCTTGGCTTAGAGAAGATAAAGACATACTTGTTAAAGGCATGGCCAATTTTAGTCTTGGAGCACTAATTTTTTATTGGGGTACACTCATGTGTAAGATCATTGAGGGTCATAAGGGACCAAGTAAGTGAGGGATCAAAGTAGGGATTCCTAGTTTTAGTTGAGAGAGCAAGGTTAACTCCTTCTGAGTGAAGAGAGCAAGGTGTGTTCCTCCTAGTTCCACAGGGGTGCCGAGTGTGTATGACTAGGTTGGTCTGCAGGTGTGTAAGATATGGTAGAAGATCCACTGAGGTACTAGTTTAGAGAATCATAAGGACTTGGTGAGGCAAGGACAAGGGTTCTTCAGGGTGTAGAGAGATCTACATGGTGGTAAGTAAGGTCGATTGATTTGCAGGTGTGTGTGCAAGGTCAAAGGAGATCTACAGGAGAGCAAGGTCAAAGGAGATCAGCAACACAACAGGAGCAAGATCAGGTGAGATCTACTTGGAGTACATAACATGATCAGTTGTACTAGTAGTATTGTACCAACTAGTTGAAACAAATCTGTGTGTGAGTTGATTGTTTGCTTGTAATTGTGCATGTGAGAGAGAACTCTTGAAGAGTATAATTAATACAATTGGGTATTTTCTCTCAAATTTTGTGTTGTTTCTAAATTCTAGTTACTTGTTACTTCTGGTTAAATTCTGCATTTAGTTGCTTGTACATGGTAATCAAGTGTGCTCCTAGGTCCTAACATAATATCAAGAAAGTAAATCTAATCTAGTGCACACCAAAGCTTGTGGCACAAAATGGAGGTTAGAAAAGATAAAACAAATAAACTAAACATGTATTAGAAAACATATACTCATGTCAATGTATACCAAATCCTAATACATGGGAGAAGAATACAAATGCATTATATATCTACTCTTACAAAGGAGAAATAAAGTTAGGAATACTTACCTTTGAATATGAACCCACCAAGCCTCAATCTCTCCCTTGGCCAAGGTGATTCACAAGAGATTATAGTGGTATGTAAGGATAATAAAGATAAATTAGCTTTAGGCTATCATAATGTATCTAGGCATCTAAAAGGGTAGGAATAAAGAGAATAATATTAGGATAAATGGTTTTAGGATAAAAGTGTGTATATAAAAAGTGGAAAAAGGGACAAAAATATCATCCTATAAAGACAAGATCTGTATCTCTAAATAAAGTATGGAACCCTAAGATTTACTCCTCAATTAGAATGGTCAATAAGAAGATGTTTATTTTCACTTATTTTCTATTGATTCTTCTATTATGAAATACTAGGAAATGAACTTGTATATATATGTGGATCTTTCCCTAAATCCTCCTAGAAACATTGGCTATACAGGGTTAACCCAGTCGACCCAATATGTTTTTGAGGATAATTTACTAGGTCTAAGCTAGGTCGATTGAAAGGATAACAAGATAATAAAGTGAAAAATACCCTTAAACTATATCAACCCAAGTGTTTTTATTATTACAAACTAGAGTCCTTCAAGCACCTCTTTTGGAATATCTTAAAAGATCAACCTTATTGGAATTCAATTCATAGCCTCTTTCAATCCTTCCATAAAAAATCATTCTCTTGGTGAATGGCCTTATTTAGGGAAAATGCTTAGTGGTTGACATCTATATATTTTCTATGGAATTTATTCAAGGCTACATATTATTTCAATTATGGAAAGCTAGGAACTCAAATTTGTTTAAAAATGATGAGACATCTTATCTCTTTTCTATTAATGAAAAGATGATTGTTATCTCTTCACATTTTATGTAGATCCAAGATCAAGAGGATAAGATGGATCTTGAATTATAAAACATATAGGATTTATTTAACCACTAGAAGAGTTATCATTATACTATGAGTTGTGTCCCCACATACCGTCCAATACATGGAGATCTTACCTTGGTGCCCATCACTGGTGAAGCATCATGTGTAGTTAAAACCTCTTCTGCACTCCTTCTCATTGAGGGGTGGAGTCTATCACCACCTTAAAGGAAGTTTGTTTTTAGCCCATATTGATAGAGCTCACTTTCTGAGGGAAGTGGTATGGTCAAAGGTGTTTTTCAACCATCTTCAAGTTAGGGAATTAATATTTATTTGGATCCCCTACACCCTATGTAAGATAGTTGGGTGAAACCTAAACCTCCTTAAGCTAGGCCTTTTTATTGGAGTACTCAGCCTCCAAAGGATGATCTATGACCTCCTCCTTCTGGGTGTATATCCTATGCCTAATTATTTCCATTCTATTATTATTTTCTTTTAAGTTTCCTTGGTTGATTTTTTGTCACACCTTGCTATATTTGGTGTTGATTCGAGCTTGTTTCTTTTTTATAGAATGGAAAGTGGGCCATGAATATATATTGAGCATCTTATTATTATGGACATATTGTATATTAGTGTTTTTTTATTAAGATTAGTAGTAATGATGCATTATAATAAAATTTAGAAAAACATTTACTATGAGTAGTGACTACTTGTTTTAATATGTACAAATTTTTTAGGTGCACCAAACAAACTAAGTGTGAATGGAATACCTATCCCAATCTTACATAAAAAACCCTTAAATATTCCCTAGGTAGGTGAAGGTATGCACTTAAATTTTTTATATTTATATTTAGACATATAAATACATTCACTCACACTCATTATATCCACATCAAAGTACAATCATTATGTAGACACCTAAATATGGTACATGACCTTTCTCCTGAGTGTCTTTTCCCTCATTTATCATACTTGACTTAATAATGCTTACTTTCTTATTTTAAGACTTTTTTTATACACTCTAAGCTTCATATTAGCCCTTTAGTCTTATAAGCTTGTCTAACACTTTTTATAATATATTCATTAGTTAAATATAACAAATTTACATATTATGCCTTGATATTTGAGCAATGTTTATACCTAGACAACTTGTAGATTGTACAAGTCTATCATGGTGGGAAAGTGCACAAAGTTGGGGGACAATTTTGTGAATATTACCAATAACACGATCATGTTATTTAATAATGTGATCACATTAATTAATAACATAATCATGTTATTTAATTAATGTGATAATGTTACTTAAATCTAGGCTCAATATTGTCGAGCCATAATACAATCATATTATATAATAACATGATCATGTTATATTAAATAATAACATGATCATGTTACTAACACGATTATGTTATTAACATGATCATGTTATTAACACGATCATGTTATTGACATAACAACAATGCAATCATGTTACAAACATGATTGAAATACCTATGTGTAAAAAAATAAAAAAGGGAAACCTGAACACACAATTATTCATTTTGTGTTCACATTTCATAGATCTGCCCTTGTTCCATTATTGCTTTTTACTCAAAAAACTCCAAAGAGTGCCAAGAAGCTACCGTATTCACCCCATAGACATATTGATCGATGATGCCACAACAGAGGAAAGGTAAGTGATCAAAATATTCCCTATTTAACCCTTATTTTTCATAATTTTCATTCTTTAACTCATGTTTTTAATTGTATTTTTTTTTAATTATATTATTATTATAGCCCATCTTGCTAACCCTTCCAACCCTTCACAAAACCCTCTAGTTGATCCTCCTACTAACCCTCCATAAAACCCCACTATTATTCCTATCCCTTCACCTAAGCCTCCTACAATTCCTCAAAACCCCCTAGTATTCAAGAGGTTTTGGTTAACAACATTGTGGGAAACAAACTTGAAATTAAAGACTTAACTGATAGAATGAGGGATCTCAATTTGACCAACCCCTACCACACCCAGCTAGCTAATTCCCTACAAACCTTATTAGGTCAAATTAATTTGATAATGAGTTAAATTGACCAATGGACCTCATATAGGGATACTTTTAGGGCATATTATGATAAGTTATCATCCTTTTAGGTCAAGAATTTAGATATTTTAAAAGTGAACATTTGTGCCCTATTCATTGACCCAATCACCAATGCCCCATTTCTTGTAACTGTTAAACATTTTCCTATCCATCGCTTTGTACATAATATAATCATGACCAATTTTTGGGATTGATGGTGCATGATATTTGACTATCCATCATGTAACAACTATGAGATCCTGATATATTTTTTCAAGAAACTCTATTGTGAGTTTATCCTCAACTAGATTCCTAACTATTTTTATTTTAGTGAGTTTCAAGTCCAAGGAAAAGGCTCTACATAGGACCAACCAAGTACACTTCACGTACCTAATCATCCTATGCAAATTTGTATCCAAAAGCCTCTTAATCCTCGAGATGCCCTCCATAGTTTATTAGGTCATGGAGATAAACACTCTCCATGATCTTAGTTCACTCACTGATACACTTATTTAACATATGAGTAGGCCTTCATAGAGTGATGCTATAGATATGACATAGGCTACCTGACCCTAATCCCACCTTTATAGTTCATGTGTATCTATGTGCATGGGACCTTATGATGATTATGGTGTTGATGGTTCAAATGGATTAGATAATATTCTTATGAGTGATGAGTTTTTGGCATGCACATTTGGCATGTAAACATTAGTCACCACACAGATACATGTATATTTTATATAAATGTCATGTTAAATTTAAGTTATATTTACAAATTTAATTTTTAAAATGAAAATTAATTTACATAAAAATATAATATAATATATATGTCATTTTTTACGTCGTAGGAGGTGATGGTTCCTTCATCATCACAACCAACATTTACAACATTGGATTTATCACAATCATTATTTTCATATTTGGATCCAGCTACTGGGCCATCCATGACTACATCTTCCTCTATTAGGATGACACCATTTACCTATGCAAAGGTAAAAATTGTTTACATATATGTTTTGCTCTTTACATTTTTTATGACTATAGTTGTTTACATATATGTTTTTCTCTTTGCATAAATTTATAAATTCTCTTCTCAATATTTAATTCAAAAATAACACAACCTATATGCAAAAACAAGTTGTTTACTATATCCCATGTACTAAATCAAGGTTAAAAAACATGCATTATATTCCTTTTCAGTATTAGCATTTTATAAAGGTTATGGAATGAATTTACTCTAGATCATTTAAGTAAATATCCAAAAAGTAGTGTTGTCTTTCCTCGAATGTCACCCAATTGATTGTGGGCATATCTAAATTCATAATTATTTCTTAATAGTCCCAACACAAGGATGTTTTATATAAAATTTGTAAAATAAATAGCATGTCCATACTATTTATTGAAAAATATCTTATCCCAAAGAACTTTTTCATACCTATTATCCAAGCGTTAGATTCCCTAACAAATATCCATCCATTAAATTTAAGACCCTTTTCAATTTATTTGGTTTACAAGCAATTCCATCCAATATTTGATGTGTGTCACCATTTTCATGAGCTCCCCAGTGGATGATATTCCATGTAATATATTGGTATCTCTCTTTTACTAACAATATGTTCATTATCAAACTCATGGAATTGTTTTATTTTATTCCATAAAATAGATATAATTTTGTGACCCTAAGGTCCTTTTGGAGGTAATTGTCCCCATCTAGAGGTTGTGCCTAGGTATCCTACTCATAATCCTATGATAATGTCCCAATGTTGATGAGTGATGTGAGATACATTTTTTATACTTTTGTGTATCTTACTTATACCTATGTGGGTGATGTACCTCACACTATTTTTTTGGCTAGATGGAGCCTAACCTCCCCTAGCTCTAACAATCTCATTGGGAGTCTTCACTTGAGACTCTAAACCAACCAAATTTTCCTCTAGGCCAACTATCTCTCTCTTATTATGAGGGAACTCCACATATGTATGGTAAGTAGGGATAAAAACATATGTATGATTTCTTATTTATACATGGAGAACCACATCCACTAAAATATTAACGAGGCTCAAATAATCCTCACCTAAAAAATTGTAACCAATTTTTTTTGATCATGCTCCACCACTAAGTGATTTACTCTAAAACCATATAAAATGAGAAGACATTAGATATCCAGTCACATAAAGAAACAATAACTAAGTAATAAATTACAAAGTAACATAGAAAGTAACTAAAAATAAACCAACTCACTACTTTACTTGGGTAACTTAATGTTAGTCTAGGTATAATTCCTAATTGGACTTCATCTTAGCATTCTCCTCTTATCCTATTGGTTCCTCTATAACAAGTGTATACTCACCCTTGTTTCCCCCTAAACTTTATCTCCTCACCCTCTATCCTATGCTTGTTTCTACATATAAGTATTTACATATTATGGTGGTGGTTGTAATTAATGTTGGCATCTTACCATAAATATAACCTACACAGAATATTTTTCTAAATGTACTCTTCCAATTTTTCTTGTGATGGTAGTAGAGTGTCTACCTCATTCACAAATTATCCTAAAATACCCTAATATAGTAGAGCTACCAAATATATCATTGTCAGTGTGTCCACCACTCATAGAAAGTCTATTAATGGTGGCATACCTATCCAACTAGAAGCCCTGATAACCTGAACTATCCTAGTCTCTAACCCTCACTAATAAGGGGTCATGTGATCATACACCTAGCCCATGATGAGTGTAGGGTGTCTAATAAACATATCCATAAACCTCACAATCTGATATATATCCCTATAAGCATATTCTAACACCTCTTATACCCATGAAAATTTCCATCCTCTCTCCTCAATAATCTTAACAATAGGTTCCCATCTATACAAGAGGAATTATGTCCCTTTGTATCCCACCAGATGGGAGGAAAATGTCCCTATTTAATATCATTTTAGATGGTTAGGATAATTACCCACTCTACCTCCACTAGTATTACCCCATACTTAAAACCTATGTTATGTGCCTCAATATCACTAAATTATTACACCTAATTAACAACATTATCTCTATCAAAATCCTCTATCAAGGCCACAAACCTACTTTTAGTTGACAAGCCTAGTATCCTAATCACAACCTTGAAAGTGATAGTCCACTCTGAAAGGACTTATTGGAAAATTAAACTATTTTACATGACATATCCTATTAGTGAATATGTTGTAAAGGAATCTACTTGATGGGATAACAATCCCCACCTACACAATCTAGAGTATCCCTATTATATATATTATGGCCAAACCATTAGTCATTAATTTCTATATAATCCTAGGAAGCCAATCATAATTCACCACTCTACTCCATCAAATGTAGGCCCACCTTTAAAACATAATTTAAAATATCCTCTAAGTTAATCTTGAAAATTCATTCAAAAGGAAGTAGTTACAAGGTCCTACCTAAGTCAAACCCCTATTATAGACAAGTAATAAATTAATAACCAATATAGTCCAAAATGTAATAATCATAACATAAATTGAAGATCTTGACCCAAATATATTTATATTTATCAATTTGAAAAAAAAAACTAGTATATTATATATTCCCTTTCATAGTTTTAATCCTCTAATTTTGGTTTTGGTATAAGGCTGCTACTCTAACACTTCAATAGATGGCTTATCATCTAAGTCTATTTTCAAATGCATGCTTGTCTTATTCTTTCCTATAATGTGTCATTGCAATCATGTAATTATATAAATAGATATTTTATATATAAGTTCTCATATTGATCATTTTGGTTTCCATATACAAGATTTAATGTACTTTATATAAAACTAAGTGAGACCTTATTTACATGAATATATGATGGATGGTACTAACATTCCTCCCTCTCTATGAGCTGAGACAGAGATAGGAATTTTTACTATAATGTCATCTACATAGGTGATGACATAGGTATATATTAGTTCTTATAAATTTGAATTGTAAAATTAGACTTGTTTTAATAATTTTAGTATATGTACTAGGGAAAATATAACTTATGTGAATATTATGTATTTAGTGTTGTCTTATGATAGCTGATAGTCATAGTCAGATGGTGATTGGGATAACTTATCATGTTCTTCCCATATTTGAGACACCTATTCAGATAGTTGAGCCTTTCATTGAATTAATTGAGCATGAAAAATAGATTGAGCAGGATCAAGAGCTTGTACTAAGTGCACATGTTTAAATGATTTTTTATTTTATTTTAAAATTAATTTCTTAAAAACTATTTGAATGTATTTTATGTTAATTTCATAATAATTCTTGTATTTGAACAAGCTTAACTACAAGCTAGATATGAGTGTAGGACCCCAATTTAGACCTTGAAGTAATTCAAGGCATTAGAGGGGTCTTTATCTACTAAAATGACATCCTAGGGAGAGTCTTCTTCAATGAAGGAAAAGAAAGGGATGATATTTGATGAATATGATGTCTTACACATGAGATGTAATTTTTTGTATGCTTATATTAAAATTGATGCATTTTTGGTATTGTATATGGGCATATGACATTCAACCAACATTAGATACTATGTTGGTAGTTGTAATTTTTTGTATGTCTATCATATAAATCTATGTATTATTGACATTGGACATGTATGTGCCTATATTTTATGCCTATCATGAAAATCTATCTAGTTTATATTCAGTTTTTATTTCATTGTGTGTTATTGTTTAATGTTGATTTGATATTCTAAATTATTATTTATTAGATCTCATATTTAATGTTGTACATACATAAATGAGCACTAAAAAATTATTTTTTTCATTGCTATATATCTCAGATCTTACTTTTTTTTAAATTAAATTTTTTATTTCATTATGTGTAGTGGAAATGACTAATGACACTCTTATCACTTAAGATTAATGGCCTTATTCTCTTTGTACCTAAGTTTTGTACACTTTATATAAACTTATTGGTGTCATTATAAATATTACAAACATCTCACATTCATTATCTAACTCATTTCATACATTCCATTCACAAACATGATCCTCTCACTCTTTAACTATCTTATCACTAGGCAATCCTATTAGGTTTCAGACTTACCAAAACTTGATATAGGTGTCAAGGAGTCAGTATTTTGTCATAGATGTTATCACATGGTTAAATCACACTTTTATTAACCTATTACAAGAACTCAAACACAATTCAACATTCATTTCCACATATAGGGAACCAAAAGGCACAACAAGGCACCTTACAGGCTTGTGACATCAACATGGAGTATTAGTTTAATTAAAAATCTCTCATTCATATTATAAGAGATTAAAAACCTCCTTTACTAATAGGACCATCTTCCAATTCTATATCTATTCAATGTAATACTTGAAAATATTAATAAACAACTCTTACTTTCCTTTGAAATGTGACCATTAAACCAAAATAGGGTATAAACAGGGTTTATTTGTTCTAGAGGTCAATAGGTTAATGTTTTAATTACTCAATTCCACCTAATAGATTAAAGTTTTCAAAATTTGTCAAAGTTATAAAAATTATCAAAGTTGTCAATATTGTCAAAGTTATCAAAATTATCAAAATTTCCAAAGCTGTCAAAATTGTTAAGCTTGTCAAGCTTAGCAATAGGTCAATGATAGAAGTACAAACCATTGAGAGGGTGGGGGGGGGTGAATTTGTGGTAAATGGTAATGTAATTTAATTCCCAACTCTTCAAACTACTTAACCAATCACATCAATTTGAAAGATAGATGAATCAAAGAACAAACATGAATGTAACCATTACACAAGATTTATTGGGTAAAAACTCATGGGAGACAAAAACCACTCTCAAGTATACAAATAAATTGAATATAGTCCTATAATATGATCACAAACATGAGGCTTTAGTGAATCACCTACTTCACAAGGAACACCAACCCCTAAAAATGACAAGCACCAACTTGCCTAAGATATTGAGCACCAACACAACACATATCAAATGAACAATTCATAAACTATGATTGCTTCTCAATTTGATAGAGAAAACCTAAAAGAAAAATATTATCCAAGTTTTCAGCTCCACACAAGTCACCAACACCAAGCTATCTCTTCAACATAAGCAAATAACCCATTCAAAAATATTTTTCTTATATTCAAATATACACTCTTAAATATGATAAATATAATCAATAGAATCATAAAATTATGCTGAGTCTAATGAAAATTTTCTCTGCTCAATCTCATACAAAAATTGGTCACCAAGACCCCTAACAACCTTCACACAAGGTCTTCAAATATCAACACACACACTTGCTTCTCTAGGTTGATTCTCACACCCAAAATACATAAATCACCTCGTATATATAACAATATTAATTATGGTCAGCCATCTCTCTTTAGAATATTTCAAGAATAATTATTCATGTCTCTTAACATCATCCATGATACTCTGCATATGATTTATATACCATACCATGAGGTCATGTCATAAACACCTCACAAACAAAGCATAATGCTAATTGTGTGACTATTTTTGAATAAATAAAGATTAGTAAAATATTAAAAATATCTAAAGAATTACTTCAAGGAGTCCTCAATACTCTCTAATCAACATAAACACTTGATCTGACCATCTACCTTGCAAACAAACTCAATCATCTAAAATAGGTTCTTTTTGATAGCAAAACAATTATGGTCAACTATGAGTCAACCATTCAATCATTTTTAAGTGACTAGGAACAATAATAATTTTATGGATAGAGGGAATTCATACCCTAAATCACCTCCAAGATATTATACCCATTCCTACTCACTGTTTAGGCCTTCTAATTCCTCTTTTCACTCTAATCATTCTTTCTCACTTATGGCACCATTTCCTTCATATCGACTAGTCAACTTTAAACTTATATAACTTTGCCACAAAAACATGAATATTCATGAAAATTTTCATGGATTTTAGGAAAAATTCCTTAGGGTCAATAATCATCCATTAGATCATCTAGTCATTCTCATAAATCTTCCTTAAAAATAAGAATATTGTTAACAACCCATTTTCTATGGGATTCACACATTGTCAAGATTAAAAACACACATATTTAGGAAACTAGATGAGTCATATACAACCTGAAATCATATTATTTGATCACAAAATCCATTTTGGTCCTTTTTAGTGACTGGGAAACCATCAAGATATTCTCTATTGGGTATAAGACTAGGGTTTTTGCACACAGAAACCTGTTTAGCTTCTTAATGATCATTCATAAAGTTGTGAACCTTAACCAATAAAAAAATGATTATAAAATATTATTAGGGACCCTACCCAAGATATACAAAATAATCATCTCCCCATGTAGACCTTTCACATTCCAACAAATTACACAAGAAAGTCCTCAATGCTTATTCTTGGCTCACTAGACACCTTTCTAGCACCTCTTGAAGCCATATGATCCTTTTTATGAATTTTTAATTCAACCTTTGACCTATGAATTGGTGGAAAAATAAGAATTTGAAATTTCAATGATATTTTGAATCTCAACTCATATATAATCATCAGACTACACATGTAAAAACACACATATTTAGGATATAATATTAAACACTCTAAAATCACTCTTTGACCCTTTACAAAGTCTCACTAGCCCACCTAGGCCAATATATACAAAAGAATCATCTCCCCATGTAGACCCTTTACATGCCAACCAAGCTTCTCGGGCTCATGCAGAACACTTGTCACCTCTTTCAAACCATAAAACTAAACTCTTATTTATACTCATATAAATAACCAAGCTTATAACACTTGTCACCTATAATCCAATCATACTAATCTCCTTTACCATGTCACATAAGCCATAGTGCTCAAGACCCCATTGGTAACCATGCATGATCAAGCCTATAATACATAACACGCCATACATACTTCAAAAAGGCCACATAAAGTCATAAATTGAGCATATAAAAAATAGGAAAAAGTTAAAAATCATCATAAAAATCTCCATTAAACCATACAACATCCACCTATGACAATCATACACATCCTTACAAGTATCCCATTACTCTAAGTATATTAGACCACTATGTTCCATCACTCTGACATATTAGACCACTTTGCCATCACCAATGCCACTTAAAATAAATGAAAACCTATCTAATATTAATATCCCAATAATTCCCCCTTTTTCATTTATGGTAACACTCCTTTTCTCTTCCCCCTTTGCCAAAATGATAAAGAAGACTCCCTTAAATACTAGGCACCATGGAAAATAAGAAAATGAGTTATAATAAACTCATGAAAACATGGTAACCTACAGGAAATATTCTAGAAATGGACCATTCATACCTCAAATAAGCACGAATCCCCTTTGGAGGATGCTCTCACTCATAATTGCTCTTGGACCATCAATATCCTTGGACCTGTCACTAATTTGCAAGGCAAAATAGCTCCCCCTAGGACCCTAATTAATTATGAAGGATCCCCCTTAGTTTAAAAACCCATGCACACCTACAAGAAATCTAATAACAACTACCATCAACTCAAAAATCAACATGAGTACTAAAGCATCATACAAGCTCACATACCTTTGCACTCAAGGCACCTTGCAGAACACCAAGAGTATTTCAAGCACACCACCATACATAAGTAATGATTATAATATACCAAAATACTCATTTGGAACTAAAAAATCCATTCTTATTTTGAAAACTTTCTAAAAAATCTTCATTTTCTTCACTAGGCCTACTTAGACCCCTTATAGCCCTATCTGCGCACTACAGACCTCATATCTCTTTGCCCTAATCACTTCAAGCCATGAAAATTCATAATTTAAGACCAATATCATGACCTATTAGGCATGAAAATAATTAGCTTCCAACTCATCCTCCTTAGTATATTTATTTCTTTAGCTTACTAGCTAATTAGGCCTCCTAGTGAGCTAAAACTTGAATAAAAATAAACATACTCACTTCCAAACCACTAGAAAAGATGATTCAGACACCCATTTGGCATATTCAACTTATTTTAAGCGTATATCCTCCAAATACAAATTTTGACCACTTTTCCAAACATGCCCAAATCACTAGGTCTTTAAAGCAATAGTTGGTCAAAAGTCAACCTCCAGTCAACACAAACACATGAGCTAGATACCACACATGGAGACCATAAAAAATCACTTCCATGCCAAATTTCAAGCCTTCACACCTTTGGGAACCATTACTTCCTTTACACCACCAAACACATGTTTTTGAGAAGAGAAGCCAGCAACCACTCAAAATGCTTTACCTAGTGCAAAATAATTCATCCACTTGTGAAACCACCTAAAACATGTCTTAATCACATGTGTATACCTTTTTGAGAAAAAATTACTTCATGACACATCTTAATTCTTTAAGTGACCCTTGAAACCAAGTATTTTGGGCATACAAAGTCATCATCTATAATAGGCACCTTGACCAAATGGTCAAAATCACACCTAGGCATCTTAGGAGCATCTCCAAATATATCTAACCTTCTTTGACATGTATAAACCAACTTTAATAATATATTATCAAGCTTATATCCACCTTAAAAAACTATTTGAGCTATCTTGGCACTTTCTAGGCAGTCATTACTACCAAAAATGGTCAACTCAAACTTTTGACCATAAAACACATGTCTAAGATCATCAAGACCTCAAACCACCTAGAAGTAACTCATGAAAATCTTCCTCAAGACCTCATACAAACCACTTATTCCTTCTCCTTCAAATCATCACTCAACTAAGACATCAAAAATTGATCAAAATGACATGTTAGGACTAGTAGACCTGAACATACCTCTTGAACAAATAATCTTGCTTCTTCACCTATATGAGTCTCTTGTGAAGCATAGAAAAAGTAACTCTAATTGCTCAATACTACTTTAGAATAGTGTGAATCCTAGAGTGGCCCACATATTCTCATATTCTTCTTCCTCTTTAGCCAACACAGTCTTATTCTTCTTCTTTTTATTCTTTGACTTGACTGCGACTACCTCTTCTATCTTTGAAATTTTCTCCTCCTCTCTTAGAGTTTAATAGCTAAAAAATGAGGATTCCACCATGTATTTATCTATATTATCAAGTGAATTGACCTTTTCAAGTTCTAACAATGATTGATCTATAAAAGAAATATCATCATCTATAGCTAAATAATGATCCATACTTATCTTAAGGCTATCTTTGCCTTCCTTATTCAACTTCTCATTATTTTTGATCTCTTCATTGAAAACATGAGTAGATAATGAAAATTATTCAATGAAAGACATAATTTCCATCTTGGTAAATGCACAATCTTGATCTATAGATATATCAACTTGAAATCTCTTTTCTTCTTTAGGCTTGTATAAAACTTTTTCTTCTCTTTCTTGAAAACTTGCAACTTGATTGGTCTTGAATTGAATAAGAGATCCCTTTTGCTTACAAAATTTAGCAATATGATCAAATCCCTTGCATTAAAAAAATGCAATCCTTCTTTGATACTGGCAAAATTTAACTAAGTGACCAATTCTTTGACAATTGAAAATGTTACATTCTTAGGAGCAAACTCACCTTGCTTAATCTTCTTTGGACATTGATTAGCTAAATGTCCCATCTCCAAACACTTGAAGCCTTTTATCTCATTCATAGGATTAGACAAATTTATTCTCTTAGCCTTCATCTTACAATCTTTGGCCTTATAACCAAACTCATGAAAAATATGATAGTATCCATTAAAGATCAAATGCTTTATGTCATTAGGCTATCTTACCTTATTGGAGCTAACACCCTCAGCTTGGGTATTAATTTTTGTAAGTTTTTATTTCTCATCTTTAATGCTTTTCTCCTTTGCTTGAGATAAAAATATTGGCTTTTCAATGAAACCCAGACCTATCCAATTACTTAAATATTTTGGGCTTATCAAAAGATTGTCAAGATCATTTGATATTTTCTCAAATTTGGAAAATGACTTAGCTTTGTTCAAAGATTTTTACAATTCATCTCTCAAAAACTTATTTTTTGTAATAAAATTGGAACACTCTTCTTCCTTACCTTTTAAGCTTGAGGATATAGACTCCAATTTAGAATTTAAGAACATGATTGCTCCTTCATGCTCCCTATTATCTTCAATTATCTTAGCCTCAAAAACATTGAATTGAACTTCATAGTCTTTCAAATTGGACTTCAAACCTTTACATACCTTTCTTTAAATCTTAAATCTTCAAGAGCATTTTTTAGTTCACTCTCATAGTTTGAATTATCTTCGTCATCTTCTTCATCTTATCCACTCCAATTTACTTCAATTTGATATGAACAATCCCCTTCATCATTTGATTTGATTGCTATGAAAAGGACTTCATCATCCTCAGCTTCACTTTCATTATGGCTTTCATAAAATTGACTATCATATCCTACTTTTGAGTCACTATCATCCATATTTATGTATATACTCCTTTTGTCCATATGAAACTTCCTTTTGTTTTCAAAATTCCTAAATGATCTCTTGTTTATATTAGACTTGAAAACTTTCTTACCCTTTGTTTGATCCTTATCCTCATCTTTCTTATACTTGTGAGGACATTTTCTTGCAAAATGACCTACTTCACCATAGTTGAAGGACTTAAAAAGAAGCTTACCTCTATACTTACCTGATCTAGTCTTCAACTTGCTTGAAAACAAAAAAATTAAATCATCATCAGATATATTATCTAACATAACATCTTTACCTTGAAATCCCTTAATTTGTATCTTATTTTATTTATGCATGTTCTCTACCTTGAAAAAGACATATTTTTTAGGAGGCTTGTCTTCATTTATCCTCATTTCATAAGTAGTGAGAGATCCATAAAGCTCATCCATCTTCATTAGTGTAAGATCATGACTTTCCTTAATTGCAGATACCTTAGAGTCAACCATGTAAGATAGAGATCTTAATACCTTTTGAAAAAAAACATCCTCTTTGAGATCTTGTCTAAGACCCTTGATCATATTGACTACATCATCCACTCTATTCAAGAAGGATGCTATATAATCCACCTCCTTCATTTTGAGATTCTAAAACTGTCTTCTAAAAGTTTATAATTTTTTTATCTTGATCTTTGAGTCTCCTTTATATATTGTCTTCAACTTAGTCCACATCTCCTTATATTTTTTTATAGTGAATGACCTTTGAGAACTTAGTCTTTGATAGACCACTAGAAATAACATTCATATCCTTTGAATTTCTTTCAAATAGTTTATTATCAACATCACTAGTAGGATAAATAGTAAGAACAACATATCAATCAACAACACTATGCCAAATATAAAATCCTAGAGATATAATAAAAGTAGACATCATTGAACTCCAAAAGGCATAGTTAGAACCATTAAACAATGGAGCTTTTTTGGAAGAGAAACTACCATGTATTCATTGACTTTCCATTGTAGCTGAGAATCACCTTTCAAGCTATTAAGCCTAAAAAAGGACCTAATTTGATACCAATTGATATAATTACATACAACTAAGAGGTGAGGGGTGAATCAATGGTAAAAAATAATTTAATTAAATTCCTAAATCTTCAAGCTACGTAACCAATCACATCAATATGCAAGATAGATGAATGAAAGAACAAACAAGAACGTAACCATTACACAAGATTTATGCGGGAAACCCTCATGGGGGAGAAAACCCACTATCAATTACAAAAATCAATGGAATATAGTCCTATAAGATGATCACAAGCATGATGCTCTAGTGAAGCACCTACTTCATAAGGAGCACCAACCCCTAAAGATGGCAAGCACCAACTTGCCTAAGATGTTGAGCACCAACACAACACCTATCAAATGAAAAATTATTTAACTCTAATTTATTCTCTATCTAATAGAGAAAACTTAAAATAACACTCTTTTACAAGTCTACAACTCCACACAAGTCACCAACACTAATCTATCTCTTTAACATAGGCAAATAACCCCTTCAAAAATCTTTCGATTATATTCAAATATGCACTCATAAATATGATAAAAATAATCATTAGAATTAGAAAATTACGATAAGTCTAATGAAATTTTTATATACTCAATCTCATATAAACATTGGTCACTAAAACCCACAACAACCTTTGCACAAGGTCTTCAAATATCAACACACACACTTTCTTGTCTAGCTTGATTCTCACACCTAAAAGGCATAATCACCTTGTATATATAAAAATATTAATTATGGTCAGCCATATCTATTTATAATATTTTATGAATAATTATTCATGTCTCCTAAGGTCAGCCATGATCGTCTACACAAGATTTCTATACCATACCATGAGCTCATGTCACAAACACCTCACAAACGACACATAACACCAATTATGTGGCTAGTTCTGATTAAATAAAGATTAGTAAAATATTAAAAATCTCTAAAAAATTAATTCAAGGAGTTTTCAATACTATTTAATCAATATAAACACTTGATCTGACCATCTACCCTGCAAACAAACTCAATCATCTAAAAAAGGTTCCTTTTGCTAGCAAAACCATAATGGTCAACTATGAGTCAACCATTAAATCATTTGTAAGTGACTAGGAACAATATTAATTTCATTTATAGAGGGAATAAATCCCATACATCACCTAAAAGAGATTAGACCCATTCCTACTCACTGATTAGGCCTTCTAATTCCTCTTTTCACTATTTCTCACTTATGGCACCATTTCCTTCATATGAACTTGTCAAATTTAACATTATATAAATTTGAAATAGGAAGATGAATATTCTTTAAAATTTTCATGTCTATTTGGAACAAGTCCTGAGATTCAACAATCATCCATTAGATCATCTAGTCATTCTCATAAATCTTCCTTAAAAATAAGAATACTATTAACAACCCATTTTCTATGGGACTCACACACTATCAAGATTAAAAAACACATATTTAGGAATATAGAAGAGTAATATACAACCTTAAATCATCATATTTTATCACCCAATCCATTTTGAGCCCAAAACATCAAGATCTTCTCTATTGGGTCTAAGACTAGGGTTTTTGCACATAAAAACTTGCTTATCTTCTTAACGATTATTCATAAAGTTGTGAACCTTAAACCATGAAAAAATGCTTATAAAATATTATCATATTCCCTTCTAAAATATAAAAAAGTATCATATCACCATGTAGACCCTACACATGCCAACAAACACAAGAAAGTCCTTCTCGGGCTCATTAGACACCTTTCTAGCACCTCTTGAAACCATATGATCCTTTTTCTAACTTTTGACTTCAACCTTTGACCTCTAAATTGGTAAATTAAATTAAAAACTAATATTTGATCATATACCATGTATATATAATCTTAATCACTCTAAAATAACTCTTTGACCCTTCACAAAGTCTCACTAGCCCACCTAAGCCAATAGCCAAGGTATCATGTAAAACACTTGTCACCTCTTGAAAACCATACAGCTGACCTCTTAGCACCCTATACATGTCTAAAACATATATTCCAAGCATACTAACCTCCTTACCATGTTACACAAACCATAGTTCTCAAAACCCCATAGATAACCATGCATTATCAAGCCTATAAGGCATACCCTGACCTGCATACTTCATGAAGGCCACATGAAGTCAACCCTTGAGAATAGAACACATTATGAAGAATTAAAATAACATCATACCAAGATTGATTTATCCATACAACATCCACCTAGGACACCCATGCACATCCTTATAAGTATCACATTGATCTAAGTATATTAGACCATCATGTTCCATCACTTTGACCTGTTAGCCCACTTTGTCATCACCAATGCCACTTGACATCAATGAAAACACATGTACCATCAATATACCAATACTCAATAGATCAAATAATCAATACATTTTTAGGTCTTTAGTTTAAGTTGTCAAAGTTCAAGTTGTGGTTGTATAAATCTAGTTTCAATGCTTCTTGAGTGAAAACTAACACTGCCAACACGTCTGGGGGTGTAGATAACATCTAAGACTAGGTTCTTGGCCTCTTTTTAGGACATATCGATAAAAACACCACCCATTTTGGCCTTAATAACACCCTTCCCAATATAAAAAATACGAATTTTAAGCGTAATTTTAAACATGCATAAAATAAAAAATTTAAGTCATTTTTTTGAGTCATCATATTCTTCACATACTTACACCCTCTAATCATACCCCAGATCACTTAGGTGGAATATTTGAGATCAATATATTAGACAAATTGTAGTGATAGTTTCAAAAATGCAAGTTTTTGTTAGTGAACAAGAATCTTCTTGAGCTCCAACTGACATTTCTACATTTGGACCTCCACCTAAAAATCCATCACTTTGATCATGTCAAAATAGGAAAATTACATTTTATCACACCAACACGATGTTTGAATCCACCTAAAAGTACATTTTCACTACCATTCTGGAGTGTGGAAACACTAATAAAAAATGTTGTCAAAGTTTAATTTATGGTTGTATAACATTGGTTCTGATGCTTTTTGAGTGAAAAATGACACCACCAACACATCCAGGGGGTAGATAACATCTAGGACTAGGTTCTTGTACTCCCATTAGGCTTGATCGACAAACCCACCACCCATTTCAGCCTCAAGAACACCCTTCCCAATACAAGAAAAATGTAATTTTCTAGCCTAAGTTCAAATACCCATAAAACCTAAGATTCTCTTAGATTCAATAGTATATAATTCTTTACTAATAGTTTCAAGCACATGAAGGTGGAAACTTATTTGGCACCACTAACCTACAAATTTTTTTTAGTTAGCAATAAAAAATAAAATTTATATATGTACTATCTAGAAAATGATTTTTTTTTGTAAAATTGATTACATCTAGATTTAAAAAGTCTACATACCTCCATATTTCAATCTAAAGAACCACTAGGATCTACTCTAAACTTGATAGTATCAAGAATATATTCATATTATGACTCTCAAACTTTCCATAGTTTCCTATTTAATGGCCTCCCATGATATTTTTATAATTGAATATTAGTTGAAAGAATCAAATTTGAATAATGCATTGTCTTCATGTGCATTTTAAACTCTTTAAACAACCATTGATCTAAAATTTTTATAATATATCATTGAAATCAAGTTCTAATGACTACCATTGACCCAGTGGGATAGTCAATGTTTTCTTGATTTGTAATAGGAGAAGTCAAATTTTTATCCCTCTACACACTGATATAAGTAACAATCAGTGCCTTCTTCATTATCCTCATTTGTAATAACTATAAACACATGCCCTGTACATCACAAAAAAATATTTTTAATGATAATATGAATATACATAAATAATGAGAATAAATTATACATAATGAAAAATATTCTACCCAGTTGTACTAGATCACATACATGGTCAAGGTCATTTGATGATGTCATATCTGTAAGTTACAATGTTGTTGGAACATGATATGTGTTGATTGGAATTACAGGTTTGGAACTCCAATCATTCACCCACTCTTATGATTCACACTCATTCCAAATAGAGTCCATGCATGCAAAATAGAAACATGCCAAGTGTCTTATATGAATAGTCAAAGAACTTGCATTTGACCTATGAAATGAGTAGAGGTCACTTGAACCCATTATATTCATAAAATACTCATACTTTACCAAGTTTTCTTTTTCAATTAACCATAAATGACTATGAACAATAGAATTTGTTTGAGCACCATGACACATGTTCTCATTACAACATTCAACCATAGTTTTTGCATCTATCGAATGAACACCCTCTTCAAATTAACTCCCTTGCAATAGCTCTTTTTACACATGATACAACACCATAATGCTGCCTTTTTCCATGGGTAACCTCATTAAAACTCTAGATGTCTTCTACACTTGTGGTAACATGCATCTTTCTTAACCACTAAAACATCCGTGCATTTTTTAGTTGTAATGTGCAATTATCTAACCAAATGTAATGTTGACTGAAAGTAGTGTTCCTATGACTCAACTATTCATATAAATTATAAAAACAAACTTGCACATACTCTAAAAAATGTGATATGTCATCCTTGATATATAAATTGTACTCCCTTAATATTTTCCTTTGTTTCTATGTATTATTAGTGCATGCATGAATGATATATGCATTAATATGAATTTTTTTGATGAGTTGTAATGCTATGATTGAACTTCCATTTTGGGTTTGAATGTGTAATTATCTATAAAATCAACTAATAAAACAATGGAGCCAAGTGGGAATGTATGCTTACAAATATTAAAATGATCATCCAACCATATAGCCCTATGTTTGTGCCTTTCATAGTCATAAACAATCTTCTCCCTAAATTTGACCAAAAATTCTGAAATATGTATCATTTTTGTAACAAGATCACACCTTTTAGATTCTTTGCCATATTTTACTTGATAAGTCACTAATTTATATTTACTTAAACCAACTAATTCTTATCCAATTTCACTTGTAATCTTCTCATGGATACTTTTTTTTATAAATTTGGCAATCTACCACAAATACTGTAATTTCCATTTAAACATGATTTGTTGTAAAATAATTACCCATTTAGTCTTTTACAAAAGATAGAATAAATTCCTTGGCTGATTTTGGTGGCAATTCAATGCCACACTCTTGAAAAATATTAGTATGTAAAGTATAATGAATATGGTGAAAAACATCATAGTGCATTGAAAATTCAACATGTTGCTTACAACAAGTGGTGTGTGTGATTTATTTTAACATAAAAAGGTTTTTCCATCTCAAAATATCTTTCAAAAATATAAATTTGTGGATGTATTTCCAAAAATTTAGAGTACAATTATGTTTGAGTCATATATAATAAATTTTTTGGATGTAGTTTACGGTTATGAGAACTAACTCTTCTTTTCACAACATCTCTTACATTGGGTGAAACTCTTCTATTGTATTTCTAAAATTGAGAAAAAAACTATTTGAGAGTATTAGCTAGAGCCTTGTCCTTTCACAAAAGTCTACCAGATAATGCCTAGAGGTCATTGGTATTGGGTTCATTATATCTTTCACATCTTGAAATTACTTTGATTAATGTTTTTATATTTATATCAAGTGTTTTTATTGTGTTTGAAATCAATCATTTTTTAATTACACAAGTTGTCATTATATGTCAAGCAACATTACAATCTTTGTTACATGATCTCGAACCTATAGTATGATATGCATCATGTAGATTTTCAAAAATTTCATCATTTTCATCATCCATGTTCAATGTTCATAGTCCCAATGTGTATATTATAGTTCTCATCTTAATCAATTTTATCAATGAAATAAATAATTGACATCTTTGACTACCATACTCCAAATTATGAAAGTATCCCAAATTTGTTGAGCCAGTCTTATTGAATGGTGATCAAACATTTTATTATGCATTGTTTTTAAAATATTTTCATCGAATTCAATTAAGTACTTGTTTTCTATGCAAAATTATTACAGGTGTTGGTAATGGTAGAATATGGAGAGAGGGTGTTTCAAAACAATTATTAATTTCATTGTTTAAAGGTAGGATGCCTTTAAATTCTTCATTGTTAATTTATTCGTTATATGTTTACATGAAATTTTCTTAATGGTTAATTTCATAATTATTTGTTTCCATCAAATTTTATTCATTCATGGGGGGTGAAGCATCATACATAGACTCATCATCAACAAAATCAAAAACTTGGAACTTTGAATGTAAACTTACAACATTAACTAATTCATTATTTTCAATTTCATTATGGTCAATTTCATTATTATTCATTTCATGGAGGGTGAAGCATCATACATAGACTCATCATCAACAAAATAAAAAACTTGGAACTTTGAATGTAAACTTACAACATTAACTAATTCATTATTTTCAATTTCATTATGGTCAATTTCATTATTATTCATTTCATGGGGGGTGAAGCATCATACATAGACTCATCATCAACAAAATAAAAAACTTGGAACTTTGAATGTAAACTTACAACATTAACTAATTCATTATTTTAAATTTCATAATGGTCAATTTCATCATTGCTTAATTCATTATCATTAATTGGTTCATTAATTATGGCATTTGGCTCATTAGGATTAGGGTTTATACCTTGTTTACCTTAAACTTTTTGCATTAGTGGCTTGTGTTTCTCTTTGAAATATTCTAATTCCTTTGGTGTTTTGTTCTTCAACAACTTCCTCTTCCTATTTAAATGTGATTCAAAACCCATCAGAAGGGACAATTGACAAATTTTCAAAGGTGGGGTCAAGTATATAGGTACATAAATATCACAAAGTATGTAGAGAATGTTTGTCAGAATAAAAGTATTGATTTAGGCTAAAAATAGTCATTGATAGGTGATCTTATCACGAAAATAATAATAACATGATTACATTATTACATAATATGATTGTATTATGTTTTGTATAAGGTCCTAACCCATCCATCCCATCGATAAGTTCATATTTACAATAACATGATCATGTTATTACATAACATGATCTCATTATTGTCGATATAATCTTTGGGGTTAGAAATTGGCAATGTGGACTGAGTGTTGCCTATGTTAATAATAATGTGATCACATTATCAAATAACATGATCAAATTATACTTAAATATAGATAAGGGATTATGGATTGGGGATTAAGATGTTAGTGTATATGGTTTATGGATTAGGGATTATAATTTATGTTTTAGGGATTATAATTAAGGTCTAAAGTGAAGGTGCATAAATATTGGGACCTTTTCCCTAGAATGGCTTGGATTTATGGATACTCACATATATCCTTGTGTTAAATTCCATGGTTTTGAATTGAGATTGAGATAAAAGGTAAATGGCTCCCCATAAATTGAAACTGTGTATATTTAATAAAATAGAAGGTAACATGATTTTATGACATACATGGCATGAAAATGTTTTTGGGCACATTTCCCAAAGTGCATTGAATGTCATATCACTTATGGTTTCAAATTTTTAAGTGGCTAGCCAATATTTTTCCCAAAGTAAAATAAATGCCATGGTATTACTTCATAAGTCATTTTTTTGTTCTCCTAATACTTGGAGAAAGAAGCTCTAAGCATGTCAAAGCCCCAAATAATAATAATAAGTCATTAATAATAAAATGTGTTTTTGGGTTGTCATTATACCTTGGATGTATCATGTAGATGGAGTGAATTAGTCAAATGGGGGAATTAGTTGTGTGATTTAGGCCAAACTAAGCCCTGAAAACTTAATTCTTAGTCTAGAAATGATGTTAATTTAGGATAAAATGATTGGTTTAAGGTTTAAAGAGTTTATATTTATGGTTTATAATTTAGGTATTAAGAACTTTAAGGATTAAGACTTAGGGTATAGGATTTAGGGTATACTTATATAATCATGTAGGCAACTGGGGTAAATTTGGGAGCCTTGAACTTATATATGTGATTACAGAATGTGAATTTGGGATCAATTATCCCCCACATCATCATATATTAAGCCTAAAAAGTCAATTTTAGAAATGAGTTGATGTAATATTAACCAAATTCATCCTTTTGAACCTAATTATTACTATATATAAAATATGTTAATTGAGGCTAAACTTATTAGTTTAGGGTTTAGGGTCTCTAATTTAAAGGGTTTGGGGATTAGGGATTATGGATTAGGGTTTAATGTAAATGGTATAGGGTTTGGGGTTAAATTTGAATGGTACAAGGTAATTTAGGGTTTAATATATAAGATACAGGGTCTAATCACTAAGGTAATTGAAGAACATTTGAGCTACTTATGACACCTATTTATGACTTGATTACCCTCATGTTTACATTTATGATAAAAGTAGGGTCAATTATGCCATATACATGTTGAATACATGTTATACAATCAATTGAGTCATAAATTTGGTTTAGGGGTTCAATTTTGCCTAGATCACACATGGAATTATACAAATTGACTAATTGGATCAATTCATGATAGAAGATCAATCTTTTTATTTTTCCCCAAATCATATCTTTCTATTGAAGGGATTCAAATTGGTCTCAAATGACTCATTGATTAAAATAATCAACTAGATCTCCTCTTCTTTGGTTAATTAGGTTAAAGGGGCTCAAAATATCCCAAATTTATTAAATAGATGCACAACTAGATTAGCACTCCAAAGGATTTAGACAAAGGTTTAAAATGTACATTTTATGACATCTCATGATAAAATCAGTTATATCTTAAGGCATGTATGTTTTTGGCATGTAGCAGGAATTAGGTCATATGTATTATAATTTATGTTTTAGGGATCATTGGGGATTAGGGAATAGGGTTTAGGTTTAAGGACCTATATATTAATGTCTAATCACTATATATGCCATGTTTTCAAACTAGATTCTTACTACAAAGGATGTTAATTGGGACTAAATTGAAGTTGGTAAATACCTAAAAAGTAAATGGTTTAAAATTTAGGGTATACTATTGGGTTTATGGTTTATGGCTTCTAGGTTTTAATGCATATACATGGTTTAGGGTAAAAGGGTCAATCTCAAAGATAATTCAAGATAATTTGAATCACTTGGACCTATTTGTGACTATAGAATATGTTTTTGGGTTGTCATTATACCATGGATGTCATCCTGTAGACTGATTGAATTAGTCAAATGGGGCAATCAATCATGTGATTTAGGCCAAATTGAGCCCTGTGAACTTAATTCTTAGTCTAAATGATGTTAATTTAGGCTATAATGATTGGTTCAAGGTTGAAAGAGTTTATATTTATAGTAAATAGAGTTTAGGGATTAGGAACTTTAGGGATTAGGGCTTAAGGTATAAGTTTTAGGGTATATAAGGTATAATCATGATGGTGATTAGGGAAAATTTGAGATCCTTGAATGTATATCTATCAGTGAAGAATGTGAATTTGGGATCAATTATCCTCCACATCATCATAGATTGAGCCTAAAAAGTCAATCATGGTAAAGACTGTTGCAATTTTAACCAAGTTCATCCTTTTGAACCCATTTCTTACTATATATAAAGGATATTAATTAGGGATAAATTGATTCTAGGGGCATACTGAGCCTAAATGCAAGGAATTTCATCCATATGATATCAATTGGGGATTCCATGCTCACCATATAAAAAAATATTTATTTTTTCAATTTGATATGCAATTTGGTCCAAAGGAGCCTTGTGTAAAGAATTACATTCATATATAATGGAAATTGGGGCTTACTTAGACCTGATTGCATACAATATTGAACCAATCAAGTATTTTGTTCTAGATGATACATAATTAGGGCCAATCGAGGATTAACCAAAGAATTGTGTCAACATAATTTTAATTAGGGCCCTATTTGCACACCTTATTCAAATAATTGAGTGTTATCATGAATTTTATATGAAATCATGACCAATTAAACCATCTATAAGGAATTACATCCATATTTAATAACAATCAAGATTTTGATTCTACACCAAATTCAACTGAAAGAATATTTGCTTCAATATGATCTATGAAATTTAGTCCAAACAAGCTTTGTGTAAGAAATTTCATCCTTCTACTATCAACAGGGGGATTTGTTGTTCCCAAATACATAAAATATTAAATAAACCAAGCATTTAGTTCAGTTGAATATGAAATTATGGCCAACCAAGGATTATGTAAGTAACTAAATACATCTAATGGCAATTACAACTTCATTCTCCCTGATTGTAAACTATATCTATCTAATCATGTATTTGGTTTTATCCTATATATAATTAGGGCCAATAAGAGCCCCATGAAATTATTGTTTTCCATATAATGTTCTAGTTGGGTTCCATTAGCCTTGATTAACACCATATTAAACAAATTGAGTTTTTAGGTTCAATATGATATGTAATTACGGCCACTCAATCCCTAAGCAAGGAATTACATCCATCTAATGTAATTTGGGTCTTTAATTACACCATGCTAAATCAATTTATATTTTTTCAATACTATACACAATTAAGGATAACTAAGTCCTATGTAATCAACTGTTTCCACCTAAAATATTAATTGAGACATTTTTCACCCCATGCAATGAATTATGTCCATCTAATTTGTCCATTGTGAATATATTTCCCTAATTACACATCATATTTAACAAAATGAGTATTTTATTGAGTATAATAAGTAATTAAGATTGATAGCACATCATATTAAAATAATTGAATATTTAATTCAATCTAATACACAATCAAGGTTAAATGAGCCCTGTGAAAGGAATAATGGTCATATGACGTCAATTGGTCTCTAATTTCACATGATATTATTAAAAAATAAGCATTTATTTTAGTTTGATATGTAATTGGGGCCAACCAAGCTCTATCCAAGGAAATATTTACATCTAATGCTAATTTGGGATCTATTGGCCTGATTGCACACCATATTGGGATCAAAGGAACAACAAATTGATACATATGTTAATACATCTCCAATTATCTTTCAATGCTATCAATTCTTGACAAAAAAATTTATCCCAAACAACAATCTTAATTTGAAACCAATATTTAATATTAAGACTATTAGGCCTAATAGCTCATGTTCAGGTTTTAGGATGTTGAGAATATGTAATGCAATCATGTTATTAAATACCATGATTGCATTATTAACACAATCACAATACTTAAATTTGAATTAAATTCTTATAAATTTTGGATTGGGAATGGCTTGGATTCCTAATCCAAAGGCTTGGATTGTCAATGTATAATCGAGTTTTTAATGGTATGAAAATAAACAACAAATTTAACTTTGATTGCCAAATACACTAATAATTTCAATGTGAAAATTTGAAAACTTGATATTGTCATGACGAACACACTCTCCTCTTTTCAAAAATATGATTCTTACAAATTTTGGACTGATTTAAGGTTTTAAACTCTATTTATTTCTAACTATGTCTTTTTTAGGCCACTACATGCCACAAACATAGATGCCTATACATGTTCATGTAATTTGTCTTTCATTGATTCAAGTGAAAAATAAATTATATGGTGACATAGTATGCATAATTCTACACACATTCAAAAAAATTATTTTTTGTTTTTTTTGATGTAGTTAGGTATGACTCATGGATGACTATCCATTTCTTTATCAAATTTTAGGATCTATATACTTTAAAAATTCATAAAAAAAAATTCATTGAAAAAATAAAAAAAATATAGGTGATATGCTAGAAGATTTTATCTAAATTTTCCCAAAGGATTTCAAGTAATATTAAATGTTGTTAAAAAATTAGTGCACATCACAACAATCTGTCTACTATGTTTTTTGGAAAAAAATAGGAGTTCCTCTTCAAATTTTATATTTTTGACCTAGTTATACTTAACCATTTTAGTTTTTTTTAATGTTTTGGAGACTAGACTCAAATTTCTACATTTCATGTTTTAAGACCATCTCCAAATTTGGAGTGTAGATATTTCAAATTATCTACAAAAGTTTAAATTTATAAAATTTTAGAAAAATCATGTCCATTTGTAGGCCACTTTTTGTACCCCAATTTTGTGCCTTACCTTGGTCAAGCTTGTTAGTTACCTTTTAGATTATGAGCATGCACATGGAAACTGTTTTAATCCTTCTACCCCTTTACAAAAGTATTGTGCTTTAATTTTCACCCATTATCATTCATAGAGTAAGCACATATGGGTGTCTTGTCCTATGACACCCTTTATATACAAAATCATATCTTGTAATTTATAAAGAAGAATAAATTTAAAAATCAATAGAATCCACTAAGGATAAGAGCTGAACCAAAACCTTATTATCATCATTTCTCTTACTTTAAGTTGATCCTCATTAAATCACATATTACAAACTTATGACCAAGTTTTTCATCTTTGTCTCCCATCACTCTCTTGTGCCTAATGAAGGTTTAGCTCAACATGTAGCTACATCATCACTTATAGGGAAGAGTAGGTTCAAAACACTTTCTCTAAACAACTAATTTACACACTTTGAACTATGTGAGGGTCTAATTTAAGTGTGTGAGATATGTAGTTTTCGACCCTTCTGTGGTGGTTGCCTTAATATATGATCCATTATATGTTATGAGTGTTGTATTAGGTCAATATGGAAGAAGAAAAAATTCTAGTAAAATAATATTTTGATCACATAGAATAGATCATATTAGATAGTGAAGTAGTGATGGAAAGCATAGATCTAAAAACCATGTACAGGTCAAAATTGATGTCCACATAAAAAATTAACACACAAATATGCCTAATGATAAGTCTGATTAGTTCAAACTCATATCAAATGATGAGTCTACATAGGAGACTCAAATTTCACAGATAGGTGGTATAGACTATGCACTACCATCTTCTATGTTTTCCAAAAACAACCTAGGTGTGATCATTTTATCTCAATTAATATTATTTAAATTACTTTTATCATTATTACAATACAATTGAGCTATGCTCCTAATTATGATAATAGATTACATCTAATTTCTATACTTCACTAATATATATGTTTATATTTATTCATTAATTCTATTGTTTATCCTTAGTTTACATAAATTCAACACTAGGATAAACACATGTAGATAAGACAAGGGATTAGATTAGCAAGTCTAATATAAACCATTGGTTTTTAAACCAAAAGTTCTTCAGGATCACTAAGTACAACAATAAGAATAAACACATAAACCTATAAAACACTAATGCCATAACAATACATATTTTATGATATTTACATGAAGTTATGAGTATATAAAGGGTTAATAATGTTTATAAACATGCACAATATTTTGAAAGAAAAAGGAGTAACTTCACTCACAAGAAAAGTGAAATTTTCACTATTCTCCTTGATTATACACATATGTGGTACGAATATTATTAACTAAACCAATTGGAAGCAAACTATGACCAACTAAGAGAATATTTCCTTAAATAATTTGGCATTCTTAAATTGAATAGTAAAACATCTCCACATTGAAGGAGATAAAGTGGCATGCCTCATAGAGCATTAATGCATATGATTCAAGGTTTAATTATTTGACGTCCTAGCTTTGTTATGATTTTCACAATTTTTATCATGTGTAATATTTCATAAATATCATGTTAATTCCTTTTTGACAAAAACTATCTATGAAAACATTCATAAAACCAAGGGAAGATTTAGAAACCACACTAATGGATAAGAAAGTTGGAAGTGTGGATAGTGGAATCAATCCATTCATGTAGGTATATATTTTAAGAGTACTCACTCAATTTCAGAAGTTGTGATGTATTAACGGCTAGGGATCTTAATGAAGATATACATTAGACCACACAAACTTTAATAATATGTAGCTAAAATAATACAATAAAACATAATAAATAAATAAACTCGCTTCTTTATTTGATTTAAATAATAGGAAAATACAAATTGCATACATAAGAAAAATAACAATCTCAAATTAAATGTGTTACAACTTCATACCCTTAGATCTTATCTTTCTAACTCGTAGTCTTTGTAATTATAGATTTTACTAGAATATTAACTATGATATATCCTTTAGATCATTGATTATCTAGTTTAATCATAGGGTAATTTTTATATAGGCATAAGACCTACCTAATTATAATTCTGTGATAATCAACCCACTATATTTATTTTGTATATGTCCATTTTGACCACATCTGAAACATGCACCCATGAATATTTTACATTAACTTTGTTCATAAGATCAACTCCCTCTAGTAGGATTTCCTGTAACTCTTTCTACATGAGTATCATTATGTTCTATCATTGCTTATTTATCCTTTCACATGAAATTTTTTATTACATTATGCCTTTTTGTCTATAGGATAACTTATCATTTGCCTTCAGTGTGAATTGATATGTTTTTTCAATAGATCACAATCAGATCATACCATATTCATCTTAAACAAATATTTTCAACCCACTCATGCACCTACTATTTTTATTGGTTTCATCTTCAACATGACCTACTCTAATTGTGAGTCTATATGACTCCTTAGTGTAATATTTGGAAATCATCTCCCCATTTTGTAAATTTTCCAACTTCTTCAACAAATTTAAATCGTAATAAGAAGATATGTATTTTTAATTCAAATTTGCAACTAGTCTATCCAAATTCTTAATATTTTATTTACCTCTAAAAATTATCTCTATCTACAGATGCTCCCACCATAAAGATGTATGACCTTCAACTTTGTGCATGCAAATTTTACCTTCTTGGGATATTCAATACTTTCATACTCAAAGTATTTATCTAATTTAGGGATACAATCAATGACCTCTTCAATAATTAAATTATCTAAATAGTTATGAGGGTTTAACTTTGGTTTACTAATCATCATAACTATCCAATAAAATTTATCTTCAGTGTCATTAACCTCTTATTCTATGATGCGGTTATCAAGCACTTATTATATAGATTCATTATTACTTTCATCATCCATGACCTTGATTCCTCAAATTTGTGGTTTCCATAACCTCTATATGGGTTTGAATATCTCTCGTAAGTCCTATCATGTTTATAATTCTTAGCTCTCTGGCCACTCTTGGTGATCTTTCATAGAACCCTACTTGGTGTGTAATTTCCTTGAAATTAGAGAAAATTACTACAACTTGTACACAAAACTTAATTTAAAATGTATTCTCTACTTTATACCCACATTTACAAATGTGGAAAATATACTTTTATCCACATGGTTTCATATAAGTAATAAACCTTACTTTGATACCTAATGATGCATTCAAAGTTATAGGTCTCAATGAAGAGATGACTTATAACATGCATCCCATAGAAAAGATAACACAACAAAATAACAATAAAAATATTTATTAATGAAAAAAATGAAATATTTCACACTTAGCCTAATTTGGGTTATAACACACATGCACACAGACACATCTAAAAGGCTTAAAAAACAACTCTTTATTATATAAAGTCCTCATAGGGATGTGATTCATACCTTTATTCCCTTTCCCTTATCCGTACACATATCACTTCTTGTTATTCTCACTAATATCCATGTTCTATACTTTTCCTCTTGGGTTTATAAAATCCCTTTCATAAGTGTATAAATTTATTTATATAGGCACATAATCCACCTCTTTACATTTATCCTCTCACATACCTACCAATTTCACAAATATTAAATTATTTTAATAGATCGTAATCATTAAATTATCAATAAAATTCCAATGCATCATAATTCACCACACACATTATACATCAAAAAGATATATTAGATGATATTAATAAACTTCCATGATTTAAGGCATTACATGTGAAATGGTTATAAAATATAATGGATATTTTATCTAACAATCAAATTATTTTTTAAGGCATGCACACTAAACATGATGAATGGAGATTAGACTTATTCAAGATGAGTTAAAATGGTTTGGACACAAAAATTACACAAAATCCTTGTAAAACACCCTATTGCATGCCCCTCTTCTTCTAAGCGATATCACATGATTCACAAAGGTAACTTATGCATAGGTATGTTGGCCTTGTATATATTCACTCCAATCATCTATGTATCATTGAAATTAGTTTACATAAAATTTGAAAATTATTCTTAAACTATTCATCATTTTTATATTAAGCATATAAAAAAGGCTACATGAAAGTTAAAAATGCAAGTGTAAAATTTTCACAAAGAACACAAAGTATTGTGTGCAATCAAAGACATGCATAAATACTATAAGTTTCTTATTTATTCTCTAAATATTTATAGTTTATGCATGATTACAAGTGAACATAGTTTATCCTACATCAAGTTTACTAAAAGTAACACATATGATACAAGGAGTTGGTTGTAGTGTATAGATTGTGAGGTATAATGCCATAACACAAATAATTATCCCTAACACAACATAGTGTAACTCTTAAGATCATGTGAATTATGCCATGAAGACCATGAGATAATGAGTTTTCCTCATTTTTAAATGGATACACAAGTAAAGGTCTTGATGTGGTAAATATTAAATGACACAACCACTCCCAATACCAAGAATTTTTGGGATATAGATGAGATGCACAAGTTGAAATAACTTGGAATGCATTAGGATACAATTTGGATTTTGAAACAAGGTGAATGATATGGGATAAAACAATCCTATAAATTAAGAGGAGGTGAAATAGGAGGAGGTTGGTTACCTCCATGAATGTTTTACAAATGTGGTTCTTTGAATCACTATAGAAGGGATTGTAAAAAATTCCCAAGATGTGGTCATTACAAAGAAGGAAAAAATATGGAAGATTGTCTATAATTTTGTAAAAAGATAATTTATAAGGAAAATATACAAGAATAATCCATATTGTAAAATAAGAATAAAAATGGGCTCTAAAATAGGTTTCATAGAAGGCACTTAGTGACCATAAGATTAACAAAATGTTAGGGTTAAACCACATAAGTGAGTCACACTTGGTACCCAAGTCCATCCCAATCTAAAAATGAAAAATGGGGTTCATTATAACCCCTTTTATTCTAACCCCATTCATAATAAGAGCCACATGTAATTTTTTCATGGGATTAGCAAAAAGGGGGTTATAATAAAGGGGTTTCAAATAAATAGGGTTCAAACGAAGGGTTTTACATGTTCATACTATGCATGTAATTAATGTCAATAAAGTAGATAATGAAATGATGTATTTTGAGGGGGTTATAATGAAGGGGGTTCATTCAAAACCCCTTTATTCTAATCCCATTAGATCTAATCCCCTTCATTCTAACCCCATGTTGCGTCAAATCCTCACCCATTTAAGTGGAAAGATACTATTTGTTGGGTGAATATTTTGTCGACCAACTAACTGGTGAGCAAAATAGGTCTCTTCAACCATAGCATAGGGAGATTGGTCAGCCAGGTGTGTAGGTTTACTACATCAATAGGGGTCAAATCTCTCCTCTCATCAAGGGGAGGTTCCCTATAAATATGATGCACTATATACTATATATATAAGCTGAAAACAACACTCAGGTGTAGGATAACACCATCCATCTTTTTTTTTCAAAGATGATTTTCATAAACAAAGGAGAGAATCCTGGTGAAGACACTAAAGGCACTTCTCTTCTATTAGAAGTGATCTTGTAGGGAACAATAAGAGTTCTTTCTGGTAGTGACAAGTAACTGGTAACCAAGGGCATAGTAACTAGCAGACTGAGATGTAGCACAAAGTCTCCACCTCGACTGCCCAAGAGTGAGATACGAAGGACAATGGGGGCACAAAGTCATCCTAAGGTCCTTTACATAGAAATATAATATGAAAGATAATGAGGGCACAAAGTCATCCCAAGATCCTTTACACAAGAATAGAAAGAAAACACACACTGAAGACAACTATGATAGCACAAAGTCTGAAAGTAACTAGCTTTAGGACATCTTCCTTATCACTTCCACTAGCTCTGCTTGTTAATTTTAATAAACAAAAATACACTCAGGAAATAGACATAAGAACAATCTCCTAGAATGATACAAGCTATAATAAAACAAAGTCTGAAAGTAACTTGCTTTTTGATTCAAACAAAGAAATATGATGAACAATTTGAGCTCAAAGTCTTAGTAATGCCTTTCAATTTGGGTAGAGTTTTGATTCTGATAATAAAGAGATCTCCTTTAAAATGACACAAGAGACTACAATATATAGTAGCCAAGAAAGGCTTGGCACTTTGTTCCATGGAGTGGCCCATGCTACATTTAATGCCTTGAATGCATTCCCAGTTTTGTCAAAGAGGGCCATGCTGGAACATGGCAGCTATCTTAACTATGGTGTGTCAATTCATCTCAAGTATCTACTCCTGGGTCTAGATCATCTGGTGTTTACACCACAATCCATTTTGTCTTTAATCCTATGGGGACAAACATGCCGTGTCTTCAATGTTTAAGGGCTCAAGAATCCACCTTGCAGACTGTTCCACCTACTGAAATAAATACTATGTAGATATTTCTGGTCTTTGCCCTTTTTGTTGTGATTCGAGCCCTCAAGCTACCTTTTCCCTTTTCTAGTTCTCTTGGTTCCTTTTATCGATGGTTCTTCCTTTCACCCTATAGGTCTCTAAATGCCTTCGAGTTTGTCATCATTTGAAAGCCAATGGCTACTTGGTTGCCCTAAATTTGATAGTTGTGGGCCCATCATCCTCCTTATCAATTCCTTCGTGTCTGTTTTCACTTGCTTTGGCTACTTTTCACTGATCTTAACAAGTGACACATGGCACCTTTTACTATGAAATAGGTGAGGACACTTGATAGTAGCCACTTAACTTATAGAAGCTCTAGACCCCTTTTGAGAGTCATGTAGAAGATGACACGTGGCAGCTTCCACTAAGCTCCTAGAAACACTGTAGAAACATTTTGGACTATTTTGGATTCACACAAATGTAGACACTTGTCGCATGGTTTACTTGACCTTAGCACCTCACTCTGGGGCCCACCACAATCCTTATGAAACCAAAGGATGAAACTGTGGATGTAGACACTTGTCATGCTCTACTAATCTAGAATGGGACATGTGGCACATTTCACTGCTTTGAAACTTATTAGAAATTGAGTCTTGATAGATGACACTTGGCAGCTTCTGCTACACTTTTGCAACTTATCTAGGTCCCACCATGGTCCTTACTTAAATAATGCAACAAAAGGAAGGAACTATAGAGTTTGACACTTGGCAGCCTTCGCTAAGCTTTGCAAGGAACACGTGGTGACTTTCATAGTTTTGAGAAAAGCACATATAAACCTTCTACATTTTCCACTTGGCACCTTCTACAGGACTCAGAGGGGAGCTTATTGAAATAAGCTATGAAGTTTATGGAAACTTGAAGCATGGATGCAGACACTTGTCATGATCTGTTAAGTCATAATGGGACATAAAGAAGAAATTATAGATATTGACACTTGGCGGCCTCCATCGAGCTTTGCAAATGACATGTGGCACATTCTAAATTTTTTTGAAACAAATTATAATCTATCTCAGTAGGTGACATGTGGTAGCTTCTGCTCTTTGGTCTTTTTATTTTGAGCACTCCTTTGAATCGTTTGGTTGAACTGATCGAATGAACCAATTTTGAAAATGCCTAAGTGTCAAAAATTTGCCCCTTTCAATTGAACTCACCTACTATAGCCATTAAACCCTATGAACCTATTAATTTCAAGCATGTTGAGTCTATAGATTTATTCTTTTGAAGTCTGTAAAAACTCAGTCTATAGAATCCTATCTACAGAGTCCATAGAATCTTGAGAAGGCTTGAAAGATGAGGAATTTGAGTGCTTAGAACAGAATTTCAAAAAGTGAAGAGACAATTTTGGTCTTGCAAGGCCCAAAATAGTTCATAGGTTGTCCCAAAAATGAGTGACATTTTTTGGGGACAATAGTTAGCTCCAGTTGGGGAACTTCCTTCAGTTGAAAACTTGAAACAATTAAGGGAAGTAAAAACCAAAATCTCTAGTGCCTTCAAGTATGCCATTGGGCTATGGAGTCATGCTACCCAAAAAGAAAGGTGCCAAAAAATGAAAATGAAAAGCACAAAATAGAACTAAATACTATACAAATGTACATATGTACAGGTGAACTCATCTGACACTTCAAAAATTGAAGTGATTCAAATGCTACCCATTGTGAGACAATGAAGATGGCATTCCATCCTAATAAACCAGTAGGAAACCATTTTTTCCCCAGAATCAATGATGGGTGAATGGAACTCTCCACTAGGAATCACATTTTCTGTGCACTCCTTTTGGCTCTCTCTTCTTGATCCATGGCAAGACGTGGTCTTCAATCTAAAAATTATAACTCCTTGCTCTCTTGGTGAAGAGTTCCTTTTGATAACTTTGGAGTATAGCAATATGACCCATTACCATAGCTTGCTATTCTGCTGGTTCAGTCTAGTACATGTTTTGATTGTCAGCATCAAACTTTATGACAAACCATCAACTTAGCATCTCCTTTGGTTTGAAGGAGTTTGACATCTTGGCCTTGAGCAGCCTTTAATCTAAGCAACAGAGATTCACATTCAGCTGTGTTGTTGGTGTCGCTAAACTATAACTTACATGAAGGAAAAATATCTCCTTGAGGAGATATCAACATAGTCCCAACTTTAACATTGGTAGAAGAATTACTGCCATCAGATTTCAAGATCCAAACATCATCAGAAACTAATCTTCTATCAGATTTCTCTTCATTAAAAGTGGAAAATGATTTTTCATCTGTAATGCACCCTACCAATTCTTTTGATGTCTTATTTGAATCAATTTTCAGATTGCCACCTATAGGAATTTCATCTGTAGAAACATGAACACCCGTTGTGGTTAAGAAGTAGTTACCCCTACTTGAAGACTCAAATAGAATTTGAGTTGCAGGGCCGACGATTGGGTGACTATGTATTTTGCCTCCATTTTAGGAAGCAATCTCTTCATAACACCTTTGATATGGATCCTTACCTTAGATAGGTCCATTCTTAGTTCTCCTCCCACACCCTTGCAAAAATTTCAGCCAAGTAGAATGCCATAGGATGTTGGGACGTCGGCCACTAGAATTGTCATCTTGATTCTCTTATTTGGCAATGTTGTAAATGCAAATTGGGCATCCTTGATATGTCCTAATAGTGGCACTTGTTTTTTCTCCATGGAGAAACATTTCCCAAATGTCTAGGTTAGTGTGAGGCCAAGAGATTATGCCACTTTGATAGGCATGACATTGTCTAAAGCACTGGAATCAATGATGTAGTTGCTCAGCTTGTGACCATTTATCAATAAGGAAACATAAAAAGGCTCTATTTTCCTAGGGGCAGTAGGAGGAGTAACAAAATATTGTTTGGGATGGACATGTTTCTTGGGGGATCATGAGTTACCTTCATAGCTTCTTGTCCTGCAAGGATGGCTGTATTCTTCACACACTCTACCAACCTATCAAACTACTCAGGATTGGCTTGTAGGAATTCAAATTTAGTCATTTGGATTTTATTTTTCTTGACATGGTCAATTATGTCAAATGACTAAAATGGATCAGGAAGAGAGGACGAGAGTTCATCATTTTGGTTTTTGGGAGGGGGAGGACTAACCTACGAAGTTGAAGTTAAAGGTGTAGAAATGTTTGGGGTACTTGCTTTTTTAGTAACCACTAGGTCCTTTAGCTGGAAAGGTAGAGAAGTTCCTCATTTAGAAATTGAAATTGTAGGTTGAGCTTGTTCCTTTATTCTTTCTTTATTAGCTTGACAGGCTGATTGATTCTTGGATCAAGTGAATATAGCATATGATCCCTCATCTGCTTCACCTTTACTCCTAGGTTCATCTTGGTTATTTAATACATCAATATTGGAATCACCAACTGATTCTTCTTGATCCTCTATGAAGAGATCAACATCATTTTATTTCTCAAACTTAGGTTGGAAAGAGAAATCATGTTATATTTCTAGATATCCAACTTCTGAGTTGGTTGGAGGTGCTTTAAGGACAAGGTTCCTCTATGGGGGAGGAAGATGATTTGGCTACCCTTGATTCCTGGAAGCATTGCCTTGATATGGCTGATTTTGAAATGTCCTCGACATATCTTGATTAGGAGTAGACATACCTAGGGCCATTTTCTCTTCAAGGTTAGTAGTTTATTTGCTAGATTTTGTACCATTTGATCAGTGGTGGCTGTAGGTGAGTATTTAGAAGATGAAGACGATTTACCTCTGTTAGGATCTCTCCTTATCTTTCTTACCAAGATAAGGTCATCTTCTATCTCAGTAGCCAAATCCTGAGCAGTAGCAAGGTCTATGTGGCCACCTTGTCTTAGTAGAAAACTCACTTCAGGCAGCTGTGAGTTTTTGAAGAAGCATTTGAGGTTTTTAGGTGTTAGCTGAGCAATTATAGGAATCTTGTTCCTCAGCTTGTCAAACTTTGCTATGAAATCCCTCATAGGTTCATGAGATTCCTTCTTCATCTGTGTGATCTGAGCCAACAAGGCATGCACATCTTCTATAGGCTTGAAATTAGCTTAAAATTTAGCTTTAAGTGTTCTCAGTCAGTCACTGATCTAGCTTGTAGATGGTAGAACTAGTCTGCAGCAGCACCTTGTAGTGTTTCCACCAAGATCCTAACTACCACATCTTCAAATTCCATGCCTATTATACCACAGGATATACTGAAGGCTATAACATGTTCATCAGGGTGAACTCTCCCATCACCAAAGAATTTGGGGAATTTTTTTCTTGAGCTGCGTGGGATTTCATGTAGGAGTGGATTCAAATTAAGTGGGTCAAATGAGTTACCCCAGGGGCCTTGAATAGCTATGATTGGATTATGAAAAAGAGGGATAAAAAATCTAGGCACTGTGTGGATAGGCAAAGCTCTGATTAATAGTAAAAAAAGTAGCTCTACCTTGTGTTGGTGTCGTGGTACGGGTAGGAGTGAACACTCCTAGATCATTGAACTTGAAGTTGGGGAGGGAAAAAATCAAAATTTCCTGGCTGCACCAACTCAAAGACAAGGTCAAAAACACCTTGGGCTCTCTAGCTTCTAGTATAGTGTGGAGTTTCCAAATTGTAGAACAAAAATGAGAAAGAATTGGCCCTACTTCAGCTTGAAGCTTGAGGCTTCAAACTATACTTTCTATCCTAGTGGCTCTAGTTTTGTAGACTAGATAATATAATGGAGATGGAGGAAGATGGTAAGGCTATAATGATAATGGGTAAGACACGAAAAGGAGTCACTAGAGTCTATAATGGATAAAGGTAGGGACTGCTTCAATCTCAAAACTTGAGGCTTTAGATTACATGTAAATCCCCATTAGAGTCACTAAAAACTTTTGGGTGAATATTTTGTCAACCAGCTAATTGGTGTGAAAAATAGGTCTCTTCAACCACAGTATAGGGAGATTGGTTGGCCAGGTGTGTAGGTTTACTACATCAATAGGGGAAAAATCTCTCCTCTCATCAAGGGGAGGTTCCCTATAAATATGATGCACTATATATGATATATATACAGCTAAAAATAACACTCAGGGGTAGGATAACACCATCCATCTCTCTTTTTTTAGAGATGATGTTCAAAAATAGAGGAGAAAATCCTAGTGAAGACACTGAAGTCACTTCTCTTCTTTCAGAATTGATCTTTCAAGGAACAACAGGAGTTTTTTTAGGTAGTAACAAGTAAGTGGAAACCAAGGGCATAGTAACCAGTAGACTTAGATGTAGCACAAAGTCTCTACCTCGACTGCCCAAGAGTTAGATATGAAGGACAATAGGGGCACAAAGTCATCCCAAGGTCCTTGACATAGAAATATAATATGAAAGATAATGAGGGCACAAATTCATCCCAAGATCCTTTACACAAGAACAGAAAGAAAACACACACTGAAGACAACTATGACAGGATAAAGTCTAAAAGTAACTAGCTTCAAGTCATCTTCCTTATCACTTCCACTAGCTTTGCTTTTTAATTTTAATAAATAAGAATACACTTAGGAAATAGCCATAAGAATAATCTCCTAGAATGATACAAGCTATAACAACACAAAGTCTGAAAGTAACTTGCTTTCTGATTCAAACAAAGAAATATGATGAACAATATGAGCTCAAAGTCTTAGTAATGCCTTTCAATTTAGGCAGAGTTTTGGTTTTGATAATAAAGAGATCTCCTTTAAAATGACACAAGAGACTACAATATATAGCAGCCAAGAAAGGCTTGGCACTTTATTCCATGGAGTGGCCCATGCTGCATTCAATGCCTTGTATGCATTTCTAGTTTTGTCAAGGAGGGCCATGGTGGAACAGGGCCACTATCTTAACTATGGTGTGTCAATTCATCTCAAGTGTCTACTCCTAGATCTAGATCATCTAGTGTTTGTGCCACTATCCATTTTGTCTTTAATCCCAAGGGCATAAATAGGTTGTGTCTTCAATGTTTAAGGGCTCAAAAATCCACCTTGTAGACTATTCCACCTACTGAAATAACTATTGCATAGATATTTTTGGTCTTCCCCCTTTTCACTATGATTCGAGCCCTCAGAGATACCTTTTCCCTTTTTTGGTTCTCTTGGTTCCTTTTCTCAATGGTTCTTCATTTCACCTTGTTGGTATCTAAATACCTTTGGGTCCGTCATCATTTGAAAGCCAACAGCTACTTGGTTGCCCTAAATTTGATGGCTACAGGCCCGTCATCCTCCTTAGCAATTCCTTTGTGTCTTTCTCGCTTGCTTTAGCCACTTTCTGTTGATCTTAACAAGTGACACATGGCACATTCCACTATGAAATAGGCAAGGACACTTAGCATCATCTTCTTAACTTATAAAAGCTCTAGACCCCTTTTGAGAGTCCTATAAAAGATGACACATGACAGCTTCCATCGAGCTCTTAGAAACACTATAGAAACATTCGGGACTCTTTGGATTCATGAAAATGTAGACACTTTTCATGCTTTTCTTGACCTTAGCACCTCACTTGGGGCCCACCACAATCTTTATGAAACCAAAGGAGGAAACTGCAGATGTAGACACTTGTTGCACTCCTCTAAGCTAGAACGGGACATGTGGCATGTTCCACTACTTTGAAACTTATTAGAAATTGAGTCTCGGTAGATCACACTTGATAGCTTCCACTACACTTTAGCAACTTACTCAGGGCCCACCATGGTCCTTACTTAAATAATGAAACAAAAGGAAGGAACTGCAGAGTTTGACACTTGGTGGCCTCTGCCAAGCTTTGCAAGGAACACATGGTGACTTTGATAGTTTTGACAAAAGCACATAGAAACCTTCTAAATTTACCACTTGGCACCTTTTATAGGTTTCAGAGGGGAGCTTATTGAAATAATATATGAAGCTTATGGAAACTTGAAGTGTGGATGTAGACACTTGTCATGATCCACTAAGTCATAATGGGACATAAGGAAAAAACTATGGATATTGACACTTGGTGGGCTCCACTAAGCTTTGCAGATGACACGTGGCATGTTTTGCTATTTTTTGAAACAAATTATAATGTGTCTTGGTAGGTGACACATGGAAGCTTCTGCTCTTTGGTCTTTTTCTTTCAGATGCTCCTTTGAACCGCTTGATTGAACCAACCGATTGAACCAATTTTGAAAATACCTAAATGTTGGAAACTTGCCCCTTTCAATTGAACTCACCTGCTATAGCCATTAAACCCTATGAACATGTTAATTTCAAGCATGTTGATTCCATATATTTATTCTTGTGAAGTCTGTAGAAACTGAGTCTGTAGAATCCCACCTGCAGAGTTCGTAGAATTATAAGAAGCTTGAAAAATGAGGAATTTCAATGCTCAGAATAAATTTTGAAAAGGGAAGAGACAATTTTGGTCTTGTAGGGCCCAAAATAGTTCATAGGTTGTCCCAAAAATGAGTGACATTTTTTGGGGACAAAACTATTGACCTCAAATTTTCCACTTTGGATGCCACGTACTAGGGTGAAAAATAAAATAAAAACATGTGGGTCTACATATAAATAGGTATTTTTATATGCTTTATAATAATATGATTTTTTTAACTTTTAATAATATTTAATATTTATTTTGATTTATTTAGTAAAATATACTTATTTATAAAATAAAATACCATATGTTTGAGGCATTGGGAAAAATAGGAGACTATGGCCAATTTTTTGTAAAAATATCATTACACTTGACTTTAATGTCCTTGTTACAATGGTGAAAAAATTAGTCCATTTTGACACACACACACACATGCGCGCGTGCACAAACACGCACACACGCACACACACACGCACACACACACACACACACACACACACACACACACACACATGCACGCACTCATGCACACACTCATGCACACAAAAACACACACACACACACACACACACACACACACACACACACACACACACACACACACACACACACACACACACACACCCCATAAGGAAAAAACGTAAGTGTTGATATTACCCACCCTGACAATTAAATTTTTTATTAAAAATTATTTTTTCATCAAAAAATTATATTAAAAATTATCTTACACTACGTCCATGTTTATAGGAGAAATTTCCAAGAAATCTTGAGAAAATATTATGTTTTGATAAAATTATGAGGAGGAGAAATCAAACACTCAATAAAATGTTTTATACATGAAACATACACATTATGCATTTAGGTATTTAAAAGTCTATTTTTTATTTTATTTTTTAAAATAATAAATGTAATCTATACTTAAAATGCAAAATTTAATTAGTTTACACTATTTTCACATTTTATAAGGTTAAGTCACTATTGTCTATACAAAGTGATAAATGTTCACATTTTCATTTTTTTTGTCCCCTTTGTACCAAAAAGTGGGACACAGTATTATGCTCAACTTTACAACATGTATTAGAGTGAACACTCAACCTAGAATAATGCAGGTACCCAAGGAGAAAGTTCAAAGAGAACCTATGATAAAATTAATATATTATTTTGATGGTATAATTGAAATTTATTTATCAAGAAGCCATGGCTATGCTTTTTAATCTCCAAGGAGAAGTACAAGCTTTACATGACATTAAATCCTAGATGAAGGAAATCCAAAGGAAAGGCCTTAGTGCAAAAGAGTTTGAAGAATGTATAAAGATTTTTGGGTTGTTGAAAAGTAAATGTGTGTTACCAATAATTAATACATGGATTACATATAAAATTAGAGGTTTGAAAAAATAGAGATAGGGAATGGGAAAGGAGATCAAAATGACTTGTAATGTTGACTATGAGCAAGAGATACTAATAGATGCCTTAATTGATGGATGGTTAGTTTATGACATTTTAGCTGAACTGTGGTTGAGATAAACATCCTCACAAAGGATGAATAGCTATTAATTGGGAGTGTATCCTTAGACATGCATACAACCCATTATAGTTTTATACAACATCTAAGTATATATAATGAGTGTTAAATTCAACATATAGTTTTCTATCCTTATTGGTATGCCATGGTGTTATGAGAATAATAAAAATATGCACTTCAAGATGCATTCTATGATATTTAAAAATGAATAATATCGATTGGTCATTCCACATGACAATGTACAATGATCTACATATGTTGAGAGTGTTGACATGAAAGAAGACATCAAAAATATCTAAAACATCACTACATAGAAGGAACAATACCTAAAATTGAGTGATGATGGAGATTTTAGTTGGAAGAGTCACATAATAACTTCAAATGCCAAAATAAATGGTTTTTAAATATGGGTCCAAGAGGCATATGAAGTAATTAGGCACAAGTGCACAAAAGTACCAACAAGGCCACATGGATTCCTAAAATACAAGGTGGTACACTTAACTAAACCCATAAATAGGAATAAAAAAGTGAAATATGCATAAATTTTTTTACCTTGAGCCATTTATAACATAAAGAGGTTATACCATCTAACTAAAGGTAGGTTTTAAAATATTCTTAGGTATGATGGTTTTATGTGCACAACAACATGTGTTACTTACCTAGATATGTGCTTACCAAAGGAATGATATCACAAGGTATCCTTTATTCACACCTTAAAAATATATAATTTACATTAGGGGATACTATAAATAAAATCTACCAAACTATAATATGGTCAAACAAGCTATACACCTAATTTGAGTTCATCAATATAAAGAGGGGATCACCAAAGAATAATGGTGATTAAGAGTTGAATAACCACACAAATATTTGTGTGAAATTTTGGACATAAGGAAAAGTTATCTTCATCAAAATCTAGGTAAATTCTCTCTATAACATACTCACTTCTTGGGTAGGTGTACTGTACATTATTAGTGAGACTTAGAGAGAAAAAACTAAATTAGAATTAATGAAGGGAGATTGTGTATGCACATTCATATTCTCTTCTTTAATTCCTAGATTGATTAAAACTCTATAAAGGATAAGGATGGCCATATTTCATAATGATGAAATAATGGAAGTGAGGGTATGAGAAATGAATGATGAAAAGGGTTTACACTTACCCAATTTTTTAGGAGGAAGACCCAAATAATGACTGCAATGAGGACACTAACATGTGATATCTAGGATACCCACAAAATAAGGAATCAACCAAAAGGTAAGGTCATTAATCAAGTAGAAACAAAAAAATTCCTAGATGAGAATATGAACTATATCAATGTGGAGACTTTGGTAGTATAAAGGGGAGTCTTGGATGTACATAGTGGTATCAAGAAATACTACAATAAACTCATTCACAAAAAAATGGGTGAACATTAAGACTAAGCATAACTCATGATTATAACAATAGGAAATTATTGGTTTGATGAGGAGTTAGCATTCATCATTTAACATTTAAAATAATTCAAACATATATTCCCTAAGTGTTATAGATAAATGGAGTACACTCATCCTTAGGAAGATGGATATCAAGTTGCATGAATATGCCATGCTAGTTAAGAAGAGACCCTACAAAATGAATGCAAACGTCCACACTATGGTAAAGGAATAAATTAACAAGATTATTTTTGTACGTGTCACTTACGAATTGGAAGAATCATAGTGGGTTAGTGCCATGATAATTATCATATAAAAGGAATGGAAATTTTTTATATGCATGAAAATTTGGGCAATAAATTAAGCTTGTGTCAGTGACCCATTTCCTACTCCTTTAACTAAGGAATTATTAAATGGTGTCCTAGAATGTGAAATTTACACTTTATCAAATAGATTTTCTATGTATCACCAAGTTGAATTTGTTGAATATGACTAGGAAAAAACTACATTTTCCACATAATAGGGTTCCTTTTTATATAACGTGACAAAAATTTGTAAGCAACCTTATTATGCATTGGGGTAGAGGCCTTGAAATACTTGATATACAAGTTCTTCAAGTATAGCTAGATGATTGGATCTATGTAGAACAAAATTATTAGAATAAACAAATAGAAATATGAAAATAAAACCAATTTTTATTTTAACAAAAACAATGCACCTTTGATTGAGCTTAAAGATAAATAAGCACACCTTAATTGCCAATGAAGCACCTATTTGTTGTGGATTTTTCTTAGATTTAATATTGGATGTGGTTTCTCAATGAAAAAACATAAATAATTTGACAACATATCCCCTTAATAGATTGATGATTGGTTAGCTTGATTACAAAGCTCGATCTCTCAAATCATAGAATTTTATTAGGCTACGGAAGCTTATTAAAAGCGGAGGAGATGACTCCATTTTATAGATTTTTTAAAATGAAATGGATGGTCATATCTAACTCAAAATGGATGGTTGTATTTTAGTTAAAATCCTCATTAAATGAGGGGAGTTGAGAATTGAACGGGAGAAGTTGATAATGTAAGGCTTTGTGTTTATGAAGAGTGCATTGATTTTCAATTTGTTATTGGCATTTGTTAATTGAATTATAATTTTGTGATTGAATTAGGATTTGAGATGATTTTATGATTTTTAATATTTACTATTTTAGATTTTCCATAGATTTTATTATTAACATTAATCAACCACCTAATATGATTAGTTAGTTTATTAATCAAAATTTGTATATTCTGGGATTAGACAATATTCAAGTGCAATATGATTAATTGACTAGGGGTAATGGTAAAATAGTGATATGTTAGGTTATGGATGTTAATGATGGAATTAGGATTTATTAGTGATATGATGAGAGATTGTATTAGGGATATGTTATGAGTTGTGATAAAATAGGGAAGAGATAGTAAAATTAGGGTTATGATAGTGTGAATTAGATGATGATGAGAAATTATGATACCAAGGTGAAGAGATTTAGGTGTCTACATTTTAACCCTCTTTGAAAGGGAATTACAATGGGAATAAACTATGAGGAGTAGTGTATTTCTAAATAATGAAGAAGTTGAAAAAAATGGGCACATGAGGATGACCATATTGATGTGGTAGTATGAGAGATGCATGAAATTGAATGATGATTGGGTAAAGATGATGCCCCATAGAGAGGGTGTCTAGGGATGAAAGACATGGATGGGATATAAAAAAGAATATAAGGGTGTTATCATTAAATAATGAGGGTTAAAATGGAAGGGGTGGGTGATGAATAAATAGGAGTTAGGTTATAGTAGGGTGTGATGAGTGTGTAGTAGGATGATGACTATATATATATATAGTCATCATCCTACTACACACTCATTATATATATATATATATATATATATATATATATATATATATATATATATATATATATATAAGCATTTATTAGAGAAAATCAAATCATGAAAGCTTTAGCTCATGTGAATTAATCTCATCCATCCTTATATATATAAAAGGGAGTGTATTAGGAATGATATATCTTGATGATGATGCTATGAGCTTTGATTTATCAATAGTAATGATATATGAAAGGGAGAACATTGAGAATGATATATCTTGATGATAAATCTATGATCTTAGATTTTATTGATGGAATTTTGATTGATATAAAAGCAGAACTCAATAAGTTAATTGATTGCATGGATTAATGATGTGGTGGTCATGTTGATGGATAACATGGATTTCAATAATGACTTTTGAAAGAATGAATCAACTAAAAAAATTGATGACACATGAGGATTCCCCAAATAATGTGATAAAATTTTAATGGATTAAAAATCCTTATATTGTGAGGGACACTGAGTCAATGAGAATGGATAGTTAGATAAGGATAAAGAATAATGAAATGATATGTATGGACAATGATGGGGAACAAAACATGCTACTAGTCTTGCACATGATTCTAATTGTCTAAGAAACCTTATTTTGATAAATCACATGTGAAAAAATGTAAAATGTTATTTAACAGCATGATGTCATTGTTGTCATAGTCCATGTGATTATAAATAGATGTAAAAAATAAGAAAACACACACACACACACACACACTTAACAAGAAAAGAAAACAAATTGTTTTTTCCCCATTGTAAAGTTAAAAATTATGATGTTTGATGATTGATGATGATGATAATTTTATTGTTCCCTTGGAAAAATATATGTAAAGAAGCAGATAGGGAATTATATATCATAATAAGGATAGATGATTTGTTTAAAAATGATCAAGGATTTTAATTAGATTCAGGATAAGACATGATGTTTTTTTGTATTTTTTTGTCTTTTATAATTTTTGATTTTATAAACTTAGCATTTTTTTTTGGTTTTTTATAGTTTTCATTTTTAAATTTTTTTTTCTGAAGACTACTATCAAGGGAAAAATTATTATAGTAATGGGAACAAGAAGTGGTAATGGATGGAAGGGTGGAAGGATTCAAGATGATGTTTAGGGATAGTGAGGGATAATGATAGATGATGATGTATGATGATGAAAATGATTAGGGATGATTAGGGAAAATTAGAGACAAATAGTGATGGATTATGGATGGATTGAGATGAGCAAGGATAATTAGGGATGGATTAGGGATGATTAGGGATGCTTAGGGATGGGTAAGGATGAATAGGGACAATTAGGAATTATAAGGGATGGATTAATGATGGATTAGTTATGGATTAGGAATGAATGATTCAGGATGAATATGATGAATATGATGAAGATGATGTTGATTAGGGATAATGATGGACCTATAAGGACGTTTTATAATCAAAGTTGCACCCTTGTGGAGGTTGTTAAAACATCCTCACTTAAGTGATAACATGGAGAAACCTCTAGGAGGTGGGTGGCATAATTAGTGAGGTGACTCTATAGATAGGGCTATCTCCCTTAATGCTATCACCCATAAAACTTATACTAGAACTATTACTTGATTACAAGGGAAAAGTGATATAAAATACTAAAAGTAAACTGAACTAGAGAGGTGATTCACCAAATTTAAACCCTCTTATTAAATATAATATATTAAGAACATGAATTAGGAATAAATATGATCACACTACTCAACTAATACCTTCAAGCATGAGTATTTCAACATGGAGGTCATAGACAAAGAATTACATAGAAAGGCTAATCAAGTGGACTAAATAATATAACAATGATTAAAATACACTTCTAAACTATGAAAATATATCCAAACTCACCATGTAACCTGAAAGAATACAATCCATTTACAAAAATGTAGGATAAGACAAATGAGAGAGAGTGAAGTCACTATTCCTAAAATTCATCAACAATCACACAAGTACACTGATTGCAAGCATTTTGGAACGTAAGAATCAGATTTATTCAATAGTAAAATGAATAGTACAAGTGTATAGTTGAGTAAGGATTCATCATAATTATCTAAAGGATCCATAATAATCCATTCAATGTAGCATATATAGAATAATGTGAGAATAATAGAGAGAGAGGCGTAAAAGATGCATAGAAAAGTGTCATCTCATGAAGAACAAGTTACAAACAAGAAAACTATAAAAAATTAGTACAATATCATATTATTCACAAGTTTCAACTTGATTTGAACTTTTACATCATCAAGGGTAGCATGGAATGATTCTTCACCTTCTTGATGACTCACCAACCTCATGTGAAATTGCCCATTCTTGGATTAGAGGAGTTACAAGCTTGTGTCTTACCATGTGTTACTCTTGGTCATGCTAATTTGAGTTATCCAATGATATATTAGGATAATTAAATAAATTTTAATTTTTTTAAGGTTGAGGATAAAGTTTCAAATTTCTCCAAACTAATAGGAACTTGCATTTCATTGAGAGACTTTCTTGGTTCAAATGGAGACCATAAAAACAAGTTTGTCTTTCCATACTTGGCCTAGATCTTTCATTAAGACTACTATAATATATTTAATACATATAAATTACCATATAATTAGTCATTATACCTTTTAAAATATTAAAAACCATCTCCAATACTGAGGTATAGGTTTATTAAGTTTGATAAAAACCTTTGATAACATGTTTACTTACCCTTAAGTGACTTAAAACTAATTGATGGTATTACAGCCATTTTAAACCTTCCTCATGAGTCTATAGAAGTATATTACCTTGAATTATATATTTAATATATGGTTACAAGGAACTATACTAGGTCTCATTTAGTAAAACCTCATGGTAAACCCTCAAAAATTACATTTTAAGCCTTCAACAGTCATCTTTAGGCTGAATTTTGTAATAAAATACCTTACATATTCCATAATAGTGAATTTTTTAGGTTAATATATATGTGTAGGTATAATAAAATGATTTTATATTCAATTTCAATCCATTTAGATCACTTGAGAGGCAAATCTTCCCCATCAGGTCTCTTGAAGGGTTTACGTAGGGTTTATGACTGTGTGACCTTCTTAATGATGGTTCAAAAATAAAAAGGAACATAAAATGAGAAAAAATTACAAAAATAAGGAGTTAATATGTTAATTTTACACATAGTAACACAATTTATTATCATTCATCTTCTAGTTATACTTCCCATGCGAATAAAGTGACCATTTCTAATTGTCTAGGCCTGCTTGAGAGCTCGAGGAAGTTGATTTGGTCTAATGAGGTATAAAGTTGTTTGGTTTTGGATAAAACTTCCTCTTTTGGGTATATAAAATCTTTTATAATGTTTTAAATTTTTTATTTACTCCATTTCACGTTTCTAAGTCACTGTAACTTGTGTTAGCTCATAGCCATTGTTTAAGGGTAGTTTAATGCAAGTGACCCTAATAACTTGCATCTTGCATTCTATCTTCACTATAATGGGATTAAAATTCAAGGGATATTAAATAAATTTATTAATAATTTTTTTAACTCCTAAAATCTCCATATTACCTCAACATTTCAATTTTATTTATTCTTTACATACAGGCCTGTGTATGCTTTCTAGGTCTCATCAGCCTAGTTCTTGACAAACTATCTATTTTGGATGGTTTGACCTGAATAAAATATTTTTATTTTATATAAAAAATCATTAATTATCACCATGATATATTTTAAAAATTTTATCACTTCTATTTTCATCACAAGTGTACCTTTTTTCAAATTTGTCCATAACAGGCCAGTGTGTGCTTATGGGAAACAAGATTGTAGATTTAAAGGTATATTCTCTCCTCATTGGTACTTTGGTATATGTTTAAGGATAGTAGGGTGTGATTAATGTTATTTTTATCCTATTCATTCCTTATTTTAATTTTCCATTTATCACTAATATTCACCCTTCCTCATTTCAACTTGTTATAAACTTGTAGGTCTGTATTTATGATTCCTTGGCTGCCATTTTGAGAGTGATCTTTCCTCTATAACTTTCGTGATTATAATTTTTTTTGTGAGTTTTATTATGTTAATAAAAAATTATAAAAACCATAATATACTTATTTTAACAACACTACATGACAATGTTCCTCAGTTTTGCTTGACATGCCTATAAATGATGTTTTACGCTGCTTAGCTATAGGTGGTCATTTAGGATTTTCTAAACTAGTTTTAGCCTTCTTTGAATTATTTTATTAAATTAAAAATGAATTATCATATAATTTTCATTCTTATAAAATTATCATACCTTTAAATATCCATCACAATCATGCTTTTTTGCCCTCTGCCTGCTGACAACCCTGTAAGTAGTTAATTAGAGCCAAATCCCTCTTTTTCCTATTTGGTCCATCTTGAGCTCAACTTGACCAATGATGGTATATGGAATAAAGTGAAACATGGTTTTTATATTTATTTATTCCTTAAAATGTGTATTCCTAGTACCTTTAACACTAACCAAATACCCTCAAGTTCACCTTTTGAGCTCACATAGTCCTACTTAGCCAACACAGTCCTCTTAAGTACAAAATGGGTTGAGGTTTAAGCCCTGATAGATGTTTTAGGGATTTATAGTATTTAATAAGTAAATATTTCATTTAATATTCATTAAAAATTTTAATATACACTCCCATGAGTAGATACTTGGTGTCAATAGTGACCTACAAGTCTATAGACCTGTAGGTTCACGAAACCTCCTTGACCTTGGCTTAAAAGAGGGAATTAGAACTCTTGGATAAAATGAACTATAATATGTATCCCATTTTAGTATGATATAAAATTATATTTTATATTGTTTTTATCCTTCAAAAGAATTAAATAATGACCACATATTTTCATTTGATCATGGTACTCTACTAAGGCAGCTAGTTTCAACAGTTCACCTTGTGAATGTAAAATTACTTACCTATCTTAAATTTTATCCATAAAATGATGATTTAATGGTTATTTATTATATTTATTAGGTTTAAATATATTTAAAAAACCTTCTTTCAAATATTTCATGCAATAAGACAACTTCAACCTCTTTGCACACAAGGCTGCCATGTTCAAACTACCAATTCAAGGCCATATAATACTGCACCAGCCATGAACATGAGGATAATTGAGAGGAAATTAATTTTTATGTGTATATGAGTTTTATAAATACCCTTTTAATATTTTTTTTGCATTCATTCAACCTCAAAACCCTGTATTTGGAGAAAATTGACCTTGATGGGATTTTGAGTCACCTTTGTACGTCCTTAACTTCTTAATGATTATTCATAGAGTTAAGGGGATTTAAAAAAAAAGAAATACATAAAATTGGAAATGAATTAGGTTCACATAATTTGGCCAATATCTTGGAATCCAACTTTCTCTCTCCTCAAATTACCAAGTGAAAACCTATTGCCTAGTTTGAGCTACCAAGAAGGCTAATGGAGAAATAGAGTGGGTGTTTGCACTATTTGGATCTAGACCTAATTTTTTTTCATTTATTATGGTTTTATAATACCATGGGAACATACGAGAGAGTTTTTACCTTGATAACCATAAAAAACTATTTGTAAAATACCACCAAAAGCATGATTTTTCTCAAGATTCTAACTGTTCTGCCCTTTGAACTTGCTAGAAATGGTGAACTAGGGAACTTTTCATCTTCTCATAACCTATAAGGATGTCAAAGAGAGTTCAAAAATGTTTAATAACCTTATTTTACTATATTTATCTAAAAAAAATCATTTCTATGTTGGAAAATGATAAATGGTAGTTACAAAGAGAAGTTCAATGTTAGAAATTAGTTATACAAGACATTTGGAGGATATGTATAATAAGGTACAAGAATGATGTCATCACATAGGTGTTATATGACATAAAAAATCCATTTTACATAAACAAAACATTTATATTTATTCTTTACTAGTAAGTATCATTTCAACATTGAAATGTATAATAAGACTAAAGTAATACAATACCTTAGTCTTTTCAAAAACACATTAAAACCTATAAATTACCTTAAAAAAATGTGATATACTTACTATTATTTATTGTTTTACCCATTTGGTCATATTTAGATCATGGTTGTCTTGAAAGAGTTTACTACCTTGTCTCCTTGAGCATGCTTCCATATTGAATCAATTTCCCACTTACCTTAACTTTGTCAAACTTACATTAAACAATGATAAACATAAAATGAAAACCATTAGGAATGA
>JARHVA010002777.1:217500-467500 GCA_037957365.1 Torreya grandis | reverse complement strand
ACAATCAGTGCACTTGTGTTATGTTTGATGAATTCTAGTAGTAGTGCTTTCACCCTCTCTCATTTTTACTATCTTACCTTTTTGTAAATGGATTGTTTTCTTGTAGGTCAAATGGTGATCTGGATAGCTTTGCATAGTTTAGAAGTGGATTTTAGATATTGGTGTCTTCTTTAAGACTCTTGACTATCCCTTCTACTAAACTCATTGTCTATGACCTCTATATTGAAATACTCACGTTTGAAGGTCCTTTTTGAGTAGTGTGATCATATTCGTGCCTAATTCATGTTCTTAGTGTAGTATAGTCAAGTGGAGGGTGTCAAATTGGTGCATCAAGTCCCTAGTTTAGTTTACTTTTAGTCATTTATATCCATTTTCCATTGTAATCAAGTAGTAGGCCAATTAAAAATTTTAAGGGTGATAACATCAAGGGAGATATCCTATCTATAAATTCACCTCACTGATTAGGCCAACCATAACCTAGATGTGTCTCCATGCTATCACTTAAGTGAGGAGGCTTTAAAAACCTCCTCAAGGGTTCACTTTTGGTGATGATAGGACCATGTCCAACAAGACCAAAGTATTTAGTTATTGAAACACCAATATGAGGATATACTAAGATGTTCCCAAAACAAGGCTAAAAAATTCTTCCACTTACTTATCAAGGTCTACACTAGAAAAAAAATTGGGTATGATAGGATGGATATAGGATTATGGTTATTAGGATGTATGGAAAAAGATGGAACATGATGCTTTGATGGATATAATAGTTTTTTCCCCCAACTGTAAGGTACATGTAGATAATAGACTTACAAATGATGCTATAAACTAGTTTTCATCATGGTACTTGCCCATGGCACCAAAAAAACTATTTTCACTCATGGATGATTATTTATCTTTCTCTTTTAATTTTTTTTAATTTTTGATTTTTAGTGTAAAATCATAAGACCCTTTAAACATGCACTCCAGAGATGTCTATAGAAACTTTGATGATTACTTAGTTATATTTAACTAATTTTAAACACCATGACTAGGTACCATCATAGCCTTAATGATAGAGGATGATTCCTATGGAGGTGAAGTGGAGGTGTTTTGGATGAGATATTTTATTGGATCATGTGAAAGATTCAGATGGATGATGTTGTCATGGAGACAAATGGAAATTTGGTGAGACCGAGGGGGATTGGGATCAACAATATCACACCCCCTTTAGATCTTGAATAATTTATGAGTGCTCCATATGACATGCTTCTTTATGTTGTGGGTATGGAAATTAAGAAATTTTAAAATTATCCTAGGAGAACCAAAATAAGTTTGTTCTCATTAGGACTAAGAGAAACTACAAGCTTAATGATTTTAAGATTCTCATCTACTTTGATGTTGATATCAATGGGATTTTTGATAAATTATGTAGATTCAACTTGCATCTATGTCGATGTAGGGGAAAGATGGATATTTTTTATTTTACTTTGATTTTTATTGGACAATAATGTCTCAGAGAGGTTTTCACTAGGGGACTTTGATTTTATAGGATTTTGATTATTTTGATTGAGGAACTCTTCCTATTTCCTATGATATGCTTATATATTGAAAATGATTTTAGATATTTATTTTTGATCTCCTGGCTAGATGCCATCTTGAAGTCCCATATATTATGTGATTATTATGTCATTATGAAAAAAGTTTGATGGTACATGATCATGTTGGTCCTAATTGATGGATACATATGATTGATATTATTGAAAGAATTGGCAGAAACAAGATATTCATAAAGGTTGTGAATGGAACTTGTTTCGATGTTGCAGAAACTTCCATAGAAATCATAGAAGTATCCCTAAAATATTTTTATTAATCATCAAGGGGTTTGTATTTGATGCTATGATTTCTTTTATTTATGTGCACATATATTAGTTCTAGGATTACTATCTAATGGAGGCTAAGTCCTTGTATTTTATAGTTCATTATTTTTCAAAGTCTACTTGCTATAGGGTGTTTATTTCTTAAAAATAGGATGCTAAGATATCATTTTATATTGAGAGACTATATGATCTTTTGGTTTCTTCCTCTACAAGAAGACTAGATTTAACAAATGATGTTGAGCCAATTTGATAGGTTATTGGTTCAATTTTCCTATTCAAATTGGATTTTCCACTACTTGTATGGAAGGCCTTTTGTATTTTTTATCTGAACATACCTATTTTAATTTAGGATTGAAGTTGGAAGTCTTGATATATGATGAGAATTTAGATGATGGGCCAACATATGGTATGTCATGTTGCTCAGAAGTGGATTGGTAAAAAATTAAAGTATGCCACATTTTAGAAATATTTGAAGTACATCATGTTGGTAAAATATGGGTGGGTCTAAGATTGTTTGATAAAACATGGTTTCATCAAATATTGGTGGACTAATTATGGGTTAATCAAAGATAGGTTGGTCAAGGATAAGCTTTTCAAAGATGGGTTCATCAAATATGGATGGATCAATGATGGGTTGGTCAAAGATGGTTTGACCTTGATTTGGTTATGTAGGATCTTGATTGTGATTTAAAAAGGGGTCTTGGAATATCCCTAATTAGTGATTCTTGAATGTGGATGTAATCAGTTCTTTAAAAATAATGTGATTTGGGATAGTGATGGTGATGGTGATGGTAGGACATAGTTGGATTGTTGTGGCTTAGGGCCTTGATAGGTGTCACTAAAAATATTTATGAGGTGTAGATCATGAAATCCTTGATTGAGTTGTGGTATTTCTTGGGATTGTGGCTTGTGGGATTATTATTGTCAAACTTTCACCAAGATTAGGAAAGTGCAGTTTATATGGTGTAGAGTCATGGTGGGTTTTAGACTTTGGATGGGGGATGACTATTATGGGATTAAATAGGCAATGATGGTATTGATGTTGAATAATGGATACATGATGCTAGGTATGACACTTTTTATCTTATCTATTTGATTTGGTCAAGTATGGTTTGATTTTACTGATGGGGGTACTAGATGTAGTTTCCATTTATGGTTGTTATGGGGGACATCATGATCAGGATTGCAGTTAGTGGATGGGATATCATCTTGGTTTTTACTAACATTATCTATAAATGGGTTGTTATTTTTCAGACCTCAACTCATGTTGAATGCCATTGGAATGGATTTTATTTTATTTCAAACAAGTTATGCACAAGGGGGATGTAGTCAATACACATGTACAATCATAACCTATGTGATTTTGAGTAGTATTATAGTCAAATATTGGCCCACTGATAATACCCTGAAAGGTATGTGGTGTGTGATCATGGGGAATTTTGTCTTCTTAGCACCATTATCCATACGTAGCAAAAATTACCTTATGCTAGGATAAATAGGATAACTAGTGGAGTCCTCTATATACCTTTCAATACACTAAGGTCTAAATCCATATAATTTCCACATTGGTATCATAATTTCTCATCATCATCTAATACACAATATCATATTATCACAACCCTAATTCTACTATCATATCCTTATTTTATCTCAATTCATCACATAACCCTAATCATATTTGTCATCATATAACTAATCAATCCCATATTTAACATTCCTAGCCTAACATGTCACTATTTGACCATTACCCCCAATCAAATAATCATGTTGTACATGAATGTTGTCTAATCCCATAAAATATAAATTTGGATTAATCAAATAAATAATCATATTAGGTGGTTGATTCAAGTTAATTTGAAAATTGTGAGATTTGATAAGAATCAAGGGAAATATGATTAATTGATTGGGGGTAATGGTCAAATAGTGATAGGTTAGGGTAGGGATGTTATCAATGTGATTAGGGTTGATTAGTGATATGATGATGGATCATATTAGGATTATGTGATGAATTAGGATAAAATAGGGATGTGGTAGTATAATTAGAGTTATGATAGTATGGATTAGAGGTGATGAGTAATTATGACACTAATTTGGTGAGATTTATGCATCTACAAGACCGTTTGTGTTTTAATTAAAGACCACCTTTACAATTGAAGGCTCACATTTTAAAGATGTAGAAAGCTAAAAATTTATCTCAAAATAAAGATATGTGTTTTTTCTACATGATCCTTAGCTATATCTTGAGACCACTTTATGTGTTATAGACTTTTGTGTGTTTTGGATCTAGAATGATATTCTACCTTTTTCTATTTTATAGGATTTTTATATTAGAGACTATTTTAGGATTACATACAATTATGAACTCAAATTTTTGATTGTTGTGAACATGTTAAGGGAAAACTATTAAGTCGAAGTATTAATATTGATCTTATTAGAAACTAAAATTGAAAATTTTTATATAATAATATTTATAATAAATTTATAGTGAATAATATAAAATTCAATAATAAGAAAAGAATACAAATTCCAAGTAAAATAATTTGTAATAGCTTAAATATTTTACACTGTCAAGATTATCATTTATTTTATTAAATTCAAAAGAAATTAAAATTTAGAAACAAAATGCATAAGTTTCTAATGAATCAAACATTTTTTACCATGATCAAAAACATTAAAGATAACTACAATTGAATCATATAATGATTTGTAATAAATTTACAATTAATAATGTAAAATTCAATAATAAGAGAAGAATAAAAGTTCCAAGTAAAATAATTTGTCATCAATTAAATTTATTATTTCAAATTGTCAAGTTTATCATTTATTTTACTGATTTCAAAAGAGATTAAAATATAGAAACAAAATGCATAATTTTTCAATGAATCTACCATGATAAAAAATATTAAAGATATAGTTAATTATTAATGCCATAAGAAAACTTAACTTAAACTAAGAAAGTAATAAACTCTGAAGAGAGGGGAAGAAAACATGTTCAATTATTAAGATATGGTCTATACACTTAAATTAGGTGTGAAATACTTTGTAGAAACATTATTTTCAAATTCATTTGGCTCTTTCTATTTTTATCACTATTTCAACAATATTTTCCACTATAGATCATGAAGAAATCAAAAATAGCTTTTTATACTTTCTATATAAATCCCTTCTTGCCTACTTTTTCATGAAAAGAGAGGAAGAAATCAAGTTCAATTAATAAGTTATGGCTTAAACACCTAACACTTCGTAGAAACATCATCTTCAAATTCATTTAGTTCTTTCTATTTCTATCACTATCTCAACAATGTTTCGCACCATGGGCTATGTGGAAATCAAAAAGAGTTTTGTTGTGCTCTCTATATAAATTCCTCCTTGCCTACCTTTTGATGAAACTATGAAGAGAGAGGAAGAAATTAAGTTCAACTAATAAATCATGGATTACACACCTAACACTTAATAAAAACACCATCTTCAAACTCATTTGGCTCTTCTATTTCTATCATCATCTCAACAACATATCCCACCATACATTGTGTGAAAATCAAAATTAGTTTTTTGCATTATTTATATAAATCCCTCCTTACTTACTTTTTTGACGAAACCATAAAGAGAGAAGAAGAAAACAAGTTCAACTAATAAGTTATGGCTTCCACACCAAACACTTCACAGAAACATCATCTTCAAACTTATCAAACTCTTTCTATTTCTATTGCTATCTTAATAACATTTCCCACCATGAACCATGTGAAAATAAAAAATAGATTTTGACTCTTTATATAAATATTTTCTTACATGCCTTTTGACGAACAAACAATTTCAATTAAAACAAAAAAAAAAACAAATTATTTGCATCGAACCTTCAAATTGTTTGAAGAGAGAAAGAAAACAAATTCAACTAATAAATTATGAGAGTACACACCTATAAAATTATAGAAACATGATCTTCAAACTGCTCATTGGACTCTTTTTATTTCTATCACTATCTCAACAATGTTTCCCACCGTAGGACGTTTGGAAATCAACTATATATAAATCTCTCCTTCCCTACATTTTTGACGAACAAGCAGTTTCGACTAAAACAAAAAGAAACAATTGTTTGCATCGAAGCATTCCTTCGAATTGTTTGTAGTTTATTTTTGATCGGAATAATGTTGCTTGTTTCAGCCCATGCCTTGCTACTCCCATTCCCTACACAGGGACACATTAATCCCATGATGCAATTGGCTAAAATTCTCATTTCGAAGGGCATCCTCGTCACTTTTGTTAACTCCGAATTCACTCACCAGCGCTTGAATCGTGTGTCCACCAGCTACATTAGGTTCGAGAGTTTTTCTGATGGTCTTCCGCCAGATCATGTCCGTATTCAGAGTCTGCCCGAGTTCTGCGAGTCCTTGCTAAAACACGCTCCATTTCATGTGGAGAATATTGTTAAAGAGCTTTCGTATTCAGAGTCTGCCCGAGTTCTGCGAGTCTTTACTAAAGCAGGCTCCATTTCATGTGGAGAATATTGTTAAAAAGCTTTCGTATTCAGAGTCTGCCCGAGTTCTCCGAGTCCTTGCTAAAACATGCTCCATTTTATGTGGAGAATATTGTTAAAGAGCTTTCGTATTCAGCTCCTGTGACCATTATCATCGCAGATCGCTGACAAATTTGGCGTCCCCAGAGTGGCCTTTTGGACAACCAGTGCGTGCAGCTTCTCTGCTTATTACTACATGCCTCTTCTCCTCGACCATGGTTATATTCTGCTCAAAGGTATCACTTTTTTTTTTTCTGAATTTTTTTAATACATAAAAATAAGAAAAACTCTAATTATATAAATATAAGAGTAACTAATACCCTATAACCTAAAAAACTGACAAAAACACTCCAACCCCAATGTCAGGCTACACCCTTGCACCCTCCCAACTTTAAACATAGCTGTTAAAAGGGGTACTTATATTTGTTTTCTTATATCATTGCTATTTGAACAGAGGATGCGGAGAAATACAAGAGTGAAGTGATCCCTTGTATTCCTCGAATGCCAACTCTGCGGGTAAAAGATCTGCCGAGTTTCATGACTGTAACAGACGTTTCCGATTATATGTTTCAATACTTCATGAGAGAGGCACAGAATACTCACCAGGCTTCCTTAGTTTTGAAGATTTAGAAGGACCTGTGCTGAGCGACCTTAACGCCAGATTCTCTGAAAAGGTTCTCTCCATCGGTCCACTTTTTCGGTATTCTGCAGCGGATGATGATGTAATTGCAGGCAGCAGCATATGGAAAGAAAAAACGTCGTGTCTGGAATGGCTGGACAAACAAGAGGAATCATCGGTTATATATGTCCGCTTTGGCAGTATCACTGTTCTATCAGATGAAGAGCTCGTGGAGTTTGCCTGGGGTTTGGAGGCGAGGAATCGGCCATTCTTGTGGGCCATTCGCCCTGATCTGGTGCGGGGAAAGCCTGCAGTGCTGCCTGCGGAGTTTGTGGAAAGAACGGAGGAGCGAGGTTTCTTCGTAAGCTGGGCACCACAAAGCAAGATTCTGTCCCATCCCGCTGTGGGAGGGTTTCTTACGCACAACGGATGGAACTCGACCATCGAAAGCATATGTTCAGGCGTGCCCATGATGTGCTGGCCATTCTTTGCAGAGCAATCGACAAACAGGAGATTTGTGACTGAGGTGTGGAAGGTCGGTTTTGAGATGAAAGAAAACGTGTGGAGAAGAGATGTTGAAACGTTGGTGAACGAGTTGATGAATTTGTTGGACGATTAGATGCCAGGTGAACTGAAAAGGTTGGAGGAGAGGGCAATTGCTTCTGTTAAAGTCGGCGGAGCATCTTACAATCATTTGCAGAAACTTCTCGATCAAATTCTTCTGCCTCCAGCCGCCACTTGAACCCTTCCAGTTCCAATTACTCTACCGTGCCATAGCAAAGCTTATTTGAATATTTTATATTGTCCCATCAAACTTTAACGGGGATATTATTTTGAGATCCCTCAATGACTTCACTAAAATTAAAGTCATATTATATCACAAAGACCACCGATATTGTCGTGCTATTATTCCACTTAATTCAAGGCCTCCTTAATCTCAGACACATTCTCTTCCCTTCCAGAGCTGTTTCGTCCTACACTTAATTCAATCTCTTATTCCTAAACAACTGGCTATCCCTATATATGAAATAAACCTTGTTTGATGGAAATCATTCCACCATGGGTGTTAGTCAACAAAGCTAGGATTGAATCCATCATTTTTTTTGGTTCACTTTCATGATTATCACCATTCACATAATTTTCTACTAAATAGATCTTATTGAATGGAAATTTTAAGTACCTAAACATTCAAAATGTAACTAGCTTTAATTACTAGTGAACTCCACAATTTTAAAGATGATGTGAGGTTTTGATATCAAAATAAAATAACCTCATTTTTAAATTAAAAAATATATATCGAATTTATTTCTCTGAATAATTATCTTTTTCAAAAAAAATAAAAAATCGATTGACATATTAATTTGATATGAAATAATATAATTAAACATCAATGAAACTTTTAACATAATTAAACTCTATTCATTTAAATCTTATGTTCATGGATTGATCTAAATTATAATCAAATCAAGAAAGATCATTTAATAAAAATATACTAAAAAAATAACAATTCTTGTACAATTTCATGTTTTTAATAAAATGGATAATATATATTTTTTCCACCAGGGACCATGGTTTCAGGGATCTAGAGACTTCACCATGGTTGCTGTTAGGATAAGATATAGCGGTAGTTTTCTCTACTAGAGGACCTGTTGAAGGTGTTGAGGAGGAATATATTGAGGCTCATCAACAAGTTGTGTAATGGAACTATCAAGCTAAGATAAATCTTGCTTAAACATTTTCCAGTCAGTAAGCACTTCCCACACCATAGTGAGCAATGTGCATAGTGGAACTTGGGTCACCATCAGATTCTAAATATCTTCATCTTCTATGATGGTGATGAGTGCCTTGGAATTTTATACTTTGACTTGGATGTCTTGGGAGAGCTCCTCCAACCAATCTACATGCCTCTACATTTAAATGTCAGTGAATGTTGTGTACAAAATCTCATTTTTCCATGTTTACAACTTTTGCATGACATTATCTTGTGAATCAAGCAAATTCTTGAGTGCACTATCCATTGATGTAGAGGTAGTTGAATGATCTTACATTATAACTTTAGCTTTGCCCATCTTATTGAATCCTAGCTTGGCTTCGGGTAATGAATTGGTGAGTTGATGTGTCTAATTAAGCATTCATTGGGTGATGTGCTTAGCTTGAACCACAATCATATCCAAGACTTGTTCATATTCTTCCAAAATGTCATAAATTACCTTTATTGTTGATTTTATGGTCTTCCCTTAATCAGGAAGGAATTTTTACTTCTATACAGTATTCTAGTCCTTTGTTAGTTAGGATAAGAGAGTTGAGAACTACTTTTCTTCTAACATGACTTGGTCACCTAAGACTTGAGTGACCAATGCATGGCAAGTATTATTAATGAGTTGATATGTATTGAAGAAGCAAACGTATAGGTATGCATTGTCCTCTCATAGCTGCAAGACTTCTTGTTTCAAGGTTGAATATGTTATTGATTCCTAAAAAGTAGTCACGCTTTCAATCTTTTTAGACAATAGAGCTTGAGAAACATATCAAGATGCTTTATTCACTATTGTAGCTAGATTCATGGTGGAAGTTATAGTTGGGACATGTGCCTTATTAATCTATGCCATGGGAAGAGAAAAATGTGTGCACCTGGTGGATGATGTAGGGACATTCCATAGCCATTGGCTAGTTATTTGAGGCCTTAGTTGAGAGGCCTCCTCTTATGAACATCCTTGAGTAGCTTCCAAGGCTTGAGGTGTGGGAAATATCTTTTAAGTCTCAGTTATTTCCATCATCTTGGTGGTCTTTTAACACTTATTGTGATATAAATTCATGTCACATTGCATGTTATACTCATTCTTTTGTCTTATATTCTACCTCATCCTCAACTTTAGTCATTTATTTAGTGTTAGCCTTAGCTTCTGCCTCAATCTTAGATTTGGCATCCACTTCATCCTTAGCCTTGACCTCTTCCTCAAGCTTAGATTTTGGTTTCTAAATCAACCTTATATTTATATTTGGCTTCCTTCTCCTTGGCCTACTATTTAGCTTGCTCCTCTTAGGTGCGTAGAGTTAATTTGGCCTTTTACTCCTCTTGAGCCTTTGTAAGTGTTGTTGCTTAAAATATTTTTTATTGTATAGCCTGCACTTCTTGGTTTTATTTTTCTTATTGCTTGTTTCTTATTGCTTATTTTTTTCTCTTCCCCTCTACTTCTTCAATGCTTTTCTTTTATGCTTCTACTTCCTTTGATTTTTTTTCGACACTCCTCCTCTTCAGCCTATTATTTACGTTGTTCCTCCTCAACAACTTTGCACTTTTCCTCTTTTCCTTTTTTTTCTTCTCTTCCTTCCCTTTCTTCTCAACCTCATTTTGTTCCTTTACTTGTTCCTCTTTATCTTTCATAACTTTTTTTTGTGTTGTGACATCTATTTTCTTAGCTTGATACTCATGCTGTGGGAAACTAATATCTAAATATTCCTCCATAGGAGTTGGTGAGTCAAATACTGTAACTGATTGTGAATCTTTTGAAGATGATGATTCAATAAAAGTACCTCTTCATGTGACAGTCTTATTTTTGGAAGATGAAGTAAGAGTGAGGGTCTTATTTGGCCTCTTCACAGTCTAGACCTGATCCTATTATTGGGATCCTTTCCCTTATTATGATCTACCCTCCACTTTTGGTTATGTAAAGGACACCATATTATCTTTGATTATTAGAGAGAGTCTAGGTGTAACACGAATCCTTAGCCTATACACTATGGATGGAGGTGGAATTTATTACGTACAAAGATCTATTTCATGTGTAGTAGAGGATCTTATAGTTGGATCCATCTAAAAAAGTTATGTTTAAAACCATTAGAATGTTGCTTCTTGTCCAACAATATCTAAAATGATGGACAAAAAAGGTTGAGTTATATCTACCCACAAATCTTACCTTACCTAATTTTTCACCTAATAGGTGTGCACTTCCTTCCAAACTAACTCTTTTTCCTTATCTTGCTCATAAACATCATTTCTAATGTCTATGAGCATAGAATGCATAACTTCCTATTCCTCAACTCTTGAATCTATTAGGTCACACTTAGTACTTATCTTTAGAACATGTTTATTATCAATCCAGGAATTTGTATGGTGTGTCCTCTTCTTATGTAGTGGTGTTGAGTTTAGTCCCATTGCTACCTTCTTCTTACCTTTCTCGACCTGTGATGGAGCCACTTTATTTTTTAGTAATGCCTATGGTTGAGTTGTGTATATGTAGGCATAATTTATTATGCACCTAGAGGTATGGATCATAGAGGTTGTACCAACATAATATTTAGGGTTTTGTACTGCATAAATTTTGTCAAAGCATCCAACATAGTGATGAAAAAGGGTAGTGGAGTTGTTGTTTCTTTAGGCAACTCATGAACTTTGATTTAAATGCCATTATGTAGTTTTATTATCGTCACATGCTACCCTAGTTATTACATAACCTCCTTTGGTACTTAGTGGTGTGATATGATCATCTATTGGATATCCAAACACCATACACTAAATCAGCTCAACTATTCATAATACTACCCTATCTTGGTCTAATTAATGTTAATGAATGCAATCACAAGCCAAATGTCTTCATCTGGATTCACTGGTCTTTCTAGTGACTTCCACTATGTGAAATAAAGGATCTAGACTAATAATTGATATTGAAATGTTTGTGATGTGATGATGAGAACCTTCTTAATTTTTGTTATGATATTTAAAGACAAAAATTTGGGCCAATTGAAATTCTAATATATCCATCATGGAATACACAATGTCTAAAATGCCTTTGGTTATTTGATTGGCACTTTTGGTGATGCCTTATGAGAAAATGTGCACCAAATTATCTTCCAAAAAATTGATCGGAATCCCTCTAATTTCCATTTTATATTTTACCCTCATGTCTAAGTGGATGGGTGGAGCCTTAGATTTGTAAGGAAAAAATGATTGGCCTCGAGCTAGAAGTCCCATTACCCTTACCATGGTCTTAGGGTTGACAAAGATTGTAACATATTTTTAAAGATTAATAACACCCTCGTTACTCAATAATGTAAGCATTACCTCATATAATTATCCAAAATTAGGTAAATTGATAAGTCACTCTACATCAAAACCTCATAGGGGGTGTTGAAGAGCCAAAGCTCTTATTTATGGTACTTTCAGTTGATCATGGTTGAAAAGAGTGGATTCTATGGTGTCAATAAAATCAAAAAGATCTATATCATGTTACCTAGTTTGCCTAAGTGCCAGGTTGATTCCCATTTATTACTTTTATGCATCTATGAATGGAATTAAGAGTTGTGCATGATCCATGTTTATAGGTGTAGATAGAATATAACAAATTATTCGATTGTAGTGGTGATACTACAAAGTATTAACAAAATTATTTGAATTAAACTCAAATCACAAATCTCTCTTATTCATAAAAGTATGTAATGTCTTTATGTTCTTTGTACCCTTTGTTATATAGTATTTTCCACTCAAATCCATATGGCTAACATGTTTAAATGTGTTTAGCTGGTTGTGCATGATTTTAACTCAAGAAATAATTTCAATTGATTGATGTCGATGTGGCAATTACCATTCTTTATTTATAAACATTGATCCAATCAATGATAGATATTCAATGTGATACACCATCTTCCTAGCTATGCACTTTTATTTATTTTACATCCTATCATTATTACATATAATCTTCTTTGGGAAAGATTAAACCTTTTAAGTGTATCACCATTAACAGTTTTGAATTACTATAATTTGAAAAATTAGTCATATACAAACTAATAATAAAATAATTTGAAAAATATTAAACGTAACATATGGAAATGTAAAATATATGTAAACAAATTTTATGAAAGTGAAATAAAATATATCTGAAATACATTGGAAAAGTAATAGGGTGTATACAAACTATTGAGGCCAACAACATTTAATATGTAGAATTAATAAAAAAATATTGTTCTTTAAAATATATGACTAAATCAAGTGTTATGTAGAGCATGATTATTTCTTAAATATGTTGATATTATAAATTATATGAATTAAAACCATGTTTGTGCATGTTTATATAGAAAAAGGAAAGAAATATTGCATCATCAGGAAAGGGAGACAAATCCTCTTTCTTGTCTCTAACCTATATCTCAACATTTATGTTATCCTTTAGTATTAATAACTTCTTACAAGAAAAATCATAAAAAAAAGCATATATATTAAAGAGACTACACACATGAGATAGATGTGAATGTCAAGCCTTGGTTATCATCATTATCAATATCTTTGAATGTATTGTATAGTTTTAACCTTTGATCTTAGTGTATTCTTAAATTCCATTTCATGTTAAAAGGAAGTTTTATTTGATTTCCTTTTGTCAAAGGTGGAACATGAATATTGTGTGGGTCATTCATCCCATGGAGGACAAAGATAGTTCTTGAAAGAGAACAAAATGAAAAAGATAAGCATTGTGATTTTTTATCTTGTCAAATCCCCTTGCATATGTTCTATAAATTTGTCATATTTCCATCAAATTATATTTTTGGGAGCTAACATTATTGGAATAATAACACAAACCAATCCAACATAGTGTTTACTAGAGTCCAACTTGATTTGGTCCTTTAGTTGTCCCACCTTAAAAATGCTTCCCTTGACTATTGATAAGCTCCCAAAATGGCCTAGTCTCTTCAAATAAGTTTTAGAGATAAAAAAAATTCATTTCAATGAGAAATGATGTACTCCATCTCCATTTATTATCCCATTGATCTTTAGTGGAAATATTATTTTGAGATCCTTCAATAACTTCACTAAAATTCAAGTCATTTTATATCACAAAAACCACTAATATTGTCATACTATTATTCTACTTAATTTAAGGTCTCCTAAATATCATACACATTCTCTTTCCTTGCAGGTGTTATTTTTTAATACACTTAACTCATTCATTATCTTATTCCTAAGCATCTGGCAATCCCTATATAATATAAACCTTATTTGATGGAAATCATTCCATCATGGGTGTTAGTCAAAAAATCTAGGATTGAACCCATCATCTTTTGTTGATCACTCTCATGATTATCATCATTCACATTATTTTCTACTTTAGATATTATTTTAGGGAAATTTTAAGTACCTAGACATTCAAAATGTAACTAGATTTAGCTACTGGTGAAATCCACAACCTTAAATATGATGTTAGGATTTTATACCAAAATAAAATAACCCCATTTTTAAATACAAAAAAAACATGATAAATTTATTTCTCTAAATAATAATCTTTAAAAAAAAAAGGAATCGACCTACATATAGATCCCATATGAATTAATATATTCAAACATCAATGAAACTTTAAGTAACATAATTAAACTATATAAAGTTAAATCTCATGTTCATGGATTGTTTTCAATAATAATCAAATCAAGAAAGATCATTTAATAAAATTATACTAAAACAATAATAGTTTTTCATACAATTTCATCTTTTTAATAAAATGGATAACATGTTTTTTTCCACTAGAGACCATGGTTTTAGGAATCTAGATGCTTGTGTGTGCTCCCTTAGACCCCTTTTTTTATCTTAAAAGTTGAGAGTATTTCTAAAATCCATATGTGGGTTTATTTATACGAATTTCCAATAGAGATCGATAATTCTTAATTATTGAGAACAATGGTTTTTGAAGTAAGTAAATGCATAGAAAACATAATATGAGATTGATGATTATTTGTATGAATATTAAATTGGTGAAACCCATTTCACTTTCTATTTTTAATATATCCTCTATCGATATCTAGACTTAGAACTTAGACTATGAATGATTAATGTTTTGTTTCTTGAAGTGTCAAAAAATTATACATAAGGATTTAATATTTTCCATTCATCATTATATAAGAACAAATTATATGATAAGGAATAAAAGTGACGATGAGCCTAGCTAACTTAATTTTGAGGATTCAAGGGAATTATATTTAGAAGCAAATTAATGAAAGAAATGTTGATGTGTATATCATTTTGTGGAATTTTGGATTAGAGTCAGAAGAATTTTAATTTCCACTTATGTCGAATCATATTTCATCCTTGAGGAATGATCATTCATATTATCCTCAAGAGGATAGCAGTAAGCATACAAATGAAAGGGTGGCTTTAGGGTTTATTTTAATGGCCTCAAGATCTACAACAAAAAATTAATATTTAATTGCAAAGGTTTCATGTTCCAAAGTAAGGATTTCATGTTTAGATTCAAAGGATTATATCTCTATAGCTAATGGATTTGGCAAAGACTTTTATTTTGGGATCTAAGGTTGAGGCAATAAAAGCACAAAGTTGTGTAGCTAAATGGGTTGTGAAATTAGATAAAGTGAATTTGGGAGAGAGTACAAAAATAGGGTTTTATGTTTAAAAAAAAATAAAATTTGGTATTATAACCATGATGGATATAGTAAATAATCATGAATAAGTGATGAGATCAAGATGAATAATGAAAACTATAGGGTCTACAATAATGTATCAACTGTAATAGGAAAAGATTCAAAATCTCAAAAAAAGAGTCAATTTTAGTATTAAAATTAGCTTCATATATTGCAAATGAGTCACATTATGCATTAAAAACATTATTTATTAGATAACATCATACAAAGAGGAAAAAATACAAAATATAAATACAATGTCAAAATATACTTTTGATTATCATAAAAAATAATATTAATTTCTTATTACAAGAAGACATAAGATGTCCTCATTAAGTAACATTATAGGGAGAGATAAAATCCCAATCTCCATAGAGGAATATGGATGCCACCTTGGAAAGATGGTAAAAATAACATGAAACCATATAGGAATAATTATTTTTGTAATTCTACACCAATATATTGGTAAAAATAGGGGTAATAGTATAAAATATGGTTCCAACAGTAAGATAATGGGATGGTAAATTATTTTCTCTTCAAAAAATGTGGCCAAAGTCTTTTTATTTGAGCATACTTGTTTCTTAAATATATTGAGATTCTAAATTATATGATTTAAAACCATGTTTGTGCATGTTCATATAGAAAAAGGAAAGGAAGGTTGCATGTTCATAGAAAAAATCTAAAGGAAGTTTGCATTATAGGGAAAGGGAGACTAGTGTTGATTCTTTTTTTCTCTAACTTAGAGCTCAAAATTTATGTTATCCTTCACTCTTAAGAACTTATTGAAATAAAAATCATCATCATCATATATATATATATATATATATATATATATATATATATATATATATATATATATATATATATATATATATATATATATATATATATATATATATATAAATATAATAAAGAGACTGCACATACAAGATAGATGTGAATGTCAAGACTTGGTGATCATAACTATCAATATCTATGGATACCTTGTATAGTTTTAACCTTTGATCTTAGTGTATTATTAAAGTCTGTGTCATGTTAAAAGGAAGTTTAATTTTATTTCCTTTTTTCAAAGGTGGAACATGAATATTGCATGGGTTGTTAACATCCCATGGATGACAAACATAGTTCTTGAAGGAGATAAACATTGTGATTTTTTCTCAAGTCAAATCCTCTTGTCATATGTTCTATAACTCTATCATATTTCCATCAAATTATATTTTTGGGATCTAATATTAATATAATAATGAGACAAACCATTCTAACACATTGTTTCCTTGAGTCTATCTCGATTTGGCCTTCTAGTTGTCCCACCCTATAGATGATTCCCCTGACTATTGATAAGATCCCAAAATGGCCAAGTCTCTTCCAAGAAGTTGTAGAGATAAAAATATTTTTAAATTTCAATAAACAATTATGTAACTCCATCTCCATGTATTGTCTCATCAATCTTCAATGGGAATATTCTTTTGAGATCTTTCAATAACCTCACTAAAATTTAAGTCATTTTAAATTACAAAGACCATCGATATTATCATATTATTATTCCACCTAATTCAATGCCTCCTTTATATCATACACATTCTCTTCCTTTTTAGGAGTTATTTCATCCTACACTTAACTCAATTCAATCTCTTATTCCTAAACATTTGTCTATCCTTATAATATAAACCTTTTTTGATGAAAATCATTCCAATATGGGTTTTAGTTAAAAAAAGTTAGGATTGAATCCATCATATTTTGTTGATCATTCTCATAATTATCATCATTCATATAATTGTTTACTTTAGATCTTATTGTAAGGAAATTTTAAATACCTAGACATTCAAAATGGAACTAGTTTTAGCTACTAGTGAACTCCATGACCTTAAAGATGATATTAGGATTGGATACCAAAATAAAATAAACCCATTTCTAAATTTAAAAAAAAAAAACATGCCAAAATTATTTAACCAAACAATTTATATTTTTGTTAAAAAAAAGAAACTGATTTACATATTAATCCCATATGAATTACTATATTCAAACATCAATGGAACTTTTAAGTGATATAAATAAAATCTATTGAGTTAAATAGCATGTTCATAGTATGATTTCAATAATAATCAAATCAAGAAAGATCATTTAATAAAATTATTCTAAAATAATAATAGTTGTCATACAATTTCCTTTGTTTAATAAAATGGAGAACAAATATTTTTTCTAATAGGAACCATGGTTTCAAGGATATAGAGGTTCATTTTTTCTCCATTGGTCCCCTTTATTTGTCTTAGAAATTGAGAATATCTCTAAAATCCTTATTTGGGTTCATTTATAGAGTGCCAATGGATATAGATAATTCTTGATTTTTGAGAATGATGGTTGTTACAGTAGGTAACTGCATTAAAAAATTATAGGAGATTAATGATGATTTATATGAATATTAAATTGTTGAAGCCCATTTCCATCACTACTCAGATTATCTCTATCGATTCCTAGACTCAAAACTTGGACTATGAATAATTACCCCTTTGTTGCTTCAAGTGTCAAAAAATATTACATAATGCTTTAATAATTTCCATTCATCATTATATAAGTATAAATTATATGATATGGAATAAAAGTGATAGCGAGCCTAGCTAAATTCATTTGGAGGAATCAAGGGAAATCTATTTAGAATCAGATTAATGAAGGAAATATTGATGTCAATATCATGTTTTGGAATTTTGGATTAGAATTAGTGGAATTTGTGTGTCCATTTGTGTCCAATCACATTTCCTCCTTGAGGAATGATCATTCATATTCTCCTTAAGAGGATAGTAGTAGACATACAAATAAAGGGGTGGATTCAGGTTTTATTTTAATGGCCTCATGATATATATATATATATATATATATATATATATATATATATATATATATATATATATATATATATATATATATATATATATACATATACATATATATATACGATTCCTAGACTCAAAACTTGGACTATGAATAATTACCCTTTTGTTGCTTCAAGTGTCAAAAAATATTACATAATGCTTTAATAATTTCCATTCATCATTATATAAGTATAAATTATATGATATGGAATAAAAGTGATAGCGAGCCTAGCTAAATTCATTTGGAGGAATCAAGGGAAATCTATTTAGAATCAGATTAATGAAGGAAATATTGATGTCAATATCATGTTTTGGAATTTTGGATTAGAATTAGTGGAATTTGTGTGTCCATTTGTGGCCAATCACATTTCCTCCTTGAGGAATGATCATTCATATTCTCCTTAAGAGGATAGTAGTAGGCATACAAATAAAGGGGTGGATTCAGGTTTTATTTTAATGGCCTCATGATATATATATATATATATATATATATATATATATATATATATATATATATATATATATATATATAATATTTAACTAAAATGGTTTCATGTTCCAAAGAAAGGAATATCATATTTAGATGAAAATTATAGATCTGTAACTAAGGCTTTAGAAAATACTTTTAATTTAGGAGCTGTGCAGTATATGGTTGTGAAAATTGATAAAGTGAATTTATGAAGGGTATAAAAATAGAGTTTTATTTTTTTTAGCTAATGTTATAGGTCCCACAGAAATGATGGATATAGAAAGGCATCAGGAAGAAGTGATGGCATTAGGGTCGATAGTGGAAACTACTAAGATCTACCAAAAATGCATCATATTTTATAGGAAAAGAATCAAAAACTTAAAAAAGAGTTTTTAGTAGTAAAGGTAGTTTCATATATGCTAAAGGAGTTACATTCTACATAAAAAACAATATATACTAAATAACATCATGCAAAGAGAAAAATCAACATATAAAGGCAGTGTCAAAAGATAATTTTGTTTATCATAAAAAGTAATAGTACTTTCTTATTTAAAGAGGGCATAAGATGTCTTCCTTAAATAAAATTATAGGGAGAGATAAAATCCCAATATCCATAGAAGAATTAGGATGTCACTTTGGTAAGATGGTAAAAACCAATTCAAACCATATATGGGGTAATTAATTTTGTAATTATTCACCAATATATTGGTAAAAAACAAGAAGTAAGAGGAGGAAAGTAGGGAAAAGACTGAGGAAGTTTAGGCAAAAAATAAAAGGGCCGATGAAGTGAAATAAACAATAAATAAGAAGGAGCTACGAGGAAGTAGCAAGATCAAAAAAATCAAGTATAGGAAGCACACATGAAGGAAGATGAATTTATGGTGACAACAAAGGCTCAAGAGGAGGAAAAGGTAAAATAAGCTTTGTGCATTCAATAAGATCAAGAAAAGGAAAGAGGCCAATAACAAGTCTGAGGTAAATACCAAAAGACAAGGTAGAGGTAGATGTCAAAGCCAAGGTAGTAGAAAAACACAAGGTTGAATAAGAAGGTGTAGCCAAATAGGCAGCAGAGACCATAATGATGGTGAGGATAATAGAGATCTAGTAGCCATCATCCACATCTTAAGGATCAAATTCTACTCATGGTTGTACAAAGGAGGAGGCATCTTAGTATAGAACCTAAATCTCTAGACAATGGTTATGGGATGTCACTTCACCCTCCATGCATCATATAGTATTTTTTCTACCTATGGTATAAATCAAGAATACACATGTGATGACTATGAATTTAACTTTAGCCCTGGATAAAATAGTGTAAGAATCATCAATTAATGTCTCATAGCTACCTTTATATAATAAAATTGAGATAATAGTTAACTTTCAAGAATCCATCACACAAAAAGCATCCACCTTAGAAAAAGAAGTGATACAACTCAAGGAGGAGAATGTAGATCTACACTTCCACCTCAAAAAATCTCATTGAAAGGAATATGAGTTCATGGAAATAATTACTTACACTAAACCTTGAGAGGAAGATATGCAAACAAATATGACATTATTACCAAACTAGAATAAAGCACATATAACTAAAAAATAACAACATACCATAATAAGTGATTATGTGGTAAAAAACATTTTAGGAGAAAATCCCCACACTCCAAATCAACTCAATGTTTTATTCACAATCAACACCAATTAAAAATACACTTGTAGAGCAAGCTTTCATATGATCATCACTAGTATCCAACTGAACTAGCTCAGATCTTTAGTGCCTTTGCACAACTCTCTAGCTTACAATCTTGAAAATCTGAAATACTTCATACAAATATAAAGGATAATGGTTATTACTTATATAAATTCACAAGGAAGAATATAAATGGATAAAATTCATGAACAAGGAATAAATTTGCCACCCTTTAGTGGCATCACTATTCAGGTATAGTGGCATGCTTTTAGTCTTGTGTAAATCTCAAAAGTGGATCCTCCACTTATGATAAATCATCCTCCACTTTTTGTATGCTTCTAAAATTTCACCCTACTCTCATATATGCCTCGAATATGAAATAATAACTTCTTCCCCACTATCCCATAAACACACACATGCTTACAAGAGATTCTCCATCAACTTTTGACTTATCCACCACTCACTATCATGAAGCTAAATAAGAGGTATTCCATATATCTATTATTTTCATTTTTCACCTAAATCAAAAACATGTGCATTATACAATATAATAACCTTGTCTCTTTAGTGGAGTGGTATGCCCCACTCCCTTTACATGCACAGAGATCATGTAGATTCCTTTGTGGGTCATGCTAACTCATACGTAATCAACATCATCACCAATGTCATCACTTGCCACATCACATGAATATTCATTACCAACTCACCACTACCACCTCATCACATCAATAGTGACTATGAATAATAGCTCATGAATAGTGACTTATGAATAGTGTCTTGACTTGTTAAAGTTAAGACACCTCATTTCCAAACATTATCCCACTTTTAAAATATATTTAAAGACTTAGAGGAACCATAGAAATATGAACTTAACTGTTAGGGGCCAAGAGGCTCATAGAATTAGAATACCATCTGAACTTATTTATGTTCACTAGCTTAGTTAATGAATCTGTAACATTCATCAAAGTTCTACCTTTATCGGCTCCACCCTACCATCCTTGACCATGTCTCTCAAAAAATGATATTTTACATCAATATGTTTGGTCCTAATATGAAATTTCGGGTTCTTTATTAGGCAAATAACACCCTGACTATCACAATAAATTGTCACTACACCCTATTTAAACCTAATATCTAAACATAGTCTCTTGATCCAAATGGCTTATTTATAGGTATTATTTTATTCCTTATACTCTACCTCTATAGTGTAAAAATAAACCAAAACCTTTCACTTAATCATCCAACTTATTACACCACCAAAAAAATTAAACACATAAGCACTTATGAATCTTCTGTTGTCAACATCACTTGCCCAATATGAATCCACATAACCACAAATGTCAAGATCATCACTATCTCCAATCATGTTACCTTAATAACATAATGAATAATTTGAGGTACACCAAAAATATATAAAGATCCTTTTAAATTCATCCCAATGAACTCTTCCAGGATTACACATATAACAAGAAACAAATCCCACTTTTTGGGTAATGTTTGGTCTAGTACATACCATAACATACATTAAACCTCCAACTGTACTCTAGTAAGGTACTCTACTCATGTCTTCAATATCTGATGGGGATATAGGACATTAAGAATTAGATAACTTTGTTTCAACCAAAAAAGGAACACACAATGGTCTGCAATATTGCATGTTAAACCTATATAATATTGAATTCACATACTTACTCTAGTCAAGCCATAAATTTCTATTCTGTCTATCTCTTCTAATATCCATCCCAAGAATTTTTATTACATCACCAAGATATTTCATCTCAAATTTTTTTCATATTTAAGATTTAATCTCTAATAATAAAAAATACCCCATTACCAAAAAATAACATATTATCAACATATAAGGCAATAACTAGGAAATGATCACCATAAGTTTTATAATAAACAAAATGATTAGATTTAGATCTCTCAAATCCCAACCTCAATATGTTAGGGTGTGGAGCTAAAAGCTTCACCAAGGAGCATACTTAAACAGGTTCGGGTCTACACAGACGCCGGCATCGGTCAGGAGCGACCGACGTCGGTTAGTAGCAGTTGCAGAGGCGCCGACGTCGGCGGTATGGTTGGCCGGCGACGGTCACAGGCGAACAGGCAGGAACCGACGTCGGTTACCTGTGTGTCTAGAAAGCTATTTTCGTGGACAGCAGCGAGTGTTTGCATGATAAGTTTGAGTCATGGACTCAAGCTTGCATCTCTATTATTAGCAATATTATTTTTAGAGCCCTTGTTCAAGAGGCTTAACTGTTTGTTGTAAGAGCATGCTCAAGTTTCCTATTTCTATATGTAGGAAGATCTTCTTAGCTTAGAATTGGAGTAGAAGTGTTGTGTGTAGAACTGTAAGAGTAGAACATTGTGAATGTTTGAAGGACAGTACAGAGTTGCATCAATCCAGGTTGTTGGATTTGAGTGTACTTGAGAGAGAGCTCTTGAGGAATAGAGATCTAGTGAGAGATCTTGTGTGCATCTGAGAGAGGTGTAGAAGAACGAAGTTTCTTCATTGTATTCCTATTGTAAAGAGTTTCAATATAAGTTTTCAGGGTGTTTTCTTGTATATCTTATTCTGTGCTATTTATCATTTCAGTTACTTATCTATCTGATTTATTTCTGCGTTTATTGCTTTCAAAAGTGTAATCTATTGTTGGTTTGATCCCCCAACAAGTGGTATCAGAGCCTTGGTTACAGGTTACAAGTTACAGATTACAGGTTGCTCACAGGTGTTTCTGCAGGAATTTCTGTTTGAGTGGGAGAAGCAATGGCAGAAGAAAGTAAGCTGAGAATGGAAAAGTTTAATGGCAAGAACTACCAACATTGGAGAATGCAGATAGAGGACTATCTGTATCAGAAAGATCTCTACTTACCGTTAGGTGGGATAGCAAAGAAGCCCAAGGACATGGAGGATGAAGAATGGGAAGTTTTTGACAGAAAGGCTCTTGGGTCTATAAGACTGAGTCTGGCCTCCATTGTGATATCTAATTTGTCACAGGCAAAAACAACGGTAGAGTTGATGACTACGTTAGCAAATATGTATGAAAAACCCTCAGCTTCAAATAAGGTATATCTTATGAAGCAATTATTTAATTTGCATATGAATGAAGGTGGATCTGTTTCTACTCATCTGAATGATTTCAATGGAATTGTTAATCAGTTAAGTTCTATCAATATTGTATTTGAAGATGAAATAAAAGCTCTTTTGATATTATGTTCTTTGCCTGAAAGCTGGCATGGCTTAGTAATGGCAGTTTCTAATACTGCATCTGCATCAAATATTTTGAAAGTAGAGGATGTGGTTAGTGTTATCTTGAATGAGGAAATACGCAAGAAAAACACAGAAGAGACATCTGGGAACGCTTTACATTTTGAGAGCAGGGGAAGGCAAAAAGAAAAGAGCAAGAGGAGATCAAGATCTAAGTCTAAGGTGAGAGGAAGATCCAAATCCAGAAATGGCAGGAAGCCACAATGCTGGAACTGTGGAAAGATGGGGCACATAAGCAGAGATTGTTGGTCAAAGCCCAAGGAGGACAACCAACACGAAGGAAAGGAAGAAGCCAAGGTTGCAGGTATTGCACAGGATGCTTTAATTTTCTCTTTGCATAATAACATAGAATCTTGGGTATTAGATTCTGGTGCATCTTTCCATGCTACCCCTAACAGAGAGTATTTCAGTGACTATATCCATGGAGATTTTGGAATAGTGTACTTAGGGGATGACGAGCCTTGTAAAATAATTGGCAAAGGTAAAGTGCAGCTGAAGATTCAGAATGGCAACACATGGGTGTTGAGAGATGTGATGCATGTTCCTAGTTTGAAGAGAAATTTGATTTCTGCAGGTAAGCTAGGTGATGAGGGTTGTACAGTAACTCTCACAGCAGATTCTTGGAAGGTGACCAAGGGTGCACTAGTTATGGCCAGAGGTAAGAGAGAAGGTACTCTCTATTTGTGTAATTGTGTTACTAACAAATCTCCTTCAGTTTTATCTACTTCAGGTGTGGATTGTAAATTGTGGCACTCAAGGCTTGGCCACATGAGTGAGAAGGGGATGTCAATACTTAAGTCTAAAGGTATGCTTTCAGATTTGAAAAGTATGGATCTAGAATTTTGTGAGCATTGTGTATTTGGAAAATAGAAAAGGGTTAGTTTTCTCAAGACTGGGTCTACTAAGAAAAGGCAGAAGTTGCAGCTTGTTCACACAGACGTGTGGGGACCGGCTCAGGTAGCCTCTATTGGCGGATCACGGTACTATGTTACATTCATAGATGACGCCACAAGAAAGGTATGGATCTACTGTATTAAAAAGAAATCTGATGTTTTTGAGACTTTTAAGTTTTGGAAGGCTATGGTTGAGAATGAAACAGGCAAAAAATTAAAGTGCCTGAGATCTGATAATGGCGGTGAGTTCTGCAGTCTTAAGTTCAAATTGTATTGTTATACACAAGGAATCCGTAGGCAAAGGACGGTTCCAAGGACACCTCAGCAGAATGGTATTGCTGAAAGGATGAACAGAACTATCATGGAGCGTGCAAGATGTATGAGATTGCATGCAGGGTTGCCCCTAGAGTTTTGGGCAGAAGCAGTTGACACCGCAGTGTACCTGATTAACAGAGGACCCTCTACAGCTCTGGATGGTGGAATTCCAGAAGAGGCATGGATAGGTAAAAAGGTAGATCTCTCATATCTCAAAGTTTTTGGTAGTGAAGCCTTTGTGCATATAGATAAGGAAAATAGAAAGAAGCTTGATCCTAAGTCTATGAGGTGCACGTTTATAGGCTATGGCTCAGATGATTTTGGTTTCAGATTTTGGAATCTAGGAACTAACAAGGTAATCAGGAGTCGTGATGTTGTTTTCAATGAAAGAGTGATGTACAGTGATCAGATAAGGAGGCTGGATCAATCTGGGCAGAGCAATAGTGAATTGGACGAAGTTATGGTCCAAAATGAGCTCGCGGGAAAAAGAAATAATCACTTGCAGGAAAACACAGAGACCGACGTCGGTAGGGTAGGAACCGGCATCGGCAGTACAGAAACCGATGTCGGTCATACAGAGACCGACGTCGGCAGACCAGGCACCGAGGTCGGTCAGGTAGAACCGACGACGGCGAGTGACAGGTCTACAGGTGGCCGAGGTCGGTCACTGTCAGAAAATTTGGGTGGACAGCGTGTTGAGAACGAGTCCAAGACACCCATCAGGAGGTCTGAAAGGGTAAGTAAGCCTCCAATTAGATATTCTCCTTCCTTATATTACTTATTGCTAACCGATGGTGGAGAACCAGAAAGTTTTGAAGAAGCATTACAGGTGGAGTCCAGGAGTAAGTGGGAGAGTGGCATGGTTGAGGAGATGGAGTCCTTAAGAGAGAACCAAACATGGGATTTGGTTGAACTGCCAGCTGGTAAGAGAACACTGAAGAATAGATGGACCTACAGGTTGAAGGAAAGTGAGGATGGTCAGATGCGATATAAGGCCAGATTAGTGGTAAAAGGATTTGGACAAAAGCCAGGTATTGACTTTGGTGAAATTTTTTCTCCTGTTGTTAAGATGACTTCTATAAGGGTTGTATTGTCTTTGGTTGCTTTTGAGGATTTGCATCTCGAGCAGCTACATGTTAAGACAGCATTTCTTCATGGAGATTTGGATGAGGAAATTTATATGGAACAGCCAGAAGGTTTTGAGGTCAAGGGTAAGGAGAAGTTTGTGTGCAGGTTAAAGAAAAGCTTGTATGGCCTCAAGCAAGCTCCAAGGCAGTGGTACTTGAAATTTGACAGGTTTATGACTGAGCATGGCTACAGTAGGTGTCAATCAGACCATTGTGTGTATTTCAAGAGATTTGATAACGGTAGATATATTATTCTATTGTTGTATGTAGATGACATGCTGGTTGCAGGGTCTCACATGCAGGATATCTCAGAGCTTAAGGAGAAGTTAGCTCAAACGTTTGCCATGAAGGATTTGGGAGCAGCTAAGAAAATCCTTGGCATGAGCATTAGGAGAGACAGGAAAAATCACAGGTTGATATTGTCTCAAGAAGATTATGTGAACAAGGTGTTGGAGAGGTTTAATATGCAGGATGCAAAACCAGTAAGTACACCTATGGCTGGACATTTTAAGTTAAGTAAAGAACAATGTCCCAATTCACATGATGAGGTAGAGTACATGAGTAAGGTTCCATATTCTTTCGCAGTAGGGAGTTTGATGTATGCAATGGTGTGTACTAGACCAGATATTGCCCAAGCAGTGGGAGTAGTAAGCAAGTATATGGCCAATCCAGGTAAGGAACATTGGAAAGTGGTTCAATGGATCCTTAGATATCTGAGAGGAACCAGCAATAGGCACTTATGCTATGGAGGTTCAGATACTTCTCTACATGGCTATGTAGATTCAGATATGGCAGGGGATTTGGATGGCAGGAGAAGCACTACAGGTTATGTTTTTACTGTAGGTGGAACAGCGGTTAGTTGGATATCTAAGTTGCAGAAGGTTGTAGCCTTGTCAACTACAGAAGCAGAATATATTGCAGCTACAGAAGCTAGCAAGGAGATGATATGGATGACACGGTTCATGGAAGAGCTTGGAAGGGAGCATGGGAGTTGCAGATTGTACAGTGACAGTCAGAGTGCAATCCATTTGGCCAAGAACTCAGCCTTTCACTCTAGAACCAAGCACATACAGCTAAGGTACCACTTCATATGACAGGTATTGGAAGATGGTGAGTTGAAGCTGGAGAAAATTCATACAGACAAGAATCCTGCTGATATGCTAACAAAGCCGGTTACGATGGAGAAGTTGAATCTTCATTCAACTTCTATTGGTCTTCATGATTGAGTTAAAGATGAAGGAGCTAGAAGATGATGCTGTACAGGTTGGTGCAGCTGGTTTATCTCCAAGTGGGAGATTGTTAGGGTGTGGAGCTAAAATCTTCGCCAAGGAGCATACTTAAACAGGTTCGGGTCTACACAGACACCGACGTCGGTCAGGAGCGACCGACGTCGGTTAGTAGCAGTTGTAGAGGCGCCGACGTCGGCGGTATGGTCGGCCGGCGACGGTCACAGGTGAACAGGCAGGAACCGACGTCGGTTACCTGTGTGTCCAGAAAGCTATTTTCGTGGACAGCAGCGAGTGTTTGCATGATAAGTTTGAGTCGTGGACTCAAGCTTGCATCTCTATTATTAGCAATATTATTTTTAGAGCCCTTGTTCAAGAGGCTTAACTGTTTGTTGTAAGAGCATGCTCAAGTTTCCTATTTCTATATGTAGGAAGATCTTCTTAGCTTAGAATTGGAGTAGAAGTGTTGTGTGTAGAACTGTAAGAGTAGAACATTGTGAATGTTTGAAGGACAGTACAGAGTTGCATCAATCCAGGTTGTTGGATTTGAGTGTACTTGAGAGAGAGCTCTTGAGGAATAGAGATCTAGTGAGAGATCTTGTGTGCATCTGAGAGAGGTGTAGAAGAATGAAGTTTCTTCATTGTATTCCTATTGTAAAGAGTTTCAATACAAGTTTTCAGGGTGTTTTCTTGTATATCTTGTTCTGTGCTATTTATCATTTCAGTTACTTATCTATCTGATTTATTTCCACATTTATTGCTTTCACAAGTGTAATCTATTGTTGGTTTGATCCCCCAACACAATACACATGTATCAAATTTATGGTATTGCATCCTAGGACTTTGTTTGAGACCATATAAGGATTTATTTAACTTGCAAACCAAATTTATTTTACCTTTTACCCCGTAGTGCTCTACATGTGTCATAGAAATCTCCTCCTCCAAATTAACATGAAGGAAAGTAGTCTTCACATCCATTTTATCAATATATAAATCAAAAGCTACTACAATAGAAAATAAGAATCTAATGGATGTAATTTTAATAATGGGAGAAAATATCTCCCCATAATTAAAACCCTCAACCTGAGAGTAACCTTTTATAACCAATGGAACTTTGTACTTTTCAACATTGCCATCTAAACCAATCTTTTTATCCAAAAACTATTTTCATCCAATAGGTTTACGTCCTTTAGGTAATCATACAAGGTCCTATGTATCATTATTTTTCAAATATGCCATTTCTTCTTCCATAACAACCTTCCAAAACTTTGCATCATTCATACCCAAAGCTTTTTCTATAGATCTCAATTCATTAATGTTAGTACTCAAATTAAATAAACATCTCCAATCATCAAGAGAATACCTTTTTGGTGGCTGTCTACACCTTGTAGACCTTTGAACAAACTAAGATAGAGGTTACTCTTCATAAACCTCCTCTTCAAAAGATTCATATCTTGGTGGGCTCTCCTCAACTTCGTGTCTCTATCGTGGCCTTGACTCAACTTTCTCAAGTATAGAAAGAAGCTGAATCACTTATTTTTATGTGTTTTCTCTTGTTTTTGTATAATATAAAAAGGTTTAGTTTATCTAAAATTAACACTTCTATGATATATTACTTTATGTGCCATTGGATCCCAAAGCTTGTATACTTTCACACCATAGTTATAACTGATGAAGATACATTTCACAACCTTATTCTCCAACTTTTCCCACTTCTCTTTTGGCACATGTCCATATGCCTCGCAACCAAAAACTCTAAGATGTATCAGTGAAGGCTTACATCTAGACCACATCTCCATAATGTGTTTATCAATAAGTGATGATTTAAGAGACTTTTTGATCAATTAACAAGTAGTGGCCATAGCTTCATCCTAAAACCTTTATTCTAGTATAACACCATTAAGCATAATCCTAGCCTTCTCCATCAATGTCCTATTCATTCTTTCTACAACTCCATTTTATTGAGGTGAATATGGAGTTGTCTTATGTTTCTGTATACCATAATATTTATAGAATCTGTCAAAATCATTAGATCAAAATTCACTGCCATTGTCAGTCCTAAAACACTTAATTTTATTTCTAGTTTGCAATTCAACCATTACTTTAAACTCTTTAAAATGACTAAAAAATATAGATTTACTCTTTAGAAAATAAACCCATGTTCTTATATGATAATCATTAATAAATGAAAAATAATATGTGTATTTTGAAATTGAAGGAACATTAACATGACTAAATACATCTAAATGAATAAGATCAAACATACCACAAGATTTATGAGAACTCGAGTAAAATTGAATGTGGTTTTGTTTACCGTAAACATAATGCTCACAAAAATCAAATTCAATATTTTAATATGTCAAACTTCAACTAGATTTTTATTCTTAAAGTCCCTAGGACCTTTTTATTCAATGTGGCCAGGGCTCTAGTGCCATACCATAGTCTTCTCTATAGGAAATTTTAACTCCATATAATGAGAAAAATTAGGTACCTAAAAACCACAACCATCCAAAAAGATATTAATTACCTCTATCCAATGAAGTAGTCTTATATTTAGTCTTCAAAAAATTACTATTGTACTCAAATGTGCATGCATCGAACTTGTAAAAAAGTGCCAATCCTGACACCTTTAGCTATCACCATAACACCTCTAACCATCTTACAACCTACTTCATAAAAGACAACCTACACATCCATATCTATTAGTTTGCTCATAGATAATAAATTAGGAGATATCCTAGGGATATGCAACACACCATCAAACCATTTAATCATTTCATCTAGAAATCTAATTTTAACCCTACCATGACCAACAATGGTTAGAAAAGAATAATCACCCAAGTAAATCTTACCTCCATAAAATTATTCATACTTAGAAATACAAATTATATTAGAGGTCATATGGTAAAATGCACCTAAACCAATTAACCATGCATCATTACCTACATGGGTTTTGAAGGTTGTAATGAAGGTATCATTATCTTGCTTCTCAGATTCAGATTTAGAATCATACTTCTTCTTTTTCTTCATTACAATTCGATCAGGAGTGACAATGTTTTCCACAATTCTATAATCTCACCTTGGGATTTTGAGGAGATTTGGATCTCCCCTTGGATTTAGATTTATACTTCTCATGTTTCTTTTTCTTCTTGCATCTTTCTTTAGATTTTCCTCAAACATTTAGGGCCTCTTTTGCACTGATGGAAACTTTCCTTCTTATTTATTTATAATTCAAAGAACCTATAACATCCTCAACCTTCAAGGTTATAGAAGTACTTCCTATAGCCATAATAAGAGAATCCCATGAGTCAAACAAAGAACAAGTAAAAATTTGACATCTCTCTTTCTCATCCATTTCCATACCAAATAATACTAATTAAGCCACTAACATATTAAATTCTTCTAAGTGATTTGTAATTTATTCACCTTCTTCCATTTTCAAAGAATACAACTTATTTCTCAAGAAAATTTGATTAAAAAAACACTTAGCTTAATATATCTTACCTATTTTTTTCCATAGCTTCTTCATTATGGTATTTTTGTGGATATTATATATATACATAATATATAGGCACAATATAATGAGACCTTTTTATTTCCATTCCATCACATCATACTTATATGATTCAAATATATCTACAGGTCTCTGGACATTCTCATCAATGGCATGTCATAGATCTTGATCAATCAACAGATCTTCATCTTTAACTTCCACATCTCAAAATTGCCCACTTTAAAATTTTCAACTTCCATTCTCCTTGATGTGCTTTCCATCTTAAAATTATTGCAACAAAGAACTCCAACTATCAATTTCACAAGCTCCCACTCAAAACTAGATTAGTTTAAAAAATCCAACAAACCCACAACAAGAACCAAAACTATCCAGGCTCTGATACCACTTGGAAGGAATATAAGATCATGGAAATAATTAATTACACTAAATATTAATACAAAAATATGTAAACAAATTTGAAATTATTACAGAATTAGAATAAGACACATACAACTGAAAAATAACAACATAGAATAACAATTAATTACATTGGGAAAACCTTTTCAGGAGAGAAACCACACATTCCAAATACACTCAAGGGTAAGGGCACAAAGTTTGGGGACAAAAGGTGGACTACCCATGGACATGATTTTTCTAAAATTTCATAACTTTGAACTTCTATAGATAATTTGAGATATCTACACTCCAAATTTAAAAATGGTGTAAAAACATGAAATGTAGCATTTTGAGTCTAATTTCTAAAACACTATTTTAAAAAAAAATGGTTAAGTATAAGTAGGTGAAACATTTAAAATTTAAAGAGGAACTCTAGTTTATTTATAGAAAACATTGTAGATTGACTATCTTGACATGCACCATTTTTTAAGTAGCATTTAATATTATTTGAAATCCTTTCATAAAAATTTAGATAAAATAATGTATCACGTCACCTATATTTTTTTGTATTTTTTCAATGAATAGTTTTTTAATGAATTGTACCAGTAACTAGATGCTAAAAACTGACAAAGAAATGGATAGTCATCCGTGAGTCAGGCCTAACTACCTCCAAAAAAACTTAAATCAATTTTTTTAAAATATGTGTATAACTAAGCATGCTACGTCACCATATATTTTTTTCACTTGGATTAATGAAACACAAATTACATGAACATGTATAGACATGTATGTTTGCAGCAAGTAATGGCCTACAAAAGTCATTGTTAGAAATAAATATAGTTTGAAACCTTAAATTAGTCCAAACAATATAAGAGTTATAATTTTGGATAGAGGAGATCATGATCATCATGATGGTATCAGTTTTTTGAATTTTTGAGTTGAAATTCTTAGTGTACCTAGCAATCAAAGTTGAAATTTGTTCTTTATTTTCATACCTTTCAATACTTGGTTGTACATTGATAGTCTAAGACTTTGGTTCAGGAATCCAAGCCATTCTTGATCCAAAAGGTGTAGGAATTAAATTCAATTCAAATACCATGATCATGTTAATAATGTGATTGTGTTAATAACATAGTAATTAACACAATCACATTATGTATTCTAAACGTCTTGAACTTGAATATGAGCCATTAGGCCTATTAGTCTTAAGATTGTTGTCTAATATGACTTGTGCTATCAAATCCTTAATTGACATTATATTAAAGAAATTCCTATCATAGAGACCAACTACTCTTAATTGTAAATATTATACTAAAGAAAATACTCAATTGGTTAAATATGATGTGAAATTAAGGAAAAATATTCACAATGGATAAAATAGATGGACACAGTTCATTACATCAGGTGAAAAATGCCTCAGTTGATATTCTAAGTGGAAGCAATTAATTACATAGGACTTAGCTGTCCTTAGTTGTGTATAGTATTGAAAAAATATTAGTTGATAAAATGGTGTAATTAAAGCTGCAAATGACATTAGATGGATGTAATTCCTTACTTTGGGTTTGCGTGGCCCCAATTGCATATCATATTGAGCCTAAACAATCAATTGGTTTAATATAGTGTGAAACTAGGGATAATGGAACCCAACTAAAACATTATATGGATAAAATTATTTTCATGGGGCTCAGTTGGCCCTAATTTTGTATATAAGATAAAACCAAATGCATGATTAGCTAGATATACTTTACAATCAGGGCCAAAAATGTTAATATTAACATTAGATGTATTTAGTTACTTAAATGAGCCTTAGTTGGCCATAATTTCATATTGAATTTAAATAAACACTTGGTTGATTCAATATGTTATGTATTTCGGACTAACAGAACCTCCTATTGATAGTATAAGGATGGAATTTATTACACAAGGCTTGTTTGGGCTAAATTTCATAGATCATATTGAGCCATTATATTTTTTAGTTGAATTTGGTGCACAATTTGAATCTCAATTATTACTAAAGATGGATTTTTAATTCCTTAAAAAGGGTTAAATTCATCATGATTTCATATCAAATTCATGATAACACTTAATTGCTTAAATAAGATGTGCAATTAGGGCCCTAATTAAAATTATGTTGACACAATTCCTTGTGTAAGCCTCAATTAGCCCCAACTATGTATCATCTAGAATCTAATACTAAATTCATTTAATATGGTATGAAATAAAGGCCAAGTAAGCCCCAATTTCCATTATACATGAATGTAATTCCTTGCACATGGCTCCTTTGCATCAAATTTCATATCAAATTGAAAAAATACTTATTTTTTTAATACAGTGAGAACTTGGATCCCCAATTGATATCATATGGATAAAATTCCTTGAATTGAGGCTCAGTAAACCCCTGGGATCAATTTATCCCCAATTACCATCTTTTATAAATAGTAAGAAATAGGTTCACATGGATGAACTTGGTTAAAATTGCATCAATCATTACCACAAATGACTTCATAGGATCAATCTATGATGATGTAGGGGATAATTGATCCCAAATTTATATTCTTTACACATAGATCTACATTTAAGGAGTTCATATTTTCCCTAATCAACATCATAATTCTACCTTATATACCCTAAAACCTATACCCTAAGCCTTAATCCCTAAAGTTCCTAATCCCTAAACTTTGTTTACTATAAATATAAACTCTTTAAACTTTGAACTAATCATTTTAGCCGAAATTAACATCATTTAGACTAAGAATTAAGTTCACAGGGCTCAGTTTGGCCTAAACCACATGACTGATGGACCCATTTAACTAATTCACTCAATCTACATGTGTGACATGACATCCATGGTATAATGCCAACCTAAAAGCACATTCTATAGTCATAAATGGGTCAAAGGGATTTAAATTATCGTCAATTATCTTTGTGATTGACCCTATGTACCATAAACCATGTATATACATTAAAACCTAAAAGGGTCGTAAACCATAAACGTTAAACACTATACCCTAAATTGTAAACAATTTACTTTCTAAGTATTTACCAACTTCAATTTAGTCCCAATTAACATCCTTTTTAGGAATAATATGGTTTAAACACATGGCATATCTAGTGATTAGGCATTAATATATAGGTCCTTAAACCTAGACCCTATGCTCTAATCCCTAATGATCCCTAAAACATCTAAATTATAATGCCTATGCCCTAATTCCCACTATGCATCACAAATATACATTCCTTAAGATATAACTAAATTTATCATGAGATGTCATAATTTATTAGCATTGTAAACCTATGGAAAAACCCTTTGGACTACCAAACTAGCTAGATGTGCATCTGTTCAGTAAACTGGGGATATTCCAAGCTGAGGTTCAACCTAATTAAACATAGAGGAGGAGAGGTAGTTGATTCTTTTAATCAAGGAGGAATTTCAAGCCAATTTGAAGGTCTTCAATAGCAAGATATGATTTGGGGAAAAATCAAAAGATCGATATCCTATCATGAATTGATCTAATTAGTCAATTTGTAAAATTTGCTATGTGATGTGGGGGATAATTGATTTGAAATTCACATTCTATAATCACATATATAGGTTTAAGGCTCCCAAATTTTCCCTAATTGCCCACATGATTATATAAATGTACCGTAAACCCTATACTAGTAAGCCACAATCCTTAAAACTTTCTTAATCCCTAAACTCTAAACCATAAATATAAACTCTTTAAACCTTGAACCAATCATTTTATCCCAAATTAACATCATTTAGACAAATCATTAAGTTCATAGGGCTCAGTTTGGCCAAAATCACAAGACTGATCAACCCATTTGACTAATTCACTCAATCTGCACATGCAAAATGATATACATGGTATAATGACAACCTAAAAACACTTTCTATAGTAAAAAATGGGTCCAAGTGATTCAAATGGGTCCAACTGTACTCTAGTAAGGTACTCTACTCATGTCTTCCATATCTAATGGGGATATATGACATTGTGAATTAGATAACTTTGTTTCAACCAAAAAAGGAACACACAATGGTCTGCAATCTTGCATGTTAAACCTATATAATATTTAATTCACATACTTAATCTAGTCAAGCCATAACTTTCTATTCTATCTATCTCTTCTAATATCCATCCCAAGAAATTTTATTGCATCACCAAGATATTTCATCTCAAATTTTTCTGAGATTTGAAATTTAAGATCTAATAATAAAAAATATCCCATTACTAACAAATAACATATTATAAACATAAAAGGCAATAACTAGGAAATGATCACCATAAGTTTTATAATAAACAAAATGATTAGATTTAGATCTCTCAAATCCCAACCTCAATACATATGTATCAAATTTAAGGTACCACATCCTAGGACTTTGTTTGAGACCATAAAAGGATTTATTCAACTTGCAAACCAAATTTATTTTACCTTTTACCATGTAGTGCTCTGGATGTGTCATAGAACTCTACTCCAAATTAACATGAAGGAAATTAGTCTTCACATCCATTTGATCAATATGTAAATCAAAAGCTACTCCAATAGAAAACAAGAATCTAATGGATGTCATTTAATAATGGGAGAAAATATCTCCCCGTAATTAAAACCCTCAACCTTAGAGTAACCTTTTATAACCAATGGAACTTTGTACTTTTCAACATTGCCATCTAAACCAATATTTTTATCCAAAAAAAAATTTCATCCAATATGTTTACGTCATTTAGGTAATTATACAAGGTCCTATGTATCATTCTTTTTCAAATATGCCATTTCTTCTTCCATAACAACCTTCCAAAACATTGCATCATTCATACCCAAAGCTTTTTCTATAGATCTCAATTCATTAATGTTAGTACTCAAAGTAAATATACATCTCCAATCATCAAGAGAATACCTTTCTGGTGGTTGTCTACACCTTGTAGACCTTTGAACAAACTAAGATAGAGGTTACTCTTCATATACCTCTTCTTCAAAAGATTCATATCTTGGTGTGCTCTCCTCAACTTCGTGTCTCTATCGTGGCCTTGACTCAACTTTCTCAAGTATAGAAAGATGTTGAATCACTTATTTTTTTTTGTTTTCTCTTGTTTTTGTATAATATAAAAATGTTTAGTTTATCTAAAATTAACACTTCTATGACATATTACTTTATGTGCCACTAGATTCCAAAGCTTGTATACTTTCACACCATACTTATAACCGATGAAGATACATTTCACAACCTTGTTCTCCAATTTTGTCCACATCTCCTTTGGCACATGTCCATATGCCTCATAACCAAAAACTCTAAGATGTATTAATGAAGGCGTACATCTAGACCATACCTCCATAATGTTTTTATCAACAAGTGATGATTTAAGAGACTTGTTGATCAATTAACAAGTAGTGGCTATCGCTCCAACCTAAAACCTTTATTCTAGTATAACACCACTAAGCATACTCCTAGCCTTCTCCATCGATGTCCTATTCATTCTTTCTGCAACTCCATTTTATTGAGGTGAATATGGAGTTGTCTTATGTTTTTGTATACCATAATATTTATAGAATCTATCAAAATCATTAGATCAGAATTCACTACCATTGTCAGTCCTAAAACACTTAATTTTATTTCTAGTTTGCAATTCAACCATTACTTTAAACTCTTTAAAATGACTAAAAAATATAGATTTACTCTTTAGAAAATAAACCCATGTTCTTATATGATATTCATTAATAAATGAAAAATAATATGTGTATTTTGAAATTGAAGGAACATTAACATGACTAAATACATCTGATTGAATAAGATCAAACATACCACAAGATTTATGAGAAATCGAGTAAAACTGAATGTGGTTTTGTTTACCATAAACATAATGCTCACAAAAATCAAATTCAATATTTTAATATGTGAAACTTCAAAAATATTTTTATTCTTAAAGTCCTTAGGACCTTTTTATTCAATGTGGCTAGGTCTGTAGTGCCATAACATAGTCTTCTCTGTAGGAAATTTTAACTCCATATAAATAGAAAACATAGGTACTTAGAAACTACAACCATCCAAAAAAATAGTAATTACCTCTATCCAATGAAGTAGTCTTATATTTAGTCTTCACTAAATTACTATTTTACTCACATGTGCATGCATCAAACTTGTACAAAGTGCCAATCTTGACACCTTTAGCTATCACCATAACACCTCTAACCATCTTACAACCTACTTCACAAAATACAACCTGCACGTCCATATCTATTAGTTTTCTCATAGATAATAAATTAGGAGATATCCTAGGGATATGCAACACACCATCAAACCATTTAATCATTTCATCTAGAAATCTAATTTTAACTCTACCATGACCAACAATGGTTAGAAAAGAATCATCACCCAAGAAAATCTTACCTTCGTAAAATTCTTCATACTTAGAAAAACAAATTATATCATATGTCATATGGTAAAATGCACCTAAATCACTTAACCATGCATCATTACCTACATGGGTTTTCAAGGTTGTAATGAAGGTATCATTATCTTGCTTCTCAGATTCAGATTCAAAATCATAATTCTTCTTTTTATTCACTACAATTCGATTAGGAGTGACCATGTTTTTCACAATTATGTAATCTGACCTTGGGATTTCGAGGATATTTGGATCTCCCCTTGGATTTAGATTTAGACTTCTCATGTTTCTTGTTCTTCTTCCCTCTTTCTTTAGATATTCCTCAAACATTTAGGGCCTCTTTTGCACTAATGGAAACTTTCCTTCTCATTTATTTATAAATCAAATAACTTACAACATCCTCAACCTTCAAGATTATATAGGTACTTCCTATAGCCATAATAAGAGAATCCCATGAGTCAAACAAAGAACAAATAAAAATTTGACATCTCTCTTTCTCATCCATTTCCATACCAACTAATACTAATTAAGCCACTAACATATTAAATTCTTCTAAGTGGTTTTTAATTTATTCACCTTCTTCCATTTTCAAAGAATACAACTTATTTCTCATGAAAATTTTACTAAAAAAAAGACATAGCTTAATATATCTTACCTAGTTTTTTCCATAGATTATTCATTATTGTATTTTTGTGGATATTATATAAATACATAATATATGGGCACAATCTGATGAGACCTTTTGATTTCCATTTCATCACATCATACTTAGATGATTCAACTATATCTACAAGTCTCTGAACATTCTCATTAATGGCATGTCATAGATCTTGATCAATCAACAGATCTTCCATGTTTAACTTCCACATCTCAAAATTTCCCCCTTTAAAATTTTCAACCTCCATTCTCCTTGATTTGCTTTCCATCTTAAAATTCCTGAAACAAAGAACTCCAACTATCAATTTCACAAGCTCCCACTCAAAACTAGATTAGTTTAAAAAATCCAACAAACCCACAACAAGAACCAAAACTAGACAATAATATGTAAACAAATTTAAACTTATTAAAGAATTAGAATAAAACACATACAACTGAAAAATAAGAACATAGAATAATAATTAATTACATTGGGAAAACCATTTCAGGAGAGAAACCACACATTCCAAATAAACTCAAGGGTAAGGGCACAAAGTTTGGGGACAAAAGGTGGACTACCCGTGAACATGATTTTTCTAAAATTTCATAACTTTGAATTTCTATAGATAATTTGAGATATCTACACTCCAAATTTAAAAATGGTGTAAAAACATGAAATGTAGCATTTTGCAACTAAAAAGGGGTAAAAATATTATTGAAGAAACAAAAAATTGAGGAATTACATACCCAAGTCTTGCTCAAGAAGTTGAGCCAGAGCAGGGGCTAATCTAGCAGGAAGCATCTGCTGATCTTGAATACACCAATCTCAGCCCATTGTTTAAGGCCCATTTAGCTAATCCATCTGCAACACCATTCCACTCATGAGGAATGTGCTTAAAGGAGATAAACTCAAAAGAAGCACTCATCTGATGAATCTATTTAATCACCATGGCCAGCTACCAATCAACACTATCAATATTACCATTATTCAACAGGTTAATAATCACTTGCAAATCAGACTCACAAAAAACACTGAGATAGCCCTGTTTGCAACAAAATTGAGCCACCTCCAAAATTGCAACAACCTCCATTAGGTTATTTGTATGCTGGCCTTTGTAAATGGAGAACAAAAATTGAATCAAGCCCTTGTGGTCTCTACCCACACCGCCTATCCTGGCTGGCCCGGGGTTGCCCTTGGAGGAACCGTCCATGTTTAATTTGATACTCCCCTCTCCAGGAGGAGTCTAGTATCCCAAGTGACTGATCGGGTGCACCTATTACCTTATTCTATGCGTGGGGCACGACTTGTGAAGAGAGGCATCACCAGCTAGTCTAATAGGGGATAAATAGTTAAAAATCATGGTCGCAGCAGGGTCCAATTTTGCCGAATGATCACATTTGATGAGGAGAGTTTCCTGCAACGCACTGAGGACCTTCATCAACACCTTCCGTGGACTAGCACAGGACTCCCGAAAGATCCTTCCATTTCATTCAATCCATATATTCTAGAGGATAAATGTAGGTCCAATCACCCATGCAATCTGTAGTATAGACGCTTTGACAGGGGGTCAACCCAGGCACTGCCAGAATTCTGTCAAGGAGGAGACATGCCAGTAGGGAGAACCCCAAGCTTCCCACCACAGATGCCACAAACTCCTGACAAAGGAGCATTGGAAGAAAAGATGCACCCCACTCTCCTCAATGTTACTACAAAGTACACACATTGATGGTCCATGATATCCTTTCCTACAAAGATTATCCCATGTCAGGGAGCAGTTGTAGGTAAGAGTCTAGAGGAAGAAATTGCATTGCGACCAAGAAGTTAAATTCCAAATTTTTTGTCCCCAGGCAAAATCAACACCTCCAAAATAGTTCTTTGTGAGCACTTGATAACCTGAAGAGACTGAGTACTGACCATTGGCTTCACCCCCCCACGCCAGGATATCACTCTCCATTAGGGAATTGCATCTTCTCCCAGCAAGGATATGAGCTAACTCCTGTCGGAGTTCTGCATTCCCTCCCTATGACCAATCCATCTCATTCTTCCATTTGTAAGCAATAATAGGCCCCAAATTGTAAGCTTCTTTATACTGATCCACTATGGTCCATCTAGCATTGAGAAAGGCATCACATAAAGGCTGTAGCTGTGGATGAGAGGATTGGAGTGGGGGAGCTCTATTCCAAGAATCCTCCCAGAAAAGTACTTTTGAACCTCTGTTACAGATCCAAAAGAGGTTGGGCTGCACCAACTGTGCTCCAAGTTTAATGTTGTTCCACACCATAGAGCCTCTTCCTCCAAGGGTCAATCTGGCAATCTCAGATGGGTTAACCCCTAGGCAGTACTTCAAAGACCAAATATGGGCCCAAAGGTGATCTTGGCTGGTACACCACCAGTAATACAACTTAGCCACAAGAGCCTGACTGGATAGAATAGCCGATCTCAGCCCCAATCCACCATCCTTTTTAGGATGGCAAACAATGTTCCAATTAACAAGACTCCATTTTGAATTCCTAAGATTACCGCTCCAAAGGAATTGTCGTGAAAGAGCGTCGTACTCCTTAAGAAAATACATAGGGGCTACCTGGACCATACTATGGTAAATAGGCAACACCTGAATCACAGACTACAAAAGAGTCACCCTCCCTATAGTTGTGAGCCAATGGTGAGTCCAATGATTAATCCTCTACCTCAACTTATCTAGAACATTCTGCCAAAAAAGTCAAGGCTGCCTGCCAGTCACAATGGGAATCCCCAAGTAAGTCACTGGGAGGGGCTGTGTCTGAAATCTAAGGATAACTGCAATCCTTCTCTGAATAGCCTCAGGAGTATTGAAGAAAAAAATGGAGGATTTATGCTCATTGATATTCTGACCTGAAGCCACTAAATAAACATCCAAGGTACTCTGGAATGCTTGCACCTCCCTAATCTAGGCTTTGCCAGCCAGGATGGTGTCATCCAAAAATTGGAGATGGGCAAGCTTAGCTAATCCATTTCCCTACTACCAACCGTGAATCATGTTTTGGGAAGCCTGAAACTTAATAAAACGGCCCAATCCCTCAACAAGAATAATAAACAAGTATGGAGAAATTGGGTCACCTTGGCGGAGTCCTCTAGAGGCTCCAAAAATTCTGGAAGGCCTACCATTAATGAGGACTGAGTACGATGGCATAGTGACATAGCTAAGTACCCATTTTACCCAGTCCTGCCCAAAACCAAAAGCCAGAAGGACTTTCTACAAAAAACTCCAATCAGCCCTGTCATAAGCCTTGGCCAAGTCAAGCTTTATAAACATCGCCCTCTCCTAAGAATAATACATAGAATGGATTGATTTCAAAGCAATCAGCACTCCATCCAGAATTTGCCTCCCAACAACGATGCCCCCTTGTTCCTCTGAGATAATCTTAGGGAGCCAAACTTTGAGCCGCTCTGCAATGAGCTTAGTGATAATTTTATAAACCATATTGCAGAGTGCTATGGGTCTGAACTTGTCCAGCTTATTAACCTATTTCTCTTTCGGAATCAACACCAAGAATGTCACATTAAAATCTCTAAACATTTCTTTGTTGTTGTAAGACTCCTGCACAACCTCCACTAAGTCTTGGCTAATGATACTCCAGAATTCTTGAAAAAATTTAGCTGGGAAACCATCTGGGCCTAGTGCCTTACCCTTGCACATACTAAACACTACTCATTCAATTTCCTCCTTATCAATCAGCCTCAATAGTGCATCATTCATCTCAGGCATGATGAGAGGGGGTATGCAAGCAAAAACCTCCCTCTCCTCAGGATCAGCACCAGGAGGTGCGCCAGAAAGGAGATCAAAATAAAAACCCACAGCTTCCTCCAAAATATCATAAGACAAAGTTACTCAGGTTCCATCTACAGTCACAAGAGAAGCTATGTAGTTCTTATTGCGCCTCACTTGGACTGACTTGTGAAAGAATGCAGTGTTCCTGTCTCCCTCCTGAAGCCAGTCATTACGTGCACCTTCTATTTCCAGAAGATTTCTTCCTGGAGTTCCCATTCCAAAAGTTCATTCAAAACCACAAATTCAACCTTATGAAGGTCCTCTGTCAAACCAAAGTCAAGAATTTATCTGGTAACAATGTTCAGCCACTCTTGCACCTTTTTCTTCATAACATGGAGATTACCAAAGATGTTTCTGTTCCATTCCTGCAACTTTCACTTCACATACTGAAGCTTCTTGGCAAAGGAAAACATGGCAGTCCCATATGTTGGTTCCCCCTACCTCCACCAGGTGGTCATAAGGGAATGAAGAGAAGAATCCCAAAGCCACATTAGCTGAAACTTAAAGGGGGGTTTCTTGGGTGCGGGAATAAAACTAGTTGTCAGCTTGATGGGCCAATGATCGAGACCTATGCCAATCCAAGATTTCAGAAGCCAGAGAAAAAGCACTAGAAAGCCAGAAGTAAGACAATAAGAATCTGTCTAAGCACTTTGAAATAACATCCTTACCTGATCTTCTATTGCTTCTAGGTGAAGAGCCCATTATTGGGCTTGACGTCCGCTAGGTGCACAGTCAGTCAATATTATATCTAAGGAGCTTGGATGAAGGATCTAGCCATGGTAGCCCTCCCCTCTTCTCCTCCAGGCTAAGAACAACATTGAAGTCACCATCCACTATCCAAGGCAAATAAGGAAAATAGCTCCTGACATATCGCAAGTGTTCCCATAGCTTGTGCTGTCTAGAGATATCCCCAGGTGCATAAACATTAGTGACTAGGATCAGCTCCCCACACTCTGAGGTAGAAGCTATCATAGAAAGAGCCAACACACTTGCCATCCACTGGAGCAGCGTAATCTTCCTAGGATCCCAGCATATTTCCACTCCCCCCGCACTACCTTGAGCTCCCACACACTGGCATTGCCCCCAGGCCTAGAACTTAGACATACAGCTGAGTATAGAATCTACAAAGAGCTTGGTCTCTTGTACACACAGGATATCTGGAGAGTGCTCACCAACTAATTTCCACATAGCTCTTTGTTTGGGGATGCTATGCAATCCCCTTACATTCCATGACAGAACTATCATTGGGAAATTTGGGTGAAGTGTTCATCCAGGGTCTTGACTGCCCCTGATTCAACCAATAAGTCCCCTCTACATTGAATTTTCTCTTGATCTTACTTGCATCTTGCTTTAGCTGAGATGGTGACAGAAGCTTTCTTGAAAGGTCTCTACAATAAACCCAGTGCTGGCACCGATCCCTTATCTTTCTAGGATGTATCTGAGTCTTTTACTACATTGGCCCACCTAACATCCTTATTTTACTATTCTGTTAATACTACCAAAGCCCCTTCTTCTGGCACCATCTCAATCTCTCTATTCATCTGAATCACCATGTCTTGGGGCTCGCTAGGGAGAGCACTCTTATCCTCACCCTCCAAGGGACCTTCCAACTCCTCCAGAGGAATGCCATTCTCCATAGCCATGCTATCCAAGGTTACAAACTGGTTAAACCCCAACTCCATGGGTCTATCTTGGTTCCACCGCTTTTGCCCCCAGCCTTTGACATGGCGTCAGACTTGGGTGAAGCCTTCATTATTTGGGCCATTGAAATTAGGCTGTCCATGAGATGGATTGACTGCATTGAAATATGATTTTCCTTTTGACGCATTGTCAGGGGCTGCCTTTGATGTGCCCATTTGGGCTAAATGGCCTGCCTCATTGCCTCTACTAGACTCGACCCCATTAAATCACCCAGCCTGGGGGCATTGGTGATGCAAGTGCCCATAGGCATGACAAATCCTACAGCAAAAAGGTATAGTTTTGTAATCAATTTCTTGGACCCAAGAAGAGCCTCCCAGGCAGATTTCTAAAGCATCCAGTAGGGGGTTATTCAAATCCATTTCTACATAAATTCGAGCATAGGATATGAGTTTTCTATCCAGTGATTGGTGTGCTACAAAAATTGGGGCTCCAAGCAGTGTAGCTATTTGACAGAGGATATCTTCTCTCCAAAATTTTAGGGGAAGCCTCGAAAGATAGACCCACACAGGCATGCATGTAGGTAGATCCTCTGCAGAATTGAATCTTGCATGCCAGGGTTTGATAAATAACCTAATTTGATCATACAAATAAGGCCCTCCCTCAAAAATTTGATTCTTGTCTGATACTGAGGAGAAATTTACCAAAAAATAGCTATTTCCAGCCAGCATAATATCCATCTCTCCATCTACCTGCCAAGACCAGTGCAACCACGCTTCCAAGGCCATTTGAGATATCTGAATACCCATGAACTTGCAAATAAGGGTATGAGCTGACATATACTCGACATCTTCCTTGACCGATTCTATAGGTATCACTAAAACAGGTCTGTCCTGTGCCCATGGAAAGCAACCATTAATCCTAGAGACTTTGGGACACCCATTACCAAAAATTAGTTCCTTGCCTTTCAAAATCTCCTCCTGTAGCAGTCGCGCACCTCCAGAGCCCTCGCCTGGGCTGACCCTCTCCTTGCCTCCACTCACAGCCATCCCTCTCCTGGGGGTTTCTAACCAATTCTAGTTTCTGAAATGTAGCATTTTGAGTCTAATTTCTAAAACACTATCTTTTTTAAAAAAATGGTTAAGTATAAGTAGGTCAAACATTTAAAATTTAAAGAGGAACTCTAGTTTATTTATAGAAAACATTTTAGATTGACTATCTTGACATGCACCATTTTTTGAGTAGCATTTAATATTATTTGAAATCCTTTTATGAAAATTTAGATAAAATAATGTATCACGTCACCTATACTTTTTTCTATTTTTTCAATGAATAGTTTTTTTTAATGAATTTTATGAGTAACTGGATGCTAAAAATTGACAAAGAAATGGATAGTCATCCATGAGTCAGGACTAACTACCTCAAAGAAAATTTAGATAGATTTTTTTTGAATATGTGTATAATTAAGCATGCTACGTCACCATATAATTTTTTTTTCACTTGGATTAATGAAACACAAATTACATGAACATGTATAGGCATGTATGTTTGTGGCATGTAGTGGCCTAAAAAAGGCATAGTTAGAAATAAATGTAGCTTGAAACCTTAAATTAGTCTAAACAATATAAGAATCATAATTTTGGATAGAGGAGATCGTGATCATCATGATGGTATCAATTTTTTGAATTTTTGAGTTGAAATTCTTAGTGTATCTGGCAATCAAAGTTGAAATTTGTTCTTTATTTTCATACCTTTCAATACTTGGTTGTCCATTGACAGTCTAAGACTTTGGTTCAGGAATCCAAGCCATTCTTGATCTAAAAGGTGTAGGAATTAAATTCAAATTCAAATACCATGATCACATTAATAATGTGATCATGTTAATAACATAGTAATTAACACAATCACGTTATATATTCTAAACATCTTGAACCTGAATAGGAGCCATTAGGCCTAGTAGTCTTAAGAATGTTGTCTAATATGACTTGTGCTATCAAATCCCTAATTGACATTATATTAAAGAAATTCTTTTCATAGAGACAAACTACTCTTAATTTTAAATATTATATTGAAGAAAATACTCAATTGGTTAAATATGATGTGAAATTAAGGAAAAATATTCACAATGGATAAACTAGATGGACACAATTCATTGCATCAGGTGAAAAATGCCTCAATTGATATTTTAGGTGGAAGAAATTAATCACATAGGACTTAGTTGTCCTCAGTTGTGTATAGTACTGAAAAAATATCAATTAATAAAATGGTGTAATTAAAGCTGCAAATAACAATAGATGGATGTAATTCCCCACATGGGGATTGACTGGCCCCAATTGCATATCATATTGAACCTAAACAATCAATTGGTTTAATATAGTGTGAAACTGGGGATAATGGAACCCAAATAAAACATTATATGGATAAAATTATTTTCATGGGGCTCCGTTGGCCCTAATTATGTATATAAGATAAAACCAAATGCATGATTAGCTAGATATATTTTACAATCAGGGCCAACAAATTTATAATTAACATTAGATGTATTTAGTTACTTGAAGGAGCCTTGGTTGGCCATAATTTCATATTGAATTGAAATAAACACTTGGTTGATTCAATATGTTATGTATTTGGGACTAATAGAGCCCCTTATTGATAGTAGAAGGATGAAATTTATTACACAAGGCTTGTTTGGGATAAATTTCATAGATCATATTAAGCCATTATATTTTTTCAATTGAATTTGGTGCACAATCAAAATCTCAATTGTTATTAAAGATGGATTTGTAATTCCTTATAAAGGGTTTAATTGGTCATGATTTCATATCAAATTCACGATAACACTTAATTATTTAAATAAGGTGTGTAATTAGGGCCCTAATTAAAATTATGTTGACACAATTCCTTATGTAAGCCTCAACTAGCCCCAATTATGTATCATCTATAGTCTAATACTCAATTCATTTAATATGGTATGCAATCAAGGCCAATTAAGCCCCAATTTCCATTATATATGAATGTAATTCCTTGCACATGGCTCCTTTGGATCGAATTTCATAACAAATTGAAAAAATACTTAATTTTTTAATATGGTGAGCACTTGGATCCCCAATTGATATCATATGGATAAAGTTCCTTGAATTGTGGCTCAGTAAACACCTAGGATCAATTTATCCCCAATTACCATCCTTTATATATAGTAAGAAATAGGTTCACATGGATGAACTTGGTTAAAATTGCATCAATCATTACCACAACTAACTTCATAGGCTCAATCTGTGATGATGTAGGGGATAATTGATCCCAAATTTATATTCTTTACACATAGATCTACATTTAAGGAGCTCAAATTTGCCCTAATCAACATCATAATTCTACCTTATATACCCTAAAACCTATACCCTAAGTCATAATCCCTAAAGTTCCTAATCCCTAAACTTTGTTTACTATAAATATAAAATCTTTAAACTTTGAACTAATCATTTTAGCTGAAATTAACATCATTTAGACTAATAATTAAGTTCACAGGGCTTAGTTTGGCCTAAATCACATCACTGATAGACCCATTTAACTAATTCACTCAATTTGCATGTGTGACATGACATCCATGGTATAATGCGAACCTAAAAACACATTCTATAGTCATAAATGGGTCAAAGGGATTCAAATTATCCTCAATTATCTTTGTGATTGACACTATGTACCATTATTCATGTATATACATTAAAACCTAAAAGGGTCGTAAACCATAAATCTTAAACACTATACCCTAAGTTGTAAACAATTTACTTTTTAAGTATTTACCAACTTCAATTTAGTCCCAATTAACATCCTTTGTAGTAAGAATTTGGTTTAAACACATGGCATATCTAGTGATTAGACATTAATATATAGGTCCTTAAACCTAAACCCTATGCTTTAATACCTAATGATCCCTAAAACATTTAAATTATAATCCCTATGCCCTATTTCCCACTATGCATCACAAACATACATTCACTACGATATAACTAATTTTATCATGAGATGTCATAATTTATTAACTTTGTAAACCTATGGCTAAAGCCTTTGGACTACCAAACTAGCTAGATGTACATTTGTTCAAGAAATTGGGGATATTTCAAGTTGATGTTCAACCTAATTAAACATAGAGGAGGAGAGGTAGTTGATTATTTTAATCAAGGAGGAATTTCAAGCCAATTTTAAGGTCTTCAATAGCAAGATATGATTTGGGGAAAAATCAAAAGATCAATATTCTATCATAAATTGATCTAATTAGTCAATTTGTAAAATTCCCTATGTGATGTGGGGGAAAATTGATCTGAAATTCACATTATATAATCACATATATAGGTTTAAGGCTCCCAAATTTTCCCCAATTGCCTACATGATTATATAAATGTACCCTAAACCCTATAATAGTAAGCCCTAATCCTTAAAACTATCTTAATCCCTAAACTCTAAACCATAAATATAAACTCTTTAAACCTTGAACCAGTCATTTTATCCCAAATTAACATCATTTAGACAATTATTTAAGTTCATAGGTCTCAATTTGGCCTAAATGACAAGACTAATTGACCCATTTGACTAATTCACTCAATCTATGCATGCAACATGATATACATGGTATAATGACAACCCAAAAACACATGCTATTGTAAAAAATGGGTCCAAGTGATTCAAATGGGTCCAACTGTACTCTAGTAAGGTACTCTACTCATGTCTTCCATATCTAATGGGGATATAGGACATTATGAATTAGATAACTTTGTTTCAACCAAAAAAGGAACACACAATGGTTTGCAATCTTGCATGTTAAACCTATATAATATTGAATTCACATATTTAATCTAATCAAGCCATAACTTTCTATTCTATCTATCTCTTCTAATATCCATCCCAAGAAATTTTATTGCATCACCAAAATATTTCATCTCAAATTTTTCTGAGATTTAAAATTTAAGATCTAATAATAAAAAATATCCCATTACCAACAAATAACATATTATCAACATATAAGGCAATAACTAGGAAATGATCACCATAAGTTTTATAATAAACACAATGATTAGATTTAGATCTCTCAAATCCCAACCTCAATACAGATGTATCAAATTTATGGTACTACATCCCAAGACTTTGTTTGAGACCATATAAGGATTTATTTAACTTGCAAACCAAATTTATTTTACCTTTTACCACGTAGTGCTCTGGTTGTGTCATAGAAATCTCCTTATCCAAATTAACATGAAGGAAATTAGTCTTCACATCATTTGATCAATATCTAAATCAAAATCTACCACAATAGAAAACAAGACTCTAATGGATGTCATTTTAATAATGGGAGAAAATATCTCCCCATAATTAAAACCCTCAACTTGAGAGTAACCTTTTATAACCAATGGAACTTTGTACTTTTCCACATTGCCATCTAAACCAATATTTTTATCCAAAAACTATTTTCATCCAACAGGTTTACATCATTTAGGTAATTATACAAGGTCTTATGTATCATTATTTTTAAAATATGCCATTTCTTCTTCCATAACAACCTTCCAAAACATTGCATCATTCATACCCAAAGCTTTTTCTATAGATCTCAATTCATTAATGTTAGTACTCAAATTAAATATACATCTCCAATCATCAAGAGAATACCTTTCTGGTGGTTGTCTACACCTTGTAGACCTTTGAACAAACTAAGATAGAGGTTACTCTTCATAAACCTCCTCTTTAAAAGATTCATATCTTGGTGGGATCTCCTCAACTTCATGTCTCTATCGTGGCCTTGACTCAACTTTCTCAAGTACAGAAAGAAGTTGAATCACTTATTTTTTTGTGTTTTCTCTTGTTGCTATATAATATAAAAAGGTTTAGCTTATCTAAAATTAAGACTTCTATGATATATTACTTTATGTGCCACTAGATCCCAAAGCTTGTATACTTTCACACCATAGTTATAACCGATGAAGATACATTTCACAACCTTGTTCTCCAACTTTGTCCACTTCTACTTTGGCACATGTCTGTATGCCTCACAACCAAAAAATCTAAGATGTATCAATGAAGGATTACATCTAGACCACACCTCCATAATGTTTTTATCAACAAGTGATGATTTAAGAGACTTGTTGATCAATTAACAAGTAGTGGCTATAGCTTCAGCCTAAAACCTTTATTCTAGTATAACACCACTAAGCATACTTCTAGCCTTCTTCATCAATGTCATATTCATTCTTTCTACAACTCCATTTTATTGAGGTGAATATGGAGTTGTCTTATGTTTCTGTATACCATAATATTTACAGAATCTGTCAAAATCATTAGATCAAAATTCACTGCCATTGTCAGTCCTAAAACACTTAATTTTATTTCTAGTTTGCAATTCAACCATTACTTTAAACTCTTTAAAATTACTGAAAAATATGTATTTACTCTTTATAAACCCATTTTCTTATATGATAATCATCAATAAATGAAAAATAATATGTGTATTTTGAAATTGAAGGAACCTTAACATGACTAACTACATCTAAATGAATAAGATCAAACATACCACAAGATTTATGAGAACTCGAGTAAAACTAAATGTGGTTCTGTTTACCATAAACATAATGCTCACAAAAATTAAATTCAATATTTTAATATGTCAAACTTCAACAAGATTTTTATTATTATAGTCCTTAGGACCTCTTTATTAAATGTGGCTAGGGCTCTGGTGCCATAACATAGTCTTCTCTGTAGGAAATTTTAACTCCATATAATGATAAAAATTAGGTACCTAAAAACCACAACCATCCAAAAAAATAGTAATTACCTCTATCCAATGAAATAGTCTTATATTTAGTCTTCAAAAAATTACTATTGTACTCAAATGTGCATGCATCAAACTTGTACAAAGTGCCAATCTTGACACCTTTAGCTATCACCATAACACATCTAACCATCTTACAAACTACTTCATAAAATACAACCTACACATCCATATCTATTAGTTTGCTCATAGATAATAAATTAGGAGATATCCCAGGGATATGCAACACACCATCAAACCATTTAATCATTTCATCCAGAAATCTAGTTTTAACTCTACCATGACCAACAATTGAATGAAAAGAATCATCACCCAAGTAAATCTTACCTCCATAAAATTCTTCATACTTAGAAAACAAATTATATTAGATGTCATATGGTAAAATGCACCTAAATCAATTAACCATGAATCATTACCCACATGGGTTTTGAAGGTTGTAATGAAGGTATCATTATCTTGCTTCTCAGATTCAGATTCAGAATCATACTTCTTCTTTTTCTTCATTAAAATTTGATCAGGAGTGACCATGTTTTCCACAATTATATAATCTCACCTTGGGATTTTGAGGAGATTTGGATCTCTCATTGGATTTAGATTTAGACTTCTCATGTTTCTTGTTCTTCTTCCCTCTTTCTTTAGATATTCCTCAAACATTTAGGGCCTCTTTCACACTGATGGAAACTTTCCTTCTCATTTGTTTATAAATAAAAGAACCTACAACATCCTCAACCTTAAAGTTTATATAAGTACTTCCTATAGCCATAATATGAGAATCCCATGAGTCAAACAAAGAACAAATAAAAATTTGACATTTTTCTTTCTCATCCATTTCCATACCAACTAATACTAATTAAGCCACTAACATATTAAATTATTCTAAGTGATTTGTAATTGATTCACCTTCTTCCATTTTCAAAGAACACAACTTATTTCTCAAGAAAATTTTATTAAAAAAAATACATAGCTTAATATATCTTACCTAGTTTTTTCCATAGCTTCTTCATTATTGTATTTTTGTGGATATTATATAAATACATAATATATGGACACAATCTGATGAGACCTTTGGATTTCCATTTCATCACATCATACGTAGATGATTCAACTACATCTACAGGTCTCTGGACATTCTCATCAATGGCATGTCATAGATCTTAATCAATCAACAGATCTTCCATGTTTAGCTTCCACATCTCAAAATTTCCCCCTTTAAAATTTTCAACTTCCATTCTCCTTGATGTGCTTTCCATCTTAAAATTCCTACAACAAAGAACTCCAACTATCAATTTCACAAGCTCCCACTCAAAACTAGATTAGTTTAAAAAATCCAACAAACCCACTACAAGAACCAAAACTATCCAGGCTCTGATACCACTTGGAAGGAATATAAGATCATGAAAATAATTAATTGCACTAAATATTAAGACAACAATATGTAAACAAATTAGAACTTATTACAGAATTAGAATAAAACACATACAATTGAAAAATAACAACATAGAATAACAATTAATTACATTGGGAAAACCTTTTTAGGAGAGAAACCACACATTCCAAATAAACTCAAGGGTAAGCGCACAAAGTTTGGGGACAAAAGGTGGACTACCCATGGACATGATTTTTCTAAAATTTCATAACTTTGAATTTCTGTAGATAATTTGAGATATCTACACTCAAAATTTTAAAATGGTGTAAAAACATGAAATGTAGCATTTTGAGTCTAATTTCTAAAACACTATTTTTTTAAAAATTGGTTAAGTATAAGTAGGTCAAACATTTAAAATTTAAAGAACTCTAGTTTATTTGTAGAAAACATAGTAGACTAACTATCTTGACATGCACCATTTTTTGAGTAAAATTTAATATTATTTGAAATCCTTTCAAGAAAATTTAGATAAAATAATGTATCACATCACCTATATTTTTTTGTATTTTTTCAATGAATAGTTTTTTTTCAATGAATTTTACCAGTAACTAGATGCTAAAAACCGACGAAGAAGTGGATAGTCATCTGTGAGTCAGGCCTAACTAGCTTAAAATAAATTTAAATATTTTTTTTTGAATATGTGTATAATTAAGCATGCTACGTCACCATATAATTTTTTTTTAACATGGATTAACGAAACACAAATTACATGAACATGTATAGGCATGTATGATTGCAGCATGTAGTGGCCTAAAAAGGCATATTTAGAAATAAATATAGTTTGAAACCTTAAATTAGTTCAAACAATATAAGAATCATAATTTTGGAAAGAGAAGATCGTGATCATCATGATGGTATCAAGTTTTTGAATTTTTGAGTTGAAATTCTTAGTGTATCTGGCAATCAAAGTTGAAATTTGTTCTTTATTTTCATACCTTTCAATACTTGGTTGTACATTGACAGTCTAAGACTTTGGTTCAGGAATCCAAGCCATTCTTGATCCAAAAGGTGTAGGAATTAAATTCAAATTCAAATGCCATGATCATGTTAATAATGTGATCATGTTAATAACATAGTAATTAACACAATCACGTTATATATTCTAAACATCTTGAACTTGAATAGGAGCCATTAGGCCTAGTAGTCTTAAGATTGTTGTCTAATATGACTTGTGCTATCAAATCCCTAATTGAAATTACATTAAAGAAATTCTTTTCATAGGTAGAAAATACTCTTAATTGTAAATATTATACTAAATAAAATACTCAATTGGTTAAATATGATGTGAAATTAAGGAAAAATATTCACAATGGATAAACTAGATGGACACAATTCATTTCATCAGGTGAAAAATGCCTTAATTGATATTCTAGGTGGAAGCAATTAATTACATATGACTTAGTTGTCCTTAGTTGTGTATAGTATTAAAAAAATATCAATAGATAAAATTGTGTAATTAAAGGCCCAAATGACATTAGATGGATATAATTCCTTACTTGGGGATTGAGTGGCCCCAATTGCATATCATATTGAACCTAAACAATCGATTGGTTTAATATAGTGTGAAATTGGGGATAATGGTAGCCAACTAAAACATTATATGGATAAAATTCTTTTCATGGGGCTCAGTTGGCCCTAATTATGTATATAAGATAAAACCAAATGCATGATTAGCTAGATATATTTTAAAATCAGGGCCAACAAAGTTATAATTAACATTAGATGTAATTAGTTACTTGAATAAGCCTTGGTTGGCCATAATTTAATATTTAATTGAAATAAACACTTGGTTGATTCAATATGTTATGTATTTGGAACTAACAGAACCCCCTATTGACAATAAAAGGATGAAATTTAATACACAAGGCTTGTTTGGGATAAATTTCATAGATCATATTGAGCCATTATATTTTTTTAGTTGAATTTGGTGCACAATCAGAATCTCAATTGTTATTAAAGATGGATTTGTAATTCCTTAAAAAGGGTTCAATTGGTCATGATTTCATATCAAATTCATGATAACACTTAATTATTTAAATAAGGTGTGCAATTAGGGCCCTACTTGAAATTATGTTGACACAATTCCTTGTGTAAGCCTCAGTTAGCCCCAATTATGTATCATCTAGAATCTAATACTTGATTTGTTTAATATGGTATGCAATCAAGGCCAAGTAAGCCCCAATTTACATTATATATGAATGTAATTCCTTGCACATGGCTCCTTTGGATCGAATTTCATATCAAATTGAAAAAATACTTATTTTTTTGATATGGTGAGCACTTAGATCCCCAATTTATATCATATGGATAAAATTCCTTGAATTGAGTCTCAGTAAACCCCTAGGATTAATTTATCCCCAATTACCATCCTTTATATATAGTAAGAAATAGGTTCACATAGATGAACTTGGTTAAAATTGCATCAATCATTACGAAAATTGACTTCATAGGCTCAATCTGTGATGATGTAGGGGATAATTGATCCCAAATTTATATTCTTTACACATAGATCTACATTTAAGGAGCTCAAATTTGCCCTAATAAACATCATAATTCTACCTTATATACCCTAAAACCTATACCCTAAGCCCTAAGCCCTAAAGTTCCTAATCCCTAAACTTTGTTTACTATAAATATAAAATCTTTAAACTTTAAACTAATCATTTAAGCCTAAATTAACATCATTTAGACTAAGAATTAAGTTCACAGGGCTAAGTTTGGCCTACATCACATGATTGATGGATCCATTTAAGTAATTCAGTCAATCTACATGTGTGACATGACATCGATGGTATAATGCCAACCTAAAAACACTTTCTATAGTCGTAAATGGGTCAAAGGGATTCAAATTATCCTTAATTATCTTTGTGATTGACCCTATTTACCATAAACCATGTATATACATTAAAACCTAAAAGGGTTGTAAACCATAAACCTTAAACACTATACCCTAAATTGTAAACAATTTACTTTCTAAGTATTTACCAACTTCAATTTAGTCCCAATTAACATCATTTGTAGTAAGAATCTGGTTTAAACACATGGCATATCTAGTGATTAGACATTAATATATAGGTCTTTAAACCTAAACCCTATGCTCTAATCCCTGATGACCCCTAAAACATTTATATTATAATTCCTATGCCCTAATTCCCACTATGCATCACAAACATACATTCCTTACGATATAATTGATTTTATCATGAGATGTCATAATTTATTAACTTTGTAAACTTTTGGCTAAAGCCTTTGGACTACCAAACTAGCTAGATGTGCATCTATTCAGTAAACTAGGGATATTTCAAGCCAAGGTTCAACCTAATTAAACATAGAGGAGGAGAGGTAGTTGATTCTTTTAATCAAAGAGGAATTTCAAGCCAATTTTAAGGTCTTCAATAGCAAGATATGATTTGGGGAAAATCAAAAGATCGATATTCTATCATGAATTGATCTAATTAGTCAATTTTTAAAATTACCTATGTGATGTGGGGGAAAATTGATCCAAAATTCACATTATATAATCACATATATAGGTTTAAGGCTCCCAAATTTTCCCAAATCACCTACATGATTATATAAATGTACCCTAAACCCTATACTAGTAAGCCCTAATCCTTAAAACTTTCTTAATCCCTAAACTCTAAACCATAAATATAAACTCTTTGAACCTTGTAGCAATCATTTTATCCCAAATTAACATCATTTAGACTAAGAATTAAGTTCATAGGTCTCCGTTTGGCCTAAGTCACACGACTGATTGACCCATTTGACTAATTCACTCAATCTACACATGCAACATGATATACATGGTATAATGACAACCCAAAAACACATTCTATAGTAAAAATGGGTCCAAGTGATTTAAATTATCCTCAATTACCTTTGTGATTGACCCTATGTATCCTTAACCTTGTATATACATAAATACCTAAAAGGGTCGTAAACCATAAACCCTAAACACTATACCCTAAATTGTAAACCATTTAGTTTCCAAGTAATTGCTAGCTTTAGTTTAGTCCCAATTAACAACTTTTATAGTAAGAATCTAGTTTGAACACATGGAATATGTAGTGATTATACATTAATATATAGGTCCTTAAACCTAAACCCTATGCCCTAATCCCTAATGATCCCTAAAACATTTAAATTGTAAGCTATTTTACCTAATTACCATTATGAATTATAGATATACATGTATTATGATATAACTGATTTTATCATGAGATGTCATAATTTATGCACTTTTTAAACCTATGGCTAAAGCCTTTGGATTATCAATCTAGCTAGATGTGCATTTCTTCAACAAATCGGAGCTATTTTGAGCTCGAGTTCAACTTAATTAACTAAAGAGGAGGAGAGGTAGTTGGTTATTTTAATTGAGGAGGCATTTGAGGCCAATTTGAGGGTCTTCAATAGCAAGATATGATTTGGGGAAAATAAAAATATCAATTTTATTAGATTAAATCCTCTTTTATGGCTTTAATTGAACTCTCACTTGGGCCTGATGGTAATCAAGTCATAATTTTATCAAAAATGTCCAAACATGAAGGTAATCAAGTCATAAATATGTGTCATAACTAGCTCAAATGGTATTCAATTACCTTGGTGATTGGAACACATTACCATAATTGACTTCATAGGCGCAATCTGTGATGATGTGGGGGATAATCAAGATCCTAAATTCACATTTGGTAATCATATATATATATATATATGTTCAAGGATCTCAAATTTTCCCCAATTACCTACATGATTGTATAAATATACCCTAAAACCTATACCCTAAGACCTAATCCTTAAAACTCTAAATTGAAAATATAAAATTTTAAAACCTTGAACCAATCATTTTAGCCTAGAAATTGACATCATTTCTAGACTAAGAATTAGTTCATAGGGCTCATTTTGGCCTAAATCACATGACTGATTGACCCATTTGCCTAATTCACCTAATATGTATCTGCAACATCTAGGGTATAATGGCAACCCAAAAATAAAGTTTATTACTAACGATTTATTATTATTTTTTGGGGCTTTAACATGCTCAAAAATTCTTTTTACAGGTATTAGGAAATGTCATCATAGCCATGCACTTTCACTTTGGACCTTAATTGTAATCTCTAATTCCTAAAACATAAATTGTAATTCCTAATACCTAATCCCTAATACATAAACCTTATGCACTAATTTACCTTAATCCCTAATCCATTATCTACATTAAATATAATTAAATCATGTTATTTAATAACGTGATCACATTATTATTCTCCCTCCTCATTGCCAATTTCCAACCCTATAGCTTATATCAATAATAACACGATTACATTATTATCGATATTAGCTTTCTATTGGGTTGGGTGCACTATAAATTTGTGGAAAGAATAACATGATCACATTATTTAGTAATGTGATTGAATTAATGTCCATATCATCTTCCTAATGGGTTGGGTGTGTTGGGACCTTGTGGAAAACATAACACGATTACATTGTTTAATAACATGATCACGTTATTATTATTTTAGTGATAGCATCAATTGTCAATGACTATTTTTAGCCCAAATTGAGACTTCTGTTTGTACAAAAATTTTGTGAGATCTACATACCTGTGTACTTGACCCCAGCTTTGAAAATTTTTCTAATAGGTTTCAGATCATGTCTGAAGAGGAAGAGGAAGTTTTTGAAGAGGAAAACACTAGAGGAATTAGAATATTTCAAAGAAAAGCACAAGATACTAATGTAAAAAGTTCATGGTAAACAAGGTACAAACCCTGATCTTGATGAACCAAATGCTGTAGATAATGAGCAAATTAACTCTAATGAATTAAGCAATAATGAAATTGACTATAATAAATTGAATAATGTTGGAATTAACCATAATAAAATGAATGATAATGAAATTGACCATAAAGAAATGGATAATAATGTGATTTTAAATAATGAATTAGTTAATGTTGGAAGTTCAAATTCAAAGTTCCAAGTTTTTTATTTTACTGATGATGAGTCTATGTATGATGCTTCACCCCCCATAAATGAAGAAAATTTGATAGAAACAAATAATGATAAAATTAACCATAAAAAAATTTCATGGAAACATATTATAAAGAAATTAACAATGAAGAATTTAATGTCATCCCACCTCTAAAAAATAAAAGTAATAACCATTTTAAAACACCCTCTCAAGAAATTTCACCATTACTAACACCTCCAAGAATTGTGTGTATTAAAAACAAGTACTTAATTGAATTTGATGAAAATATTTTAAAACTAATGCATAACAAAATGTTTGATCGCTATTCAAGAAGATTGGCTCAACAAATTTTGGATATTTTCTTTCATAATTTGTATTATGATAGTCATAGATGTCAATTATTTATTTCATCGATAAAATTGATTAAGATGAGACCAATAATGTATACATTAGGACAAAGAACATATAACATGGATGATGAAAATCATGAAATTTTTAAAAATCTACATGATGCATATCATATTGTAGGCCCAAAATCATGCACCAAAGATTGCAATGCTGCCCAACATATACTTACAACTTGTGCAGTAAGTGACATAAAAATTTAAAATAAATGGTTTTGAAAACAAGCTAAACATTTCATATAAATAGAAAAATAATAAGGAAAGCAATTGAAAGACAGGAAAGACTTAATAAACCTAATACCAATGATCTTAGGCATTCTCGATAGACTTACATGAAAGGACAAGGCTCTATTCAATGCTCTTAAAGAGTTACTTGCCCAATTTTGGAAAGACAATACAAGAGTTTCACCCAATGCAAGAGATGTTGTGAAAAGAAGATTTGGTTCTCGTAACTGTGAACCGCATCCAAAAAAATTATTAGATATGAATAAAACACAATTATACTCTAAATTTTTGGAAAAACATTCATATATTTCTATTTGTCAAAGACATTTTAAGATGTCAAAACCTTTTTATGTTAAAATAAATCACACATGCAACACTTATTGTTGTAGGCAACATGTTAAATTTTCAATGCACTATGATGTTTTTTTCTATATTCATTGTACTTTGCATACTAATATTTTGTAGAAGTGTCACACTGAATTGCCACCAAAATCATCCAATAAATTTATTCCAACTATATTCTACAAAAGACCAAATGAGCAATTATTTTACAATAAATCATGTTTAAATTGAAATTGCAACATTTGTGGTGGATTGCCAAATTTAAACAAATGTATCCATGAAGAGATTACACATGCAATTAGATAGGAATTAGTTCTTTTAAGAAAATATAAATCAACGACTTATCAAGTAAAAGATGACAAATAATCTAAAAGGTGTGAACTTGTTACAGAAAATATACTTGTTTTAGAATTTTTGATCAAATTTAGGGAGAAGATTATTTATGACTATGAAAGACACACACACAAGGATAGATAGTTGGATAAGCATTTCAATATATGCAAGGATACATTCCCATTTGATTCCATTGTTTTAATATTTGATTTTGCAAATAATTACACATTCAAACCCCAAATGGAAGTTCAATCATAATATTACAACTCATCACAAGTTGCCATATTCCTGAATATAACATTCATGCATGCATATGCTAGTATAGAGCAACAATGGAAAATATTAAGTGAGTATAATTTCTATATCAGTGATGACAGATCACATTGTTCAGAGTATGTACAAATTTATTTTCAAAATTTCTATGAATAGTTGAGTTAGAGGAATATTAATTTCAATCAACATTACATTTGATCAGATAATTTCACATTTCAATTCAAAAATGCATGGATGTTTTATCGGTCTAGGAGGGTGCATGTTACCATAAGTGTAGAACACATTTGGAGTTTCATCAAGGCTATCCATGGTAAAGAGGAGCATAATGGTGCTGGAGCATGTGTAAAAATAGATATTAAAAGGGAGGAGTTGAAATATGAAGAGGGTGATAATTTAACAAATACAAAAATTGTGGTTGAATGGTGTAATGAGAACATGTGTCATGGTGATCAACCAAATTCTACCATTTGTATATATTTTTAGTTAATGGAGGAAGAACATTTAGAAAATTATGAGGATTGTATGACTATAATGGGTTCAAGTGACCTCCACTAATTTCATGGCTCAAATTCAAGTTCTTGGACTGTTCATATGAGTCATTTGGCATGATTCTATTCTATATGTATGGACTTTGTTTGGAATGAGTGTGAGTCACAATAGTGGGTGGATGATTGGAGTTCCAAACCTCTAATTTCAATCAACACATATCAGGTTCAAACAACATTTTAACTTATAAATATGACATCATCATATGAATTTGACCATGTATCTGATCTAGTGTAGCTAGGTATAATATTTTTTGTTATGTACAATTTATTCTCATTTTTTATATATCTTCATATTGTTATTAAAAATGATTTTTTGTGATGTACAGGGCTTGTTTTTGTAATTATTATAGATGAGGATAACAAATAAGGCATTGGTTATTACTTGTATTAGTGTGTATAGAGAAAGAAGATATTAACTTCACCAGTTACAAATGGAGATAATATTAACTATCCCACTGGGTCAATGGTAGTCACTGAAACTTGGTTTTGATGATATCTTATAAAATATTCAGATCAATGGTTATTTGAAGAGTTTGAAATGTATAAGAAGATACTACAATATTCAAATTTGATTCTTAAAATGAATATTCAATTACAAAAATATCATGGGAGGCCATTAAGCAGGAACTATAAAAAAGTTCTAGAGTTAGATCATGAAGCTATTCTTGATACTATCAAGGTTAGAGCAGATCCCAATGGTTTGTTAGATTAAAATATCAAGGTATGTTGACTTTTCAAATGTAGATGTAATCAGTTTTAAGAAATGTTTTTTTATTTTATAATTATTACATATTTAAATTTCATTTTTAATTGCTTATTAACAATTTTTTTAGGTTAGTGGTGCTAGATAAGCTTCCACCTTCATATGGTTGGCACTGTCAGTAAAGAATTCTATATTTTTGAAGCTAAGAGAAGCTTAATTTTTATGTGTGTTTAATATAGGGTATGATTATAGGGATTAAGGAGGTATGGAAGGGATCTAATGGTTCACATAAATGAGTTACAATTTTCATTTTATGCGTGTTTGAACTTAAGTTAAAAAATTATATTTTTCTTGTATTGGAAAGGGTGTTCTTGAGGCTAGAATGGGTGATGGGTTTATCAATTAGGCCTGATGGGAGGACAAAAACCTAGTCTTAAAGGTTATCTACCCCTCCTAGATGTGTTTTTGGTGGCAATTTTCACCCACAAAGCATCAAAACCAGAGTTTCGTAACCATAACTTAAAATTTGACAACATTTATTGTCAGTGTTTCTGATCTCTAGAACAGTAGTGAAAATGCACTTCTAGGTGGATTAAAACATCATGGAAGCATAATAAAATGTAATTTGTCTATCTAGACATGATAAAAGTGGCATATTCATATGTGGAGGTCCCAGAGGTATAAATTCTAGTGGCAACTCAATAAGTTGCTTGTTCATTGACAAAAATTTGCATTTTTGGATCCATCACTGCACTTATCTAATGGATTAATATCAAATATTAAAACAAAGTGATTTGGGGTGTGATTAGAGGCATTAATTAGGTATTTTAATGATATTAAAGTTCATGAAAATGAATTATAGTTTTTTTATGCATGTTTTAACTTAGGTTAAAAATTGCATTTTTCTTGTATTGGGAAGGGTGTTCTTGAGGCTAGAATAGGTGGTGGGTTTGTCAATTAAGCCCAAAATGAGGTAAATAAACTGGTACTAAAGGTTATATTCCCCATATGAACATGTTGGTGGTCTTATTTTTCACTCATGAAGAATCAGAACTAGAGCTCTACAACCACAACTTGAACTTTGACAACATTTATTGTCAGCATTTTTGCTCTCTAAAAGGGAAGTGAAAATGCACTTTTGGGTGGATTTGAACATCATGAAAGAATAATAAAATTTAATTTGTTTATATAGATGTGATAAAATTTATATATTCATAGGTGGAAGTCCCAGAGTTAGAAATGCTAGTTAGAGCTTGAGAAGTTGCTTGTTTACTGACAAAAACTTGCATTTTTAGACCGATCACTGTAACTTGTCTAACGGATTGATCTCAAATATTACACCTGAGTGATATAGGGTGTGATTAGATGGATTCATTAGGTATGTGAATTATCTTATGTTTCATGGAAATGACTTACATTTTTATTATGTGTGTTTGAACTTAGGCTAAAGAATTGCATTTTTCTTATATTGGGAAGGTTGTTCTTGAGGCTGAAATGGGTGGTGGGTTTGTCAATAGGGCTTGATGGGAGGCTAATAACTTGTTACTATAGGTTATTCATCCCCATAAATTTGTTTTTAGTGTCAATTTTTACCCATAAAGCATTATAACTAGAGTTATGCAACCATAACTTGAACTTTGACAACATATATTATAAGTGTTTCCACTCTCTAGAATGGTAGTGAAAATGAAATTTCAAGTGGAATAAAACATCATGGTGGAACAATAATATGTCATTTTTTATCTTAATGTGACCAAAGTGATGGATTTGTAGGTGAAGTTCCCAAAGGTAGAAATGCTAGTTGGAGCTTGAGAAGTTGCTTTTTCACTGACAAAAACTTGTATTTTTGGACCCATCACTATAATTTATCTAATAGATTAATCTCAAAACTTTCACCAAATTTATCTAGGGTACAATTATATTGATTAAGGAGGTTTGTGAGGAATCTAATGGTTCATAAAAATGGTTTATAGTTTTCATTTTATGCATGTTTGAACTTAGGCCAAAAATTTGCATTTTTCTTGTATTAGGAAGGGTGTTCTTGAGGCCAAAATAGGTGGTAAGTTTTTTGATCAAGCTTAACAAGAGGAAAAAAACTAGTATTAGAGGTTATCTAACCCATAGATGTGTTGGTAGTGTTAGTTTTCACCAATGAAGCATCTGAACTAAAGTTTTGCAATCACAACTTGAACTTTGACAACATTTATTGTTAGTGTTTCCGCTCTTCAAAACGGTAATGAAAATTAAATTCTGGGTAGATTCAAACATCATGGAAATAAAATAAAATGTAATTTATATATTTGGATGTGATCAAAGTGATATATTCATAGGTGTAGGTCCCAAAGGTAGAAATGCCAATTGGAGCTCAAGAAGTTGCTTGTTCATTGACAAAAACTTACATTTTTGGACCCGTCACTACAACTTGTCTAATGGATTGATCTCAAATATTCCACCTAAATGATCCATGGTGTGATTAGATGGTTCAATAAGGTACTTGAGGGATCTAATGGTTTATGTAAATGACTTATAGTTTTTGTTTTATGCTTTTTTGAGCTTAGGCTAAAAATTTACATTTTTCTTGTATTGGGAAGGGTGTTCTTGAGGCCAAAATGGGTGGTGGATTTATTGATCAAGCCTAATGGGAGGCCAAAAACCTAGTCCTAGAGGTTATCCACCCCAACTTGAATGTGTTGGTGATGTCAATTTTCACCCATGAAGCATTGGAACCAAAGTTTTGCAACCACAACTTGAACTCTTATAACTTTGACAACTTTGACAATTTTTACAGCATTGATAACTTAAACTAGAGACCTAAAAAATTAATTATTAGTTGATATATTGAACTATTTACCTATTGAAAACTTTGACAATTTGACAATTTTGACAACTTTGATAATTTTGATAACTTTGATAATTTTGACAACTTTTACAACTTAGACAATTTTTACACCTTTGACAAATTTGACCTATTGACCTATTACGTGGAATTGATTAATTGACATATTAATATATGGCCTATCAAACAAATAAACCCTATCTATACCCTATTTTGGGTTAACAATTATTTTTGGTTTTGTAACCTCACATTCCATTTGAGGTAGATGGTGAAGAGTATGAGTATTCAATCTTTCCTTATATTGAGTTCTATGGAGAATGTGGAGATGAAATATGTATGAAGATTTAGAGTAATCTTATTATAACATACAGATGGACAAGATTTTTTAAGTTTCACTTTGATCATAGTTCTTTCCCATTGAAAGTCCACAGGACGCTAAACTTAGAAATATGTATACTTTACTCTTTGTATTGAATCTTGTATTTTATTCAAAAAATGATAGAGAAGGATTTATAATGGTTATATAAGGTGGTGATAAAATTATTATTTATTATAGAGTCTTTTTATGTTGAAAAACATAGAGATCTTGTATACCCCTATTTTTAACATATAGAATACAATGTTGAATGACTGAGAGTTCTTGTTTGCAAATGCTCTAAGGGTTGTGAGAAATTTATAATTGAATGAGAATGTTTTAAGAATGTTAGATAGACCTAATAAAATCATTATATCATATTTAAAGTCTGGTTTGGACATTATGTGCAATTATTTTTAGTCTAAGCCTATACAGTTGCTACAAACCTTGACTTTTAAGGTTTCTACCATAGGAAGAGATTCAACCATTAAAAATTCCTAAATTTTTTTAATATAGTGTGTCTTATGGTATATTAAGTGGATAAAGTTATTTCATACTTGTAACTTCTATATTTCATATTGTACTACTCTGTAGGTAGTCAACTAGCCTAAGAGACCTAGTGAAAAAGAGGCTAAAGAAGAAAGTTCAACTTAGGTTAAGAGTTAAAGACCATAATTGATTAAAAATTAGGATTGAAAAAAAGGATGGTCAAATATAGTTTTGGTTTGGTCAAATTTTCTCTATAATGGTCAAACTTTGGAGCTTTGTGCATTTTAAGGGCTAATTAGAATGTCAAGTAAGCCTAGAGGTACAAGATTTTACAAAGGAACCTAACCCAAGATTTTATGTGAGGTAATGGAATGGAAAAGGGTTATCAAAAACCTAATTAATTTTCCTTTAAGAGTTTGTACATGGAAAAGATAAAAGAGGGAGGGGTTCAAAAGTTATTGAGAAAGCTCTGCATCAAAAGCATGTACAAGAAGCATGTACAAAGAGAAGAAGGCCATTAAGCTTAAGTGATAAGAGTGTCATTAGTCATTTACACTACACACAATGAAATTTAAAAACTTTAGTTTAAAACAACATGTAAGATATAATATTTATAGCATTAAAAAGAATAGTTTTCTAATCCTCATTTGTGTGTGCGTGTAACATTAAATACAAGATCCAATATAGATAATGATTTTGAAGAAAAAAATCATTATAAAATAACACATAATGAAATAAAAATTGAATATAAATTATATATCAAGCCATGATAGGCATACAATATAGGCACATACATATCCAATGTCAGTAATACATTGATTGGGCCATGATAGCCATATAAAAAATTACATCAACCACTATAGTATCTTATGTTGGTTGAATGTCAAATGCACATATACAATGCCAAAAATACATAAATTTTCATATAGGCATACAATAAAGTACATATCATGTGTATAAGTTATCCTATTCATCAAATAGACTCCCTCTCTTTTCCTTCCTTGAATAAGACTCTCCTTGGGATGCCCTACTATTAGATAGAGACCCCTCTAATGCTGTGGATTGTTCCAAGGTCTGACTATAGGTCCTATGCTCATAGCTAGCTTTCATATGACCTTGTTCACATACAAGAATTATTACAAAATTAACATAAAATACATTTAAACAATTGTTAAGAAATTAATTTTAAATTACAGTAAAAAATCATTTAAACATGTGCACTTATTGCAAGATCATGATCCTGTTCAATCTATTTTTCATGCTCAATAAAGTCAATGGCAAGCTTAACTATTTGAGTAGGCATCTAAAATATGGGAGGAACATGAAAAGTTACCCCAATCACCATCTAACTGGGACTCTTAGCTATCATAGGGCAACCTTGCATACACAATACATAAATATAAGTTATATTTTCCATAAGTACACATGTACTAAGATTATTAAAACAAGTCTATTTTTACAATTCAAAATTATAAGAACCAATATATACTTCTATTAGCACATGTGCGGATGACATTGCAACAGTAATGCCTATGTATATCTTAGCTCATAGAGAGGGAGAAGAGTTAGTACCAACCATCAACTATTCATGTAAACAAGGTCGAGCACTTATTTTTATATAAATTACATCAAATATTATATATGAAAACCAAAAATATCAATAGAAACACTTGTACATATAAAATATTTGTCTATATAATTACATGAATGTAATAACACATTATAGGAAAGAAGAAGACAAACATGAGCATGAAAATATAGTTAGATATGAAATTATAAGCCATCTATTGAAGTGTTAGAGCAACATCCTTGTACCAAAACCAATATTAGAGGATTAAAACTATGAAATGGAATATATAATATACTATTTTCTTTTATTTCAAATTGATAAGTATAAATATACTTGTGTCAAGATATTCAATATATGCTATATTACATATTGGACTATATTGGTTTGGATTTATTACTTGTCTAAAAATAGGGGTTTGACTTAGGTCTGGACCTTCGTGACTAATTCCTTTTGGATGAATCCTCAAGATTAACTTAGAGTATTTAGGGATATTTTAAATTGTGTTTTAAAAAGGTGGGGCTACATTTGATGGAGTAGAGTGATGAAGTATGATTGACTTCTTAGGATTATAGAGAAATTAATGACTAATGATTTGGCCACACTATCTATAATAGGGATACTCTAGATTGTGTAGGTGGGGATTTTTGTCCCATAAAGTAGATTACTTTGTAACCTAGTCACCAACTAGGATCAATCATAAAACAATTTAATTTTCCCATAAGTCCCTTGAGAGTGGACTATCACTTTCAAGGTTATGATTAGCATACCAGGCTTGTCGACTAAAGTCAGGGTTGTGGCCTTGATAGAGGATTTTGATAGAGGTAAGTTTGTTAATTGGGTGTAATACTTTGGTGATGATGATGCACATAACATAGGTTTTAAATATTGAGAGACTTTCCATGGATGGAGGACACATTAACAATGATATATTTGGTAGATCTACTATATTAGTCTATTTTAGGATAGTGTGTGAATGAGGTGGACACTCTACTACCATCGTGGGAAAAACTAGGAGAGTACTAATTGGAGGAGTAAATTTATAAAAATATCCTATGCAGGTTATAATTATGGTAGGATGCCAACATTAAGTACAACCAACACAATAATATGTAGATACTTAGATGTAGAAATAAGCATAGGATAGAGGGTGAGGAGATGAAGTGTAGGGGGAAACAAGGGTAAGAATACACTTATTAGAGAGGAACCAACAAGAGAGGATGAAAATGCTAAGATGAGGTCTAATTAGGAATTATACCTAGACTAAAATGAAGTTACCCAAGTAAAGTAGTGCATTGGTTTATTTTTAGTTACTTTATATGTTACTTTCTAATTTATTACTTAGTTATTGTTTCTTTATGTGACTGGGGATCTAATGTCTTCTCTTGGTCTATGGTTTTAGAGTGAATAACTTAGTGATGGAGCATGATCAAAGAAAATTTGGTTAGGATTTTTTAGGTGAGGATTATTTGAGACTTAATATTATTTTGGTGGATGCGGTTCTCCATGTGTGAATAAGAAAGCATACATATGTTTTTCTCCCTATTTATCATACATATGTGGAGTTACCTCATAATAAGAGAGAGAGTTATTTATCCTAGAGAAAATTGTGGTTGGTTTAGAGTCTCAAGGTGAAAACTCTTAATGAGATTGTTAGGGCTAGGGGAGGTTGGGTTCCATCTAGCAAAAAAATAGTGGTAGGCCCATCACCTATGTAGGTATAAGCAAGAGACACAAAAAGTAGAGAAATCATATCCCACATGTCACTCATCAACATTGGGACATTATCATATGAGTAGGATTAGGAGCCCTAGGCACAACCTATATATGGGGACAACTACCTCCAATAGGACCTTAGGGTCACACCATTATATCTATTTTATGGAATAGGATTAAATCATTCCATGAGTGTGATTACGAACATAATGTTCAGAAAGAGAGAGATACCAATATATTACATGGAATATCATCCATTGGGGGAGCTCATGACAATGGTGACACACATCAAAGCTTAGATGGAATTACCCACAAACTAAATAAAGTGAAAAGGGTCTTAAATTCAATGAATGAAACTTTGTTAGGGAAGTTGACGCTTGGATAATAGGTATCAAAAGGTGCTTTGGGATAAGATATTTCTCAATAAATAGTATGGATATGTTATTTATTTTACAACTTTTAGAATGAAGTCAGCCTTGTGTTGGGACTATCAAGGAATAATTATGAATTTAGATATGCCCACAGTCACTTGGGTGACATTCAAGGAAAGACAACACTACTTGTTGGATAGATACTTAAATGATAAAGTAAATGCATTCCATAAACTATATAAAATTGCCAATATTGAAAAGGAATATAATGCATGTTTTTTAACCTTGCTTTAGTACATGGGATACATACAGAACAAGCCAATGAAATGTAGTTCTGTATCTTAGGATAATTTTTGTTGTCATTAGAAATAAGGTACATAATTTTTAACTTAATACACTAGTTTAAGAGCATTGTATGATGTTACTCCCAAGGAAGCATGGTACAACATAAGACCATTCATGGCTTTTATGTTTTCAATTATGTTATTTTTCATTAATTCTTGAGAAGAGAAGTAAATTAAATGGAAAGATCAAAATATATATGTAAACAACTATAGTCCTAACAAATGCAAAGAGAAAAATATATATGTAAACAATTTTTACCTCTATATAGGTAATTGGTGTCATCCTAATAGAGGCATATGCAATCATGGATGGCCCAGCAGCTGGATTTGAATATAAAAACAATAGTTGTGATAAATCAAATGCTGTAAAAGCTAACTATGATGATGAAGGAACTATCACCTCCTATGACATAAAAAATGACATACATATTATAATAAATTTTTATGTAAATTAATTAATAGATTAAAAATTAAATTTTCAAATATAACTTAAATTTAACATGACATTTATATAAAATATACTAGCATCTGTGTGGTGACTGATGTCTGCATGCCAAATGTGTGTGCCAAAAACTCATCACTCATAAGAATATGATCTAAGCCATTTGAACCACTAACACCATCATCATCAGAAGGTTTTGTACACATATCTCAACATGAGCTATAAGGGTGGTGTCAAGGTTAGGTAGCCTATGGTGTATTTGTAGCATCACTCTATGAAAGCCTACTTGCATGCTGAATGAGTGTATCGGTGAGTGAACTAAGAGCATGGAAAGTGTTTGTCTCCATGACCTATTGAACCATGAAGTGGATATCAGGATCAATAAGATTTTGGATATGGATATGTGCAAGTTGATTAGATGTATGATGTGCACCTAGTTGATCCTGCATAAAGCCTTTTTCTTTGCCCTAAAACTCATTAACATCAAAATAGTTAGGAATCTAGTTGAGGACAAACTCATAGTATAGTTTTCTCAAAAAATGTAATGGTACCTCATGGTTGTTTCATGGTGGAGAGTTAAAGACCATCCACTATTGATCCTAAAAATTGGTCATGATTAAGTTATGTACACAACACTGTATATAAAAATGTTTAACAGTTATGGAAATGGTGGCTAGATCAATGAATAGGTCACAAATGTTGTCTTTTGAAATATCCAAATTCTTAACCTAAAGGGCTAATAACTTGTCGGCATAATATGCACTAGAAGCATCTCTATATGAGGTCTATTGGTCAATTTGACTCATTATCAATTCAATTTAACATAATCAACTATCTTGGTATGGTGGGGGTTGGTGAAATTGAGATCCTTCATTCTATTAATTGAGTCTTCAATTTTAAGTTTGTTTCCTACAATGTTATCAATCAAAACCTCTTGATTGCTAGGGGGTTTTTGGGGAACTATAGGAGGGTTAAGTGGAGGGATAGGAGGAAAAATAAGGTTTTGTGTAGGGTTAGGAGGAGGAAAAACTAGAGGGTTTTATGGAGGGTTATTAGGATAGGCTGTTAAAAAATAAATTATAATTAAAAATCAAGATTAAAAATTAAAAATTATGAAAAAATAGTGTTAAATAGGGAAGATTTTGATCACTTACCTCTCCTACATGGAAACATCATCGATCATCAAGTCTATGGGTTGAATTTGATAGCTTCTTGGCACTCTCTAGAGTCTTCTAAGTAAACCTCGATCACGTAAGCTAGGGCAAAGTCAAGGAACTTGAATGCAAAATGAGTAATTTTACGTTTGGGATTCCCTTTTTAATTTTTTTAACACATAGGGAATGTGATCACATTATTAACATGATCACATTATTTTAAATGATAATAAAATGAGTGCATTAATAACATGATCATGTTATTATTTAATAGTACATGATCATGCTATATAATAAAACAATCACATTATGGCTAGGCAATCCCAAGCCTAGATTTAAAAAATGTGAACACATAAATTAAATAAAGTGATCAAATTATTAATTAATGCAATCACATTATGATTAATATCCACAAAATTATCCCCCAACTCTATGTACTTACCCCATGGCCTTATCCCACCCTAGGTATTTCTTTTCAAGTGACCAATTGGCTTATTTCTTTCTACATGTTCCTTTGATAGGGATCATGTCTACTAACAACATTCCCACCCATGAAATGATTTTTATTCAAGAATCCATTACTCTTTCCACTTCACTTCACTCATAATGTCATTTAAAAGATGGGCAAAATATATGCACCTAAATCTGTCCATCTTAATAATTCTATTAAACCTAATAATTTGTCCAATAACCATAGCCTTAGTTGATTAATTAAAAATCATATTTTCTATACAATATTCACTTACATCTCATAAACCTTTATATACCCTTGTAATCAATTAATTATTCGATTAACCTACTAACTAGCCTACTTATCCACTAATCCAATTGCATTAACTAGTCACTAGCCCATTTACAAATTTAAAATTCTCATTTATTCAACTACCCCATAGCTTCCCTACCACCCTAGCCTCTCCTACATTCATATGAATTCTAAACATCATTTAATCCTCACCTAATCTCGCATTATTCCCTATACTAATCATGAATCCTCTAGAACTAGAGAAGCTCCTCTATGATTCTATAAGTCTCTAAACTAGAGACTTATAAATAATTTAAAATTATCCTAAAATCCCTTCTACCATCCTATAAAATCCATGCTTGGGTCATGGCCAAACTAACTTGGAAATTCATAAGCCCTTATTACACTCTCATACTAAACCATCCTAAAGCATCCTCATACTCTTGCCAATTCATTCAACTATCTAAGGAAGCCATTGGAGTCATTTTGAATTTATAGGCCATCAATCACATTCAATCAATTTGACATTAGAATCAGTTTGAAGATCTTGGAGAGGAACCATAAGGGATAATGTTGTTATAAGACTCTAGATTGCTGATTATTCCTTTATTTCCCTCATTTTGATGTTATTGTGTTGTTGTGTTTAACTTACTAAATATAGTAGTTTTAATTCATAACTCAAAAATACAATCATACAATTATGATGTATGTTATTTTGTCGTAGCTTATTTGTGTTTAAACTATTGAATTTCATAGAATATGTGTTTTTTAATTATAACATAAATCCTATATTGATCCTCAAATCATCATTTGAGTATGGTGATTATTTATCATGTAGTGCATTCATTAATTATTTGTTGGTTCTCAAATTTGCATCTAAATTATTGTAGAATAATATAGTCTTTGTGGGAATAGATAGCATTAGTCTATGTGAATTTGAATTATGATCTTGTTGAATTTTTGCTTTGGATCTATTTTTTTCACTTAAGTCAATTAGATGTATTGAGATTTTATTTATTTATTTATGAATTGGAAGATATAAGAAAAAAACTTGAATTTATGTTATTTGACAACTATGTAATTTTAATAGTCTCTTTATTGTATTTAATTATCGTATTTGTCTATATGATTTAACATGGAATATGTTGAAACCCTAATTTTAATGTTGGGTTAAAAATCGACAAGATTAACACTCTATGAAAACAAACTCAATTTGTTCACATTGTCTAATGGTGGAGACTCTTTTTTGTGACAATTAGAATGTTGAGTTGTTGCTCAAATGGAGCAAGGTGGTACAATACTATAGTATCTTAATTTTATAAGGGAAATTGATTTAGTTTTCTTTCTAATAATTTAAGTTAAACACAACTATTTATAACTTACTTCAAAATTCAATTAATATTATTGTCGATGTCAAAGAATGGTGATTTTTGAGCTTTTAATTATTTTTTGAAATATATAAAAAAAAATATTATAAGACTATAATTTCAATAAATTGGAATAGCTTATATGATTGTTTGATTGATTTTTTTTACTTTTTTAAATAACCATTATATCATGTATATTTTATGAAATTATGTTTCCATTTCCAATAAATTGACATTTAATTTTAATGAATTTTATAATTAAATGTAATTAACTCTACTTCCACTATATATTTTGTGTGTATATATATTCATTCTACAAATCAAATTATTTAAAAATAACTCTTAATAAAATTATTATGAATTATTACCATTAATTAAAAATACTATAAGTTAACTAAAATATGTCTCCTATATTTAATCAATGTAGAAACACATAATTATGTCTGTGGCACATAAATTAAAAGGCAATGGCTCCTCTATTTTAATCTGCATATACCTGAAGTTGAGTAAAAGAATAATGATTATATATATCACTATTAATTTTTGAATATTGAATATCAGATAAACTAATTGTTTTAGATATTACTATTTTAAAAAAACAAATATTTTTTTGGTAAGAATATATATATATATATATATATATATATATATATAAATAATCATGTCCTCTACTCGTGCTTCAATTTACACACAAAGATGTAAATTTTTAAATTCCCGAAGCAATGAAGTAACATTAGGTTTAAAGTTAATATTTCTTTAGGAACATAGGAAGCATTAAGGGAACCGACAAGACCAGGTAATCATGATGGTATACTCTTTAAAGTCTTATAAATATGGTCGGTTCCTATATAGTTTAAATTGAAATGTTGAAAGAGTAAAATTTTGAATCCTAATTTATGGATGGTTAACATAATTATATTAAAAAACAAGTGTTCGATTTGTTTAATATGAACTAGAGCAGTGGGGTTACAATGGATCCCATGCCAAAAAATAGTCAAACAATTAAAAATGTTTATTTTATATATTTTTGTCTTTTTTGAATGAGCGTTTGTTTATTGATTTTTTTATAAAAATGTATAGTGTATTTATATAATTAAAATGAACATGTTTATATATGATTACATTGAAGTTATTATCGACGATTTTAGTATAATAATATTGAAATATGATTTTGTTTAATCTTTGTTTTGGATTTATTTTTTCATTTAAATAAATTAAATGTATTGATAAATTATTTTTTAATGAATTGAAAGATATATGGTAAAAACTTCAATTTATGGTATTTGATAACTATGTAATTTTAATAGTCTTTTTATTGTATTTAAATATTGTATTTGTTTATATAATTTAACATGAAATATGTCAAAACACTAATTTTAATGTGGAGTTAAAACTCAACAAAATTAACATTATGAAAGTGAACTCAATTTATTCACATTGTTTAATGATGGAGATTTTTTTTTTGAGACATCTGGAATGTTGAGTTATTGTTCCAATATAGTAAGATGGTACAATATTATAGTATCTAATTTGATAATGGAAATTGATTTAGTTTTATTTGTAACATTTTAAATACTTACTTCAAAATTTGAGTAATAGCATTGTCGATGTTAAAGAATGGTGATTTATGAGATTTTAATTATTTTTTGAAATATATAAAATAATATTATAAGATTGTAGTTTCAATAAACTGGTAATAACTTATATGATTGTTTGATTGATTTTTTTGCTTTTTAAGCAAGAGGTTATATCATGTATATTTTATGGAATTTTTTTCATGTCTCCAATAAATTAACACATAATTTTAATGATTTTTATAATTAAATATAATTGACACTAATTCCAATATATTTCATATATATGTTCATTCTAAAAACCAAATCATTTAAAAATAACTATCTTAATAATTTTTATATGTTTTACTACCATTAATTAAGAATACTATGAACTAGGTTTTGAAAGGCTTAAGATATGTCTGCCATATGTAATAAAAGTAGAAACACATGGTTACCTCATTAACATATAAATTAAAAGGTAATAGCTCCTCTATTTTAATCTATATATACTTAAGATTGGTTAAAATAATAGTGATTATATATATCACTACTAATTTTTGGATATTAAGTAAATTAGTTATTTTAAAAATAAATTTATTTGGAGAAGTTTATATATATATATATGAAAATATTGTTAGGTTGTGGAGCTAAAAGCTTCACTATGCAAACAGGAGAGGAGGTTGCTGAAGGTTGCTGAGTTGCAAAAGGGGGTCGGTCTGAAGCCGATAGGATAGCATCGACGTCGGTCATATATCGGCCGACGTACCTCCATCGGTCGCCTGTGTGGTTCGACTGTGATAATTAAGTTAGCTAAAACCAAGTGTTTGCATATGAGTATTTTAGACTCATAGCTGCGGATCTACTAATCATTGTTTGGATGAGATTAATAATAGACTCATGGTTGTATTGGAAAAGTGTTCTAGTTTGAGTTGAGCAAAGTTTGTTCCTTCTGTGTGTGAGGTGAAAGGGTGTTCCTCCTAGTTCCATAGTACCAGGTGTAGGTGCTGGTTTTGGAGAGTCAGCTGGATTCTTCAGGAGTGTAGGATCTTGGTCACAGTTGCATGGCCTATATAGGAGATCTACATGGTAAGTAAGATCGTTGATCTGCAGGTGTATGTGTGTGCAAGGTCAAGGTTCACAGGTGAGCAGAAGCATTGTTTGATTTGCAGGTGTGCAAGATCATATAGATAGCAACACAACAGGGAGCAGTATCAGGCAGGATCTACTTGGAGTACAGGTGTGTACTCGGATAGAGCAAGAGAGGAAGGCAAGGGAGTTCCTTCCATAAGTATGGTCTATTGAATTGCAGGTTGTTGCAGATTCATGGGAGATCTACTTGAAGTACCTTGAGTACTTGTTGAGTACGTGGAGTACTTGTGGAGTGCGTGGAGCACTTGTGGTGTGCGTGGAGCATGGGAGGTGAACACCAACTCTATATTTGAGTTGGGAGTTGGGACCTGAGAGGGAGAGCTTTGGGGAGAAGATACTGTTCACTTGAGGTGTGGGAAACCTTGTAAGGTGGTTGGCATCTTCTTTATTGTTTCTTTTCTGTAAAAGTGTTAATACAAGTTGTGTAAAATTCTGAATTCCTTGGTGAATCTGGTTATTTCCACATATTATAGTTGCTTGGTAACAAATTGTGTGCTTCTGGTTTATTTCCTGACAAAGAGCCAGGTTGCAGGAAGCAGGGTTGTGTTTGGTTACAGGTCACTCTCAGGGATTTCTGATCGAGTAGTAGAGCAACAGCAGATCAAAGTAAGCTAAGAATGGAGGAGTTGAAAAGCACAGATGGTTACTTAAGGTCCCATGGAAAGAAAGAGCAGGTAAAATAAGATTGCTAGTTGGTAGCAGATCAGCATGAAGAAACTGAAGATACAGATGTAGCAGGTGTTGTTGCACAGGATGTGTTTGCAGGTTTCTTGGATAAAGTTGAATCTTGGATAAAAGATTCAGTTGCCTCTTTCCATGCAGCCCCAGGTAGAGGAGCTGGTAAGCCTTGCCAAAGGATTGGCAAAGGGGAAGTGAAGCTGAAATTGCAGGCAGCCAACACACAGGTGTTGATGAAGGTCATGCAGGTCCCAAGTTTAGAGATATGGCTAATTTCTTCAGAAAGATTGGGTATGAGAGATGCACAAGAACTCTCACAGCTGTAGCACTTGAATTAGCTGGTGGTAAGAAAATAGGTATACTTTATCTACTTATTTATATTACTGATTCTTCTTCTGTTGCAGAGACGTGGCTTCGTAGGCTTGGTCACATGAGCAGGAAGGAGATGCATGTTCTTAAGCAGAAGACAGATATATTTGATAGGCTTAAGAACTGGAAAGCCTTGGTGTTCTTGGAGGAGATGGCAGACAGAAATTAGTGGATGGCGCTGGATACTTCTGAGTAGAGCAGTTTGGACATGGGTTTTGATTCAAAGAAGCTCGCGGATAAAAAGTCATCACTCACAGGTGAACACAGGTAATCGATCAGGAGGAACCAGCATTGAATAGACAGGTGCTGATGTCGGTCATGTGCAGACCGAAGCCGGTGATGTCAGGCAGGATAAGACCGACGTCGGTCAGAAGACTGACGTCGGCAGTATGTAAGACCGATGTCGGTCAGGAGGACCGACATCGACAGTAGGGACACCAGCGCTGGTAGGTTGGTAGTCAGGGACAGACGCATGGGAACCGACGTCGGTCGGTTGTAGACTATGGGGTGGCCGAGGTCGGTCACTGTAACAAATTTTGGGTGGACAACATGTTGTCAAGGAGTCTCAAACACCCATACAGAGGATTGAAGGTGTAAGTAGGCCCTCAAATTCATGTTCCTCTTCTTCATACTTGTTGCTGACTATAGAGCAGGAAGGATCTAGGAAACAGGTGGGAGCTAGGTAGGGATATGATGCAAAACCAAATGGGAGTTTTGGTAGGTTTGCCAGCTGGATGAAAGCACAGAGACAAATGGATTCCTTAGTAGAAGAATAGAGAGAACGGATATGTGAGATGGAAGACCAGTCATATGGTCTTGAGGAGCTACAGGACAGTGGTACAGGTTTTGACAGGTGGAGGACGAAACATGGCTTCAGTCAATGTCAGGTAACTACTGTGGTTTGTCTTACCAGGTGGATGATGAGTCGCGACATCATTCTATTGCTGTATGTGGATGGTATATTTGCTAGTAGGGTTAGTACATATAGGGTTTTGCTAAGCTAAGGGTAAGATTAGTTCAGTGGCATGTCATGAGGAGTTTGGAGCAGCGGAATTCTTTGACATGGGAGGCATGGAGATCACAGGTAGATTTTGGCTCCAGTGGGAGCTGATGTGAATCAGGTGTTGGCGAGGTTCGAGATGCAGAATCAGAGCACACTAAGGGCTGGACAGGTACAGTGTCTGAAATCACATGAGGTCTGGTATAGACCTAAGTTTTCCCATGCAGTGGGAGCTGTCAGAGAGTTAGGAGCCAATTCAGGGAAGTGGGCTCTCAGGGATTTGAGAGGGACCAGCAGCAGGTATACATGCAAGGTCAGGACTTCACTACATGTGTTTATAGGTTCGAATGTGGCAGGGTACTCGGATGACAGGTGGTACACCACGGGATGTGTGGTGGGTTGTCTTCAGGTGGGAGCTTGAAGAGGGATACAAACCAGGAAACAGATTAGACAGGGTACAGGTACAGGTATAGTGCAGCTGTTTATCTCCAAGTGGGAGATTGTTAGGTTGTGGAGCTAAAAGCTTCACTGATGCAAATAGAGAGGAGGTTGCTGAAGGTTGCTAAGTTGCAGAGAAGTTGGGGTCGGTCTGATCAGCCGACGTCGGCAGGATAGCATAGAGAAGCAACTGACGTCGGTCATATATCGGCCAACGTCGGTCACCTCCAGGCAGACAGGGACCGACGTCGGTCACCTGTGTGGTTCGACTGCGAGCTAATTACGGGCAGTTAGCTAACGAACCAAGTGTTTGCATGATGAGTGCTAATTTTAGACTCATAGCTGCGGATCTAATTATTGTAATTAGATGTCTAATCATTGTTTGGATGAGATCTATATAATAGACTCATGGTTGTATTGGAAAAGTGTTCTAGTTTGAGTTGAGCAAAGTTTGTTCCTTCTGTGTGTGAGGTGAGCAAGGGTGTTCCTCCTAGTTCCACAGTACCAGGTGTAGGTGCTAGTTTTGGAGAGTCAGCTGGATTCTTCAAGAGTGTAGGATCTTGGTCACAGTTACATGGCCTATATAGGAGATCTACATGGTAAGTAAGATCGTTGATCTGCAGGTGTATGTGTGTGCAAGGTCAAGGTTCACAGGTGAGTAGAACCATTGTTTGATTTGCAGGTGTGCAAGATCATATAGACAGCAACATAACAGGGAGCAGTATCAGGCAGGATCTACTTGGAGTACAGGTGTGTACTCGGATAGAGCAAGAGAGGAAGGCAAGGGAGTTCCTTCCATAAGTATGGTCTGTTGAATTGCAGGTTGTTGCAGATTCATGGGAGATCTACTTGAAGTACCTTGAGTACTTGTTGAGTACGTGGAGTACTTGTGGAGTGCGTGGAGCACTTGTGGTGTGCGTGGAGCACGGGAGGTGAACACCAACTCTGTATTTGAGTTGGGTGTTGGGACCTGAGAGGGAGAGCTTTGGGGAGAAGATTTACTGTTCACTTGAGTTGTGGGAAACCTCTGTAAGGTGGTGGAGAAGAAGTGGCATCTTCTTTATTGTATTCTTTTCTGTATAAAGTGTTAATACAAGTTGTGTATTGTCTCTCATATGCTGTGTTATTCTGAATTCTAGTTACTTGGTGAATCTAGTTATTTCCGCATATTATAGTTGCTTGGTATTTGGTAATCAAATTGTGTGCTTCTGGTTTATTTCCTGACAAATATTTATGTAGAAGTTTTTAAAAAAAAATTTAGAATCATGTCCTCACCTCATACTTCAATTAACATACAAAGTTGTAAATTATTAAATTCCAGAAAAGTAATGGAGTAATGTTAGGTTTAATATTAAAATGACCTTAAGAAAATAGGAACCATTAAGAGAACCATTAAAATATTAGGTAGTGATAATGGTATAATCTTTAAAGTCTTAAAATATGGTTCCTAGTTAGTTTAAATTAAAATGTGGAAGGGATAAAATTTAGAATCCTATCTATAGATGGTGTAAACATTCATATTTAATATAATTAAATATTAAAAAATAAATGTTTTATTTATAATATGAATTATTATAGTGCAATTAAGTTGGGGTTATGATGAATCTTATGTTAAAAATAGTCAAATAATTAAAAATGATTATTGTACATATTTTTGTTTTTTTTGAATGAGCATCTTTTAATTACTTTTTTGATCATAACACTATATTGTGTAATCATATAATCAAAATGGACATGTTTATATATGATTATATTGAGGTTATTATCTACGATTCTAGCATGATGATATTTTTTTTCTCATAATAAATTTCAAAATAAGTTTCAAAGAGTGCAAGAGAAATTTGAATCCTTAATGAATTAATATGGTTAGATTTTAAGATTCAAATGTAACATAATGAACTCCAAAAACTAGTAAATGAGATGACTTATATATTAGATGATACATTGAGAGAATATAAAATTAATTATGGGTTTAAAATGTATTATTTTCAGTAAAAGTTAAGAAATAAACTATCACTACTTAAATGCTAACTTGTTTTGAATAGATTGTTTGTAACAACAAGAGAATGATATTTTATGTTAATATTATTTGATAAAAGAGTGAATGTTTTATTTTAGTCCACCTTTCTTGATAGTATGGGGTCTAGACATGTTCTGCATTACCTTTAAGATTTAATTGGTTTGATTGTATAAGGTAGAACATTTAATTTTTAGATTCAATCATACTTTATAAATTAAATTGTTAGGTGAAAAAAGATTTGTAATCTTAATAATTAAAAAATTTTAGGTTCAAATTTTTGAGATCATGAAAATAATCTATACTTAAAACATCATTTTCATCACATAAAGTAATATTAACTTTTGTAAATGTAAAACCTCATTCTTCAATTTACACACAAATTTGTAAATTATTAAATTCTATAAGTAATGAAGTAACGCTAAGTTTAATATTAAAATGAACTTTAAAAAATAGGAACCATTAAAATATTAGGTAGTGATGATGGTATACTCTTTAAAGTCTTATAAATATGGTTCCTAGTTAGTTTAAATTAAAAAGTGGAAGGAGTAAAATTTTGAATCCTATCTATGGAATGTGTAAACATTCATGTTTAACAGAATTATGTATTAAAAAATAAGTGTTCAATTTATAGTATGAACTAGTACAGTGCAGTTAAGTTGGGGTTATGATGGATCCTATGCTAAAAATATTCGAGCAATTAAAAATGATTACTGTACATATTTTTATCTTTTTTGAATGAGAATCTTTTAATTAATTTTTTGATCATAACAATATACAATGTACTCACATAATCAAAATGAACATGTTTATATATGATCACATTGAGGTTATTATCTATGATTCTAACACGATGATATTTTGTTTTCCCATACTAAATTTTAAAATAAGTTTTGAAGAGTGTGAGAGAAATTCGAATCCTTAATGAGTTAATATGGTCAGATTTTAAGATTCAAAGGTAACATAATGAACTCCAAAAACTAGTAAATAAGATGACTTATATATTAGATGATATATTGAGGGAATATAAAATCAATTATGGGTTTAAAATGTATTATTTTCAGTAAAAGTTAAGAAATGAACTATCACTACTTAAATGCTACGTTGTTTTGAATAAATTGTTTGTAACAACAAGAGATTGATGTTTTATGTTAATATTATTTGATAAGAGAGTGAATGTTTTATTTTAGTCCACCTTTCTTGATAGTATGGGGCCCAGATGTGTTCTACTTTACTTTTAAAATTTAATTGGTTTGATTGTATAAGGTAAAACATTCAATTGTTGGATTTAATCGTACTTTATAGATTAAATTGTTAGGTGGAAAAAGATTTGTAATCTTAATAATTAAAACTTTTTAGGTTCAAAATTTTGAAGTCATAAAAATAATCTATACTTAAAACCTCATTTTTAAGTCTTGAAATGACTTAAATTAAAGATATGATTACTAAAAATTATTTTGGAGTGTTTTGCTCATAAGTGAATTTTTAACATTGTGATTTTTACATTTTAGAAAATACATCACGACTAGATTTAAAAAATATTAGAGTTGAATATTTCTCAAAAATATGGCACATAATTTTATGTTTTAAAGCTTTTACTGCTCATTTGTGTTTCTTATGAATAGAAGAGCTCGTTTAAAGAGTTGGTACCGTTGGGATGGCAGCCTCTATAGCGGAAAAACGAGTTACAAAACGAATATCTGCGTACTGGGTGCCGGCGAGCATTCCATCCTGGTGGGCCGTCGCCGTCAAATAATTCTTTTCTGTGCACGGCCAGCTTTCCTGCTCGTAAGAGAATCTGATTTTATATTGGGCGTGTTTCCCCATCACGAAAACAGTCGCCATTTCCCCCGGCGGCACCTGCGCGCGGTATGTGGTCGCCACTGTGTTTTCGACCCGCTCTAATTTATTCCACTCACTGGTTACCTCCGTCTGATGCCGCTCTTTAAGCTCCCACGCTAAGCCTCTTTGCGCCAGCCTTTTTCTAAGTTCGTGCTCCTTGACGTGGAAAACTGTGACGGTACCGGTCCGATAACCAACGGAGTTTAAAAAGCAACGGGTCCCGGCGTCATTGTAGCGCAGTGGGATGTCAAAAGTGGCAGTTTTATTGGAATCATTGACGGCTGTGGCTGTACCAAGAATCGTCTCTGCCTCATCAACGACGACTTCCCCCATTGCCGGGCGAGGATACTTAACGTTGCGCACCCGGCGCCGCACTACAGGTTCCTCCACTTGTAGATTCGTGGATTTTAGCAACGAGGAAGCGCTGGCTGTGAAATAGTTTGAAATATCCGCGGTTTCCATGTGACAAAACATATTAAATTCTCCGCATTGTACCGCAAGTGCAACGGTATGCCTGTCCAGTTGAACGGGGTTGAACACAGCAGCCTCCTCTATATTGCTTCCGGTGGGGGTAATCAAATTATTCCAACCTGAATTTAAAACCCAGTATTTATTCACGTCGCAGCATTTTATGTGCACGTAGCCATCACGATTCTCCACCTCGTGCTTTACCTGAGGGCAGGCCAAATCAGTGTAGGAGAAACTGAGAAAACCGTTTGCAGACCCTAAATACTTGCCGTTAGGGGCTTTGAAGGCTACGATCTGAGGAAGACGAGCCATTTCTTATCAACCTACAGTTCGTTTAACGTTCCTGATTCTAATACCTCGGCCTCACCGTATCTCTATATACACACACACACAAAGAGAAGAGGGTGAGGGAGACCAAGAGATCACTGCCCCATAATTTCCACCGCCTCCATCCTTTCCAAACATGTCGAACTAGAACGTCTCACGGTGTGGCGTCGATAGACGTTCCCTCTCCTCTTCTAGTTTGAGGAGATTGATATGAGACGACATTATTATAGAATCATATGTCAAGGATTCCACTCCAAACTTTTAGTGGGATTTTATTTTTGTGTTTATATTATATTAAAAATGATCATATTGTCCAATATATGTATATATTATTTGGTTTATATGTTGTTTACTTGATTTAGATTAGTTGGTCTATTATTTTTTTATAGAAATTGAGTAGTGATCAAGTTAGTTATAAAAAATCTAATAAAATTTAGAAATAATGGAGATATATTTTTTAATTATTTTAATGATTATGATTTTAATATTTTTATAATTTATACAAATTAGATTAAAGTTTTTATAAATATTATGGGTTTATTTTTTCACTGAACGTTTCAAATTGTCAACCATGACTAATCATTAAGATTAAAAAAAACTTATCAATATAAATTCATTTTTTTATGATGATAAATTTCTTTCCCTTAATGATGGATCACATTCCATACATCAAGCTACAAACATGTGCACATTATATTTAAAAGCTTTAATCTAAATATTTTAATGATATTTTTTCTATGTATTATATTTCATAATAGTCATGATATAAGGGCTTAGGGAACATACAAGTGTAATATTTATAAATAAATTACACCTAGATGCAACATAAATGACCTAATTAGTGTAAATTAAGCACAATACACTTTTACAAAAGAATCACGATGTTTAATTAGAATGATAATTTTCCTTTATTGTTCCAATGACTACTCTAACATGAACATGTATGACACAATAGATAAATAAGTGTTATAATTATCTTTTGACCTCTAAAAAATGCATGTGAGTGTTAACAAATATTTCTATGTGATCTCTTAATAATATTTAGTGTCAAATGAACTACAATCCTTTTTGTATTTATTTTATCCCAATTTGGTTTTAGAAACCATAATAGGATATAAATGAGTATATGAACATATATAGATAATTATGGCATTCAAACATACATCTAAATCTAAAACACTAAAATTGATTGTAATAATTTGACAACTAGAATATGCTAAATATAGAAACTAGAAGAAAGGGATAAACAATTATCTTTTATGACTAACTGTATGACTATGATTGTGTTCTAACATTGGAAAATAGACTTAATTAGGCATGGGATTTGTCTAGTTTGGGAATTGTGTTTCTTTCTATGCATGGTCATTTATGTCAGATCTTAATCAGTATCGATTGCCAATACTGGTCTGTATTGATCAGTAATAACTTGTTATAAATAAAGAGTTTATGACTTTATGGTGGCATTTGAATATATTTAAGAACATAGGAAGAATTAAAGGAACTGGCAAGACTAGGCAATGATGATGGTATACTCTTTAAAGTCTTATAAATATGGTTGGTCCCTAGTTCGTTTAAATTGAAATGTGGAAGGAGTAAATTTTTTAATCCTAATTTATGGATGGTGTAAAAATTCATGTTTAACATAATTATATAAAACAAATAAGTGCTTGATCTATAATATGAACTAGTGTAGTGCAACTAAGTTGAGGTTATGATGGATCCCATGCCAAAAATAGTCAAGCAATTAAAAATGATTCATTGCATGTATTTTTGTCTTTTTTTTTTTAAATTTTAAAATGAGCATCTTTTAATTAATTTTTTATCATAGAAATATACAATGTACTCACATAATCAAAATGAACATGTTTATATATGATTACATTGAGGTTATTATCTATTATTATAGCACAATGATATTTTTCTTTCTTATACTAAGTTTCAAAAGAAATTTAAGAGAGTGCAAGAGAAATTTGAATCCTTAATGAAGTAATATGGTCAAGTTTTAAGATTTGAAGATAACATAATGAAATCCAAAAATTAGTGAATGAGATGACCTATATACATAAAACATAATTGTCATCCATAATACATAAAACCATGATCATCATTGTGTCTCATTTAAAATAATACATCCAACCATATCATATGATTATAACTACCAAAATCACATAATATAACTCCATACTAAAAAATAAATATCAACTACATCTAAATCATAGCAATCATCTATATCATCCAATTAATCATCTAAGCATATGCATCATCATTATCTCATTTGTAAATACTCATATCATCATATAAATAATAATAATGTTATCCAATCACATAATATCAATAAAACACTTCCATAATCCATATAACCATACTTAACAATCACATAATCCAATCCATCCATCATCAATGACATAATCATAATGATAATCATCACAAAAACATAACATCATAAATAACAAAATCATAATCACATATAACAATCCATAATGTCCATCAAAGTCCATATCAAAATATATATCTACACAAATGGGCCCCATGGACATCAATGTGATACAAATATATGCATGACCATAATATAACACATGTCTCACAAATACACATCCTGAATCACTGATGTCTAGGTGGTCTCGTGTTAGGCTGGTGTATGGACTAGGAGGAACTAGATCTGAAAGTTATAGCACACTGACCTACTAACACTACTATCTCATACAAATATTTATAATAGTAGGCCTCTCACATCATCCAATTGATCTACCTCATAGTCATCTCCATACCCCTCTCTTGTAGTGTTGTATCACCCTCCTCTTTTACCTTCTTGACCACTTGTAGATCTACCTCTCTCTCCCTCAACCTCGATTGAAGTTGTCTAATCTATCTCCATAATGAGTTTATCTATGAGTCTTCGCTTTTAATCTACCTCTGAAGCATAACTATCTACCCCGACAAGATTTTTACCTATCCCATCAAACTCGAGACCTATCCAAGTGCTCTAGCCAACTGACTATCCCTCTATTAATCTATCCCTTTAAATCCATAACCATCCTATCCCACTTAGTTTTGATCCCTGCCACCTCTTTATCTTTGGCCTGTATCTCTCTCCTCAGTCTATCTAAGAGTGCATGCTCATCCTCTCTCAATGATTGCCTAGATGGTCCAACCTCATTATCACCTACTCTCCTCCCTTTTTGGTCTCCAAATCTATTATGGTCTCCACCTCAACCCCCCTAGTCTCCCCCATTAATATCCATCACATCTATCCCTCCTTGTGCATATTAATGGCCCCATGTTTGGGGTTATCATCTTTATGCCCGTCTCCTCCTTAATTCAACTTGTGCCTATACCAATCTTTGAACAACCCCTTCCTCAATCTGGTTGGCTATTTAAGTAGTCGATGAGGCTGTCTATAGACCCACCAAATTGTGTATGTTACACTCACTCTAGGATTTAGAATAGGGGTCTAATAATCCCATACAATTGAGGTACTACTCTCATAATTTGTTTTGGTTAGTGCCCTATATACTAAATCCACCTTTTGTGTCCTCTCCCTATCACTATGGGAAAATAAATGCTCCTCTCTAGGCACCTCCTTCTACCTCCCTGACTATCACTGTACATGATTTTGCCTATATCTCTCGATAATATATTCATGATGACTAATCAAATAACACTCAGTGAACATGAATCATGTAACATCTACATCCTTAGCCCACCCCCAATGGACCTATCTATATGGCATCCAGGTGATCTGATCAACTCGTAGACTATCAAATTCTTGTCTATAAAATTGTATCTCACTAGCGTGAGATATATGCACTCTAAGAATGATATATCATCTACACATTGTAGGTTGGTTGGGCTCCTTATCTACACCACTACCAAATGGTATCTCTATTTCAATATGTTCATAACTCTATATCTATAATAATAGAGAGGGATCTAAGATCGTTGCTCCTATGTACACCCCCATATGAAGTTCTCTATATAAATGGGCCAACACATGGGATCCTAGGCAAAAACTCGATAATCTTGGACCATATCTAGCTCTATGTCTCCTAATGCCAAGTGAAACCACTAATCATTATTTTTGGTTAAGAGTATGCTGATAATAAGAGACATAACCATGAGAGTCAATATATCAATAGTACCCTCCTTCAGAGCTCTATCAATATCCACCCATGAGTCACAAACTTTGATCTATACTCAACTAGCCAATATCTACACTATCACACTCAAGGTATGTGATTTACATTATATCTTTTGGCCTCTCATCAGTAGTAATAAAATATTTAGTACATTCTCAAGAGTAATTATCATCTCACTAGTCACAAAATGAAATGTGTTGGTCTCAAAACCATCTCTTGACTAGGGTTGTAATTAGTGCCCTATCAATCCTCACCATAGGCATCATTGTGATATAATATAAGCCTACCATATAATGCACTCCATACTCAGTTAGTGTTAAAAAATTCATCTCATGAATCACTACTAAACGTCATATTCAAAAAGCCAACACACCTATCCTCCTGCACTAACACACCTACTATCAAATCATGATAATATAATCATAATTATTCAGCTTATTCCATCCCATCTACTTGGTACTTAAATCCCTGACTCGCTCATTTATTCTAACTCCCTAATGTAACTATAACCTAGTTTCTAACCATTCCATCTTATCTACCCAATTATACGTTTTAACCCACTTTCCTATTCACACTAACTACTCTACCCATACATTTAACTATCTACCCCTCTCATCATTCATCTCATCTTTGAGTCACACTAATCTATCCTATCTTATTACCCCTCCTAATAGCTTACTAAATTAATCATCTAAGACCCTAATTTACATAAAACCTCCATCCCCATTACCCTAACGCCCATCTCCATTCCCTCCCCAACCCATTCACTAACCATTATTTTGAACTGCCATAACACTGCTAATTTTTATTTAACCCTAAGTCATAGCTTTGGAAATGTCACCATTTACAACCTATAGTTTTATAAAACCATAATCCACCTTATGCGTTATTAAAATAATGAAAATTTCCTATTATGGTATTGTCAAATTATAGGTCACCTTTCAAGATTTTAAAAATTTATAGCTTGTAGGTGTATTATCATAATTTGTGGTGGTAATACCAAAACTAAGGGAATAACCCAAAATGGTAGTATTACCATAGCTGCATGTACATATAATAAATGAAAAAATGAAAAAAAATTAAGAACTATGCATGGAGTACTCACCAATGGTCTCGTGTCAGCTAGTCTCTGGTGCTCTCAGACCCTCTTACCATTATGTGATGAGCAAGGAATTCCACCCATGGCTTGGTCTCCTGAGCATAAAAGTTACACTAGATAAAAAATAAACTGAGCCTTTTATGCCTACCTTTTCCTATTTTACCCCTAATTCACCCCTTCTTTTACCCCTTGTATCCCATTTGACCCTTATTAGTCATATTATCCTACCCCGTCTACTAATCTTAGACACCTATTTTACAATCTAATTATTAGACACCTAAATGATTAGATTCACTCAATAAAAAAATAAGTTGAACATGTTTGACATAATAAAATGATAAGTTTCCTTCATCATTCCAATGACTAATCTAATATGAACATGTATGACACAATAGATAAATAAGTGTTATAATTATCTTTTGACCTCTCAAAAATGCATGTGAGTGCTAACAAATATTTTTATTTGATATCTTAATAATATTTAGTGTCAAATGAACTACAATCCTTTTTGTATTTGTCTTACCCCAATTAGATTTTAGAAAAAATAATATAATATAAATGAGTATATGAACATATATAGATAATCATGGCACTCAAGCATACATCTAAATCTAGAACACTAAAATTGATTATAATTATTTGACAACTAGAATATGCTAAATATAGTAACTAGAAGAAAGGTATAAATAATTATCTTCTATGACTAACTGTATGAATATGATTGTGTTCTAACATTGGAAAGTAGTCTTAATTAGGGATGTGATTTGTCTAGTTTGGGAATTATGTTTCTATCCATGCATGGTCATTTATGTTAGATCTCAATTAGTATCAACTACCAATATTGGCCTGTATTGATAACTTGTTATAAATAAAGAGTCTATGAATTTATGGCAGCCTTTGAATATATTTAAGATCTATGTATGTGTGATGTCAAACCTTGATGATGTGCAAAACTATATAAATCAAAATTATTATCATAAGAAACCTAGGTGTGATTGTGAGGTATATAATCCTTAAAAAAAGAAAGAGTAAAGGCATGAATTGACCCCAATCACCCACATTGATGACTGATTACTGCTTATATATTTGATACTCTAAGGAGGGAAATCAGGACACACATAGTTCTCCCACCTACTTTAATTATATAAATTTTATTCTTTACTATATGAATGTAACTTATGAATTTTACTTGAAATTTGACAATAATTTGTTTGACTCAACTTTAGTATGCTTCAAACATAAATTATAAATGATCCTAGTGATCGAATCTTATTTTGAAAAGAATAAGAAATTTTTTCTCAATGTGTATTAGTGTAAATATGTGAACCAAATGAGTTATAAGTCCCTTATCAAGTGAGGCCTATATATATATATATATATATATATATATATATATATATATATATATATATATATATATATATATATATATATATATATATATGATTCAAATTGGGTAATTTATCATGCCATTGACATGCTAGGAGATGGTCTAACTCTGAAGAAAGACTTGATATTAAAATTAGTTGTTGGGAGAGGGTCAATAACAGTAAGTGTAATTTAGTATTAATGTACCTAGGGATATAATATATTAATATGTATGGGTTGATGGAGATGCTAACATGTGGCACACATCCCTTTTAGTTAGTTATATGGGTCTAATATATTAGGATAATTGAGTAATTTGTAGAATTAATGTATTGCATAATGATCGACCTACATTGAGATTAGGAGGTTACCTGCCCATTTTTTATTTAGATAGAGGTCTATATAAAGAAGATGATTATCATTGTAAAGGAATCAAGTAAGCATTGAGTCTTCTATTGTAAGAGGTATTGGAGGTTGTCCCCTTGAAGAGACATTATGTAGTTATTCCTTCTTAAAATAATATTGTATGGTGTTTTCCTACCCTAAGGGTATTCTATTTTTGCATATATTGAAAATTTGGGCATCTTGTACCATCAATATCTAATTTGTTGTGTTGATCTATATTATATTTTGCATTATTTCCAAATATTATAAGTTAGGATCATAACAAGTGGTATCAAAGCTTTAATTTGATAATTTATGTGGGATGAAACCCAAGTTTTGTGGAATCATTAATATATTGTACTCAGTTGTGAATTTTTACATATTTTTTTTATTGGAGGATCTGATAATATTTTAAGGAAGTCATAGTAAAAAATTGATGTTTTATGATCAGTTTTGAGGGAGTTATTGATATTTTAGGTTTTCTAATACTTTCACCATATCTTCTGAAATAAAAGTAAATTTTATATGAAAATTTTACTTATTTTTTATTAGAGCATAGGATATATACAATAAATATTTTAAATATTTTTGAAATGTTTTGAGTGATTTATTGTGATTTTATGAGTTTTCTAGATTCATTCTACAGGCCACAATTTTAAGATTTTTTTCACAAATTTTTTAGTGAGATTTTAATGTCTTACTTAGAAAATAAAATAAATTTTTTGGCCTATTTGGATCAGTTTTGAATGATTAATTGACATTTTAGTTTATTTCATTAACCCTAGTTATTTTTTTATGGATCATAAAGTTGCAAGTATTTTTAGAGGAGGATGATATTCATGATAGATAATGGTGGATCCTTTTTAAGGAGAATAATACTCAAACAATTTTTTAGCAAACATGCTTATATCTTTCTTTGTCTGGGTCTGCACAAGATTGGTTTCAACAGTTGAGCTTCACACAAAGGTATTCTTCATGGGAAGAAGTGGAACAAGTTTTCCTAGAATGATGGGATATTAAAAAAATAGGATGAATAAGATGAATAAAATAATGATGGTAATGAAGAAGAGAAGGGAAATGACGAAGAAAAATTAGTGGAAGAAAATAATGACAATGAGAAAGAACATGCAAATGATGATGATGAAGAAATCAAGCATAATGATAATGAGAATAGTATAGATGGTGTTGAAGGAGAGGTAGAGGATCTCAAAGAAGAAGAATAAGAATTTGATGATAAGGATTTAAATAATTTGGATCCAAAGAAATATTATTCAATTTTTCATTTTCATGAATGCATTAAAAAAAACAAGGTTGTTGTGTCCATAAACCCTACCAGCAAGTATAACTTCATCAACATGAATGTGGCCCAACATATACATGTTCAAGAAAAAAATATCAAGGAGGTTCAAGTAGAGGGTAAGAATATTCTAGTGTTTGAATATTCGAGGCTCATTATGGAAAAATATGTTTTGCATTTAAATTTTTATTCTTTGGATATAGATGGTTTGGATATGGTTCTTGGATATCCATGGTTATAAACTTTATGAAAAATCAATATTAATGTTCAAGATAAGTTCATGAAGTTTTGGTATAAGAAAAATAAGGTCACTTTATAGGATATCATAGTTGGAAATGCACCAATAATAGTTAAGTTATATCATGAGGATGAAATTGAAAAAAGTGATGAAGAACATGAGGAATATTCAAATGACATAGATGAAGTAACAATACAATAAAAAATGCACACTTCATCCACTCAAAAGACAAAGGAACCACCAAAGCAAAACATGGAAGAGGTACAATAAAAAGTTGATAAGGTCAAAGTATCCAAAATTTTTGAGGTATATAGACACCCACATCATCATGAGAAGAAATAATCATGGATATCCAAGTGAGGGAGTGTCATAACAAAATGCACTTTGGCTGTATAGAAAATCAAAGTTCTAATAACTATGGCTATACATAGAAGCTAATGCATAACTATTATGGCTAGGTATGGAATCATAGTAGTACAATGGCCTATGGAACATGAAATTAGTGGGGGAATCATTATGACTATGCATGGAATAATAAATACTATGGTTATAAAGGGAATCAAAGTAGTGCAGTGGAATATGGTACATAAAATCAAAGGAGGAATAATTATTCATGGGAACTAAGGTAGTATAATTATGGTCATGAATGGAATCAGATTATCACCTTGGAATTTGGAAACAAGGTTGGAAAGATTTCACCTACCAGGATCACATACAGGGGGTTGGATGATCGAGCTTGGAGATAAGTGTGCAATGATTTGAAGCACACACATTATTTAATTTCTTCCTATGTTTCAAGGATGAGATAAGTCAAGGAGGGAATAAATTCTATGTACCTAGGGATATGATATATTAATGTATATAGGTTGATGGAGATGTAGACATGTATCACACATCCCCTTTAGTTAGTCATATGGATCCAACATATTAAGATAATTGAGTACCTTGTGAAATTAGTACATTGGGTAATGGTTGGCCTACATTGAGATTAGAATATTACCAATCCATTGTTGATTAGATGGAGATCTACATAAAGGAGATGATTATCATTGTAAATGAGTCAAGTAAGCATTGAGTCTTCTATTGTAAGAGGATATTGGAGGTTTTTCCCTCGAAGAGACATTATGGATTTATTCCTTCTTAAAAGAGTATTATATGGTGTTGCCCTAACCTAAGGGTATTATTTTTCTATATATATTGACTATTTGGCCATCTTGGCCCACCAATATCTATTATGTTGTATTGATCTACATTATATTTTGCATTATTTCCAAATATTGTAAGTGTGGATCATAACAATTGTGTTCTAACATTGAAAAATAGACTTAATTAGGGATGTGATTTATCTAGTTTGGGAATTATGTTTTTGTCTATGCATGGTCATTTATGTCAAATCTCAATCAGTACCAACTATCAATACTTGCATGTATTGATTAGTAGTAACTTGTTATAAATAAAGAGTTCTATGACTTTATGGTGACCTTTGAATATCTTTAAAAGCTATAGTTCTCCCACCTACTTTGATTGTGCAATTTTTATCCTTCACTATATGAATACAACTTATGACTTTTACTTGATATTTGACAATATTTGATTTGACTCAGATTTAGTATACTGCAAACATGAATTATAAATGATCCTAGTGATTGAATCTTAATTTGAAAAGAATAGAAAAAAATTTCTCAATGTTTAATAGTGTAAATATGTGTACCAGATGAGTTCCAAGTCCCTTATCAAGTGAGGTCCTATTTATTACCCCATTTTAATGTTATTAACTAGTGCATATGAGGATTCAATTGAGCATCTAGGCATGTTTATATAGGATAATAAGTAAGTTTGAAATAGACAACGGGGTTCTTGTAGGTGCATAAAAAAAAAATACAAGGGTCAAATTCATAAGGTAGGATGTATGTGTGAGAGAATGGTAGGTTAGGACCATATTTGTGTGCATACATCATGGGTGATAAGTGTATGCCAAGATCTTATATGTCATGTACTTAATACCATATATATTATTATATACAAATGCCCCTTTTTATTCTAATAATAGAATTGTTAGAGTAAAATGAAAAACTGTAACTATGTTTTTACAACACACTTTGTCTTTAGTAGGAAGCTCTAATTAAACATGTCACTAAAAAAAAAAAACCAAAAATAAACGCATAATAAATAATGTTCATAAATTGAAGTTTTATATATGATCTTGAAATTTTTAAATCAAAAAGAAAGGAAGGAATACAAGAGTGTGTTGGTAAAAACAATGTTACCCTTCCAACATGTTAAAGATGATGTATTGACATTATTTTCATGGAATCATATGTCACATAATTCAAGGCTTCCACTCTATATTTTTCATGGTATATTATTTGTTGTTTAAATTATATTAAAAAATATCTTGTTGTTTGATAGACCTGTATCACTTTGTCTATATGTTGTCTAGTGGACTTGAATTAGTTGGTCTATCCTATGTAAAATGAGTAGCGATAAAGTTAGTTATAAAGGAATGAATATTTCTAAATCTAATAAAATTTGGAAACAATGGAAAGATTATCTTTTATTATTTTAATGCTTAAAATTTTAATACTTTTAGAGTTCATAAAAATAGATTAAAACATTTATAAATATTATGTGTTTGTTTATAACTTAATGTTTCAAATCATGAACCATGATCAATCATCAAAATAAAGAAACTATTATCATAAATTTATTTGAGATGATGATAAGTTTCTTTCTACTAATGATGGATCACATCCAAAACATGAGTTACAAATAAACATACATCATATTTAAAAGTTTTAATCTAATTATTTTAATGATATTTTTTCTATATATTTTATATGAAAATAGTAATGATCTAAAAAAATCAATTAACATACAAATATAATAATGATAAATAAATTACATCTAGATGAAAAATAAATGACCTAATTAATTTCAATGAAACACAATACACACACAAAAGGGTCACAATGTTTAATTGAAATAATCAAAATCTAAAAGTAAAACATACAAGGTTTTTTATTCTCAATGTTTCCCACTTAAATTAAAAAGCCAGTATTTAATCATGCCGCAACATTTTATGTGCACAGCCATTAATATTCTCCACCTTATACACCTCGTGCTTTATCTGAGGGAAGGCCAAAACAGTGTAGGAGAAACTGAGAAAACCATTTGTAGACCTGAAATACAGGCATTGCTGTGGTGGAGTATGTTTTTACTGCAACTGATACTGCTCACGAACACTCCCAGTGCCTCAGCCTCTGCCCCTGCCCTCGCCCTCGCCCTGCCCTAAGTTTATTTTTACTCAATTTAATTAACTGTTTTGTTGACCCACCAACATTCATTTCATTTAAATTTTGAAATTGCACGATAATAATTTACAAATTAAATATCTACGTATTGGATGCTGACAAAAATTCCATTGTCTTGGGCCATCACCATCAAATAATTCTCTCTTACGCACAGCTAGTTTTATTGCTTGTAATGGAATCTGAATTTATATTCGGTGTGTTTACCCATGAGAAGAACGATCAGCTTTCCCCCCGGTTACACCTGCGCATGCTAGTTTTTATTGCTTGTAATGGAATCTGAATTTGTGATGGCAGCCTCTTTATAGAAAAATGAGTTATAAAATGAATATCTGCATATCTGGTTATTGCCATCAAATAGTCCGCTAAATCCGAACCTCAAAACGTGCATCCATAAGTTTTTAGAACATTTCCAAGAAATTTTAATTTAAAAAGATCAAAAATAGTTGTCATGCTTCTCATAGGGATATAGATGGTACGAAATTATTAGTACCTTTCTGGTATGATTGGTTTTATCGCATGTTTTTACTTCGATCAATGTTATGGTGGTAATCAATAAAAATGATCTATACATTATATATTTTCTATTTGTTAATAGTTTATAGTATTTTATTAATTTTTCTACTTAGCAGGTAGTTAATTAATTTATTTTTATGGATTGTGCTAATGAAAAGCATTTTATGTATTAAAAATTTGTGGAGCTTGGTCGAAGTTGGGGTTTTTAACAAATGCGACAGTGTATTAGTAAAGGACACTTGTGCCCTTCTAAGCAATGTCGTGACAACTAAACAACTCTGCAACGATTTGGGGTGGAAGAAGGTCGAAGTGAAGGCCACCTAAGTTGTTGGCAGGGCCTTGGCACCTTACATTTATTTTATTTGTTAAGCGAGCTGCATTGTGACGCTGAGTTGCATTGAGAACTTGAGATGCACTGCGAAGCTAGGCAAATCACCTTACAGATATGCCGGTTTGGAAGAACTTTATAACTCGTAGCACGAGGGAGCAGTTAGACTTCGCTGAGGTTATCTATCCTATTATATGTTTTTGGGGTTTGGTTTAGGTGCACGCATCGAATAATGTCAAGCTAGAGGCCAATGCAGAGCACCAACAATCTAACAGAAGAAGTGGTTCAACTAGATAGTATTTTGTTGTTTTTATTTGTCCTTTGAATAAAATGAAATCGATACATATATGTAGATTCATTAGAAATGTAGGGTAAATATAATTATAGGCTCATATCATATGGCAAATCAGTAGTGACAATTCTAATTTCTGTAAATACTTATCTTAGCCCTGCATTTAACCCCTCTATTGAGCAATAAAACTGAGTTTTTATCAAAGTTTCAAACAATTAAATGTCTAATATTTTTGTTTCCACTTGCCATCATATTTAATTTGAAACTCTCAAAGTGCAAGACATGATGATAGAGAAAGGAGTTGGTTGCTGCATTCATAAACTAATCCTTAGCAATTTTTTTTGAGAAATCTCTATTTCAAAACGTTTTATTGTTCCTTTATTTGTGTTTACCATTTTTTTCTAGTTGAGTCTTGAGTAGTTTGACTTAGTAGAACCCTAAAACTTCCAAGATTCAAACTTGTAACATTAACAAGAGCTTGAAAGCCCAGGGGTGACTTGCAATTTGAGAAAAGGCAATCGAGCCTCTTCAAAGAAGCCCTCCATTAGATTTATGAGCATTGGAATATTTTAGTTGACTGCCATATAAAACTTCTAGATAAAAAATGGACTCCATATGAAATCATTTTAGTAAATTATAAGATAACGGGGTACTTTACTATTAATGACACCATAGTAAATATTTTTTTGGTCGGTGGATCTCTTAAACATAAATTGTAGTGTAAGGATAGGTATCACTATGCCATTAATGGTATTAATTATTTCTAAAATAAAAAAATAATGAAGTAGTAGAAAATCATTTCATTATTGAATAGCCTATAAAACATATTCTTGTGTGCAGGTAAATCTGACCCAGGCTAGCAATTAACATATTGATATAGTCTGTTGTATTCTTATACAGTCTGTTGTTTAGAATTAACTGCACTGCTTTCACCTTTATGCCCTGCATCAGTTAACATGTATTTGTTTTACCTTTTATATATAGTTGTACATTAGAAAAATAGGAATATATTTATCTATATATTTACAATCATTATTTACTATACTGTTTATAATAGAATGCAATAAATAAAATATTCTTCTCTAGTTCATCATATTACTTCTGTCTAGTCTCCAATCTATAACTAAATATTCAATTATTAGAAATAATTAACAGAAGTTGGAATGTATTTTCTCATAGATTAATTATAAAATTACACATACATAATACAACCACATAATATCTTACTCACAAAAGCTTGTTGAGATATCCTTTTGACCGACCATTTCTACATTAGAATAATGTTACTATTCAATAGAACTAAGAAAATACATAGTTTATCATGAAAATTTGCATAGACTCTACATCTTATCTAATTGGCTCCAACTATCACAAAGCAATCAGGTAACTTCTCAACTCAAGATATGTACTAAAGTTACATTGTATCCCTTGTTTGATGTTTGTCTTCACCTAGTTGCTCAATTTTATCTATATGTTTGAACACTTGCAACCTAAAAAATAAGCATCATTATTCTTTTATATATTTAAGGCTTTAACAATTCATCATATGAGAGATAATGTTTTCAGATAAAACCATGTCAAATATCTTAATTTGACATTTCAAAATTCAACATGAAATCCATTATCACGAAAAAAAAAACATGTCTTATGGCAACTCTAGCTCATGTAATATCTGAGGGCTTAGGGAAAAAAAACAAGCTTAATGAGCTTGTGTTGGGGTTTAGTTGGGTTTATAATAATAATCTAATTATTATACCCTTAAATGGTTATATTCACTCAAAGAAAATAAGTTGAGCATGTACAACACAATATAATGATAATTTCCCCTCATCATTTTGATGATTGCTTTAACATGAACATGTATGACACAATATATAAATAAGTGTTATAATTATCATTTGACATATTGAAAATGCATGTGAATTCCAACAATATTCTATGTCATATCTTAATAATATTTAGTATCAAATGAACTACAATCCTTTTTGTATTTGTTTTACCCTAATTTGGTTTTAGAAATCCTAATAGGAAAAAAAAAGTGTATGAATACAAATAGATAATAATGACATTCAAGTATATATCTAAATGTAAAACATTGAAATGTATTGAAATCATTTGAAAATTGGAATATGTTAAATATAGTAATTACAACAAAGGTATAAATAATTATCATATATTACTAACTATATTACTATGATTATGTTCTAACATTGGAAGACAAACTTAAGTAGTAATGTGATTTGTCTACTTCAAAAACTATGTTTCTATTTTCACATGGTCATTTTTGGTAGATCTCAACCAATATTGACTACCAATACTACCTTTTAGTGATCGGTAGTGACATGTTATAAATAAAGAGTTTTTGACCATATGGTCACCTTTGCCTATCTTTGAGAGCTATGTATGTGTTATGTTGAACCCTAAGTATGCACACAACTCCATAAGTCAACCTTATTCTCCTTGAAACCCTAGGTGTGTATACACACAATATTTCTAATCTTTATCACTTACTAACACTTTTTATCTTGAAATAACCTATCAAGTTTCAATCCCTTTGAATGCTTATCTTAAAGGGTGCACTGAAAAAGGGGTGGGTTGATCATTTGTGTTTGTAAGATTTTTCTTTCTTTCTATCATTCTTATTATTAGTTCAAATTATTTAGAGTGTCTATCAATTCACCTCCTGTGATCCAAAAATTAGAAGTTTTGGTTGAAAGATATTTCAAGAACACAAAAATAACACAATAATAATTCTTTCTCTAAGAAGAGATGTTTTATTACTCACAAAATTGCAAATACAAACATATTATTATCTATGGGAAGAGATATTTGCTCTCCTTCTTAGGATACATCTTTATTTATACATATTTTAAAGGTAGGAGGAGGATGTGGAAGGTCACCAATCTCAAGGGAGATGAAGTGGTTTGACTTTCATAATTTACAACAACACAAAATTCAAGAAATTACTATTTTTAGAAACTTACTATTTATAGACAACACTATTAAAATTGAAATTTTAGGCACTTCCATTGACGTTTTTGGAGGCATCATGTTCTCCTCATTCTTATATTTCCAACGGTTCAAATGGGGAGTCAAACGGAGCTATGGTTTAAAAGTTATGGCTCCCAAAAGTTTTACCACCAATTGAGGTAGAACCGTTGCTCGAATTGTCACCAGAAGTGTTGGCCAAATCATTCCTCCCTCCTTGAGAAGCAATGGTCCCCATTACATCAATATTCCTTATCAAGTGTGGAAATTGTGTCTTGATTTGATTTTTTGTGATCTACTAACCTTGGTGGCTAAGCTTGCCCATTTTGACCTCTCGATAAAGTGGAATAGAGTGCCCTCTTATTGTCTTCATCTAGGTGTCCACAATCTTATACTCCTCCATTAGAGTAAAACTCTGTGAATCAAGCTCATCAATGTCAATTTTTTCTGATATGACTGAAGTGTCCAATAGAGGTGGATGATATGGTTTGAGGAGCTCCATAGTAAATATTGGATGCAGACCAAGGTAGGTTGATAGGTTCAACTCAAAATCATTTTCTCCAACTTTTTTGGTGATGGTGTAAGGACCATATCGTAGAGGCTAATTTTTTTCGTGTGGGCCTATGAGTCATTATTTTTGAATTTATAACCAAACCTTGTCACCTACATCAAAATGGTGTGAAACCTTATGTTTGTCATGGCATTGCTTATATTTCTAATTCATCTTCTCCAAGATGTCATGAACCTACTACTAGATGTGTTGGATTTGTTCAATGAACTTTTTTGCTTTTCCTACCTTAGATCTCCCATGAGGTGTGTATTCCATGGTGGAGAATGGAATGTAAAAATCAATTGGTGCCATGGGTTGGAACCTAAAGTATGTTAAACACGGAATATACTAAGAGGGGGGGGGGGTGAATCAGTATATTATATATCTTATAAAACTTTCCCTTAACCAAAAATCCACTTAATCAAACATTCAAGATATGCAATAAAACTCAAACAATAAACACCACACAAGATAGAGAGAGACACCAGATATAATGTGAAAACCCAATGTGGGAAAAACCATGGAAAACAATCTCAAGTATATGAATAAGCACCAACCCAAACAATATTTTCAAGCACCAACTTGCAAGAGCACCAACCCCTTTGCTAAGCACCAACTTAGCAACTATTCATGAGCACCAACCCCTTTACCGAGCACCAACCCATCAACAATTTGTGAGCACCAACCCACAGGAGCACTAAACCCTTTGCTGAGCACCAACCCAACAAAAATTTGTGAGCACCAACCCATAGGAGCACCAACCCCTTTGCTGAGCACCAACCCAACAACAATTCGTGAGCACCAACCCATAGGAGCACCAACCCCTTTATGTATACCACACACCTATCTCTCAATGTTGCTATCTCAACAAATGATAGTTCATTACATCTCTTTCCTCTCTCTCACCTTTTCTCTTCTAAGCTAGATATAAAAAAATAAAAATCATATTCATCTCTCACAATTGCTCTTCTAAGCTAGATATTACAATATCAACTCAACCTCTCTCACACATATTACAAATGGCTTCTCAAGCCTTTATTTATAGATTTCCAAATGACCTTTGGCCTTCCCCCTTTGTGACCCTTCAATCCTCATGGAAAATGGCACTAAAATTGTATGACCCTTCATATTCTTGCCTTTGAAAAGTCATGTGGTGACCCTTCATGACCAAAAATGTCCTTTTCACTTTTGTCCTTATCTTGGTGACTTTTCATATTCCTCAAAGTGTCCCTTCATGAGAAATTGTGCCCTTACTCTTTTGTCTTCACTTGGTGACTCTTGGAATTCCCCAAGATGACTCTTCATAGGAAAATGCGTCCCATCCTTCTTTTGTCTTTACCCCGTGGCTCTTTGACTTCTCCATGGGCCCTTCTTTTATCTCATATGCAACTAAAAATATATTTGTTAATATTAAATAAATATTAACTCACATTAGCGAAGATATATCTATTACAAATAACATTAACTGCAATGGGGACTTTATCACCAATAATGGTAGACCTTTGACATCAATTACAATATTTCCAACAATCTCCCCCTTTGTCATTGATGGCAATCTCAATCCTAAAACTACCACATCTTGTCACCTGCACATACTATCATCTAAAAACATACAGTAACTCCCCCTTACTGTAGAAACTTGTACCTATTACTTGTACCTATTTTTGCACCTGTACCTATTATTCTCCCTCTTTGACATCAATGGAAAAGGGCCTACCTGGAGCTAACACTTAGCTCCCCCTCAATTGATGCTGAACATCAATGGTAAGAAGTAATATAAATTACTCCCAACTCATCTCACAGATCTTTGAATGTGTCCTTTGATCGTGCCTTTGAGAAGATATCTGACAATACATATACATTGTTCCCTATCCTTTGAGCATCTACAATTAACTCATTTGAATCTTTTATTCTAATCTCACAACCTTCTGTATGAAACTTTAATGTGTATCCTTGATCACATATTTGACTAACACTTCAGGGATATAAGACTATTCTACACTTAATAGACTATTCTACATTCTAATTTCTTGTGACCATATCCATTACAATAAAAACAATAGCTATAAAAATAAGACATGTCTGTATATCTTTGACTTGATTGCCTTTTGTAGCTTTGTTCTCTCAGCCTTCTCTATTTGAAATGTCCTTTATATTTTTTACTTCTCCCCTTTTTGTTTCCTCTTTTGTAAGAGCTTCAGCATAGCTCTTTTTCTTTTCAAATCTGGGCTTTGTCTTATCTGAATTTGCTTTTTGACTTTCCAATATCTTATTCAACATGTTAGTGCTATCCTCAAATTTTGAATCACTGACTACTTTATCATTGATTGCTTTCTTAATATCTTCTTTTAAAGAGGCAATTTCAATTACATACCTTTGACATTCTTTTCTTGCTATTTCCAACTATGTTGTGAGATCTTCTTCATTCTTCTTGGCTTCTTCAAAGCATGCTTGTAGATCTTCAATCATTTCCTTTGACTCTTGTTCATTTTTATTGATCTGGCACTTTAATCTTTGATTCTTCTTCTGAACAACTTCTAACTCTTCTAAGGCACAAATGAGCTCTCCTTCCATATTCACTTCAGTTTCCTCCTCTTCTTCTTCTTGATCACCTTCATGTATGGCCATGAATAGAATCTCTTCTTCTTCTGAATCGCTAACTCCACTATCTTTGACTCAGCTAGGATCCTTAGAATACAGACTCTTCTTCTCAAATCCCTTCTTAGATTTGCCTTTGAAATTCTTCTTGTGTGTAGGCTTTTCTTCATCATCATCATCATCATTATTACCCTTATTTGGGCATCTAGCTAAAAAATGTCCAATCTTTCCACAATTAAAACATTTAAAAGGTAATTTTCCTTGATATTTACCTATTCCTCTTTTTGGCCTATGAATGAAAAGTGCTCTGTTGTCATCTTCATCATTACTAGAACTATCACTTGATTCTTGAATCTTAGCTTTCTCATTCTATGATTTCTTGAAATCCGCTTCTCTCTTTGAGGGTTTATCTTGTTCTATCCGCATCTCATATGCCGTGAGAATACCATGAAGCTCATCCATCTTTAGCTTGGCTAAATTCTTCATCTCCTCAATTGCTGAAACCTTTTCATCATATCTCATTGGTAGAAATCTCAAAACCTTTTACACCACCGTTGACTCTTCCAATGTTTCTCCAAGACCTTGAATCTGATTTACTATCTGATCAACTCGCAAGAGATAACTTGCTATATCTTCTTCTTCTTCCATCTTTAAACTTTCAAACTGACTTCTAAAAGTTTGAAGCTTAGCTTGCTAAACCTTTCCATCACTTTTGTAAATATTCTTAAGTTTTACCCAAGTTTCATGAACAGATTTACATTGCATTACTTTAACAAATTTAGATTCACATAAACCACATAAAATAGCATTTAAAGCTTTAACATTACATTCACTTGCCTTATTTTTTGTTGGAGTAATTTCAGATGTCTGTGGCTCTTCATATTCCTCCACCACTGCTTTCCATATGTCAAATCCAAGGGCCATAAAATAAACCTTCATTCTCATGATCCAAAAAGCATAATTCATCCCAACAAACAAAGGTGCCTTATTTGTAGAAAATCCTTCCTGTGACCTAGCCATCATGCTTTCTCTATCTACCTTCAAGCTGTAAAACTTTTCTAAAGAAACCTGCTTTGATACCAATTGTAAAGCATATAGAATATACTGAGAGGGCAGGGGGGTAAATCAATATATTATATATCTTATAAAACTTTCCCTTAACCAAAAATCCACTTAATCAAACATTCAAGATATGCAATAAAACTCAAACAATAAACACCACACAAGATAGAGAGAGACACCAGATATAACATGGAAACCCAATGTGGGAAAAACCATGAAAAACAATCTCAAGTATATGAATGAGCACTAACCCAAACAATATTCTCAAGCACCAACTTGCAGGAGCACCAACCCCTTTATTGAGCACCAACCCAACAACTATTTATGAGCGCCAACCCATTGGAGCACCAACCCCTTTATCGAGCACCAACCTAGCAAAAATTCGTGAGCACCAACCCACAAGAGCACCAACCCCTTTTTTGAGCACCAACCCAGCAACAATTCATGAGCACTAACCCATAGGAGCACCAACCTTTTGTTGAGCACTGACCCAGCAACAATTCGTGAGCACCAACCCACAGGAGCACCAACCCCTTTGTGTATACCACACACCTATCTCTCAATGTTGCTATCTGAACAAATGATAGTTCATTGCAACATCTCTTTCCTCTCTCTCACCTTTGCTCTTCTAAGATAGATATAACAAATACAAATCATATTCATCTCTCACAATTGCTCTTCTAAGATAGATATTACAATATCAAATCAACCTCTCTCACACATATTATAAATGGCTTCTCAAGCCTTTAATTATAACTTTCCAAATAACCTTTGGCCTTCCCCCTTTGTGACCTTTCAATTCTCATGGAAAATGGCACCAATCTTGTATGACCCTTCATATTCTTGCCTTTGAAAAGTCATGTGGTGACCCTTCATGACCAAAAATGTCCTTCCCACTTTTGTCCTTATCTTGGTGACTTTTCAAATTCCTCAAAGTGTCCCTTCATGAGAAATTGTGCCCTTCCTATTTTGTCTTTACTTGGTGACTATTGGAATTCCCCAAGATGACTCTTCATGGGAAAAAGCATCCCATCCTTTTTTTGTCTTTACCCCATGGCTCTTTGACTTCTCCATGGGCCCTTCTTTTATCTCATATGCAACCAAAAATATATTCGTTAATATTAAATAAATATTAACTCACATTAGCCAAGATATATCTATTACAAATAACATTAAATGCAATGGGGCCTTTATCACCAATAATGTTAGACCTTTGACATCAATGAAAATATTTCCAACAAAGTATACTTGGAATGGACTATGCTTAATGGAGCTTTGCAGGCCTTGATTGTGTCCATGTTGTATGAAAAGAAGCCCCTCATCCCATGTGTGTGAATGTTTGGAGTGATACATCCTAATCATGTGAACAATCAGGAGGTTAACCACTTCTATCTAACCATAAATTTTTGGATGGAAATCCATGAACTTCATCTTGATATTTATCATTTTCCATAGAGTGGACTAGAAGATACTCAAGAACCTGCTATCTCTATCTAAAACAATGGACTTAGGGAGACCAAAATGGAGCCATACATGATAGAATATAGTTGAGTAGTTTCCTTAGCAAATATATTTTTATTACAAGTAATCATGATAGCTATTTTTGAAAAATGATCAACTAAAACAAGAATATAGTCCTTGCGATGTTTTAAAGTGGGAAAACCTGAGAGAAAATCCATTGAGACATATTCCCAAGGCCTGGTTGGTTTTGGAAATGGTGTGTACAATCCTTGCTTTTTATTTTCTAGCTTGGCTATCTCACATGGGGTACAATATTTGAGGTACCTTTTGACATATTTACACATATGGGGCTAGTAGAAGTGCTTTTGAAGAACTGCCAATGTCTTCTCTTAACCAAAGTGCCTAGCTATCCTACTGAAATGTGCTTCCCATATCATCTTCTATTACTCTGTAACTAGAACACAAATATGCCCCATATGATAAAGGATATTATCTTGTAAATAGAAATCAGAGACATGTTCACCTTCTCAAAGTGCTTGATATATATCAGTAAATGTAGGATATACTTCATATAGAGCACCCTAGGTAGCAGTCTCATGTCTGCACAGGTCAAGAACTATTATGAGTGTAATAATTGGTGGGTAGCTCAAAAAATCTACAATAGTATTTGAGTTTCCTTTTTGTGTTTGATTATTAGATGTAATTGTTATAGATATGTGGCCCAATTTTGGTGCCTCTCATTTCATAGTTTGCTCTACATCTAAATGAATTCTAATGGTCTATGGTAAGTGTGGATGATCATCTCTTTCCCCAAGATGTAGTGTTTCCATTATTTGAAGGCTTGCACAATGGCGTAGAGCTCCTTGTCATATGTTAGATATTTCTTGATTTTATCATTGAAAGTTTTACTATGATATGTAACAACATGGCCATGTTACATGATGACAACTTCCATGGCATATTCAGATGCATATGTCATCAACTTGAAAGGTTGATGTAAATCTAGCAAGGCAAGAATAAGATCTAAACATAGTTTATTTTTAAAATTCTCAAATTATCTTTGTTGTATTTCACCTCACTAAAATGTAGCTTTAGCTCCTCCTTGAGTCACTTGGTTTAGTGACCAAGCAACATGTGAGAATCTAAGAACAAACCTGTGATAAAAATTTGAAAGACCCAAGAAGATATGAAGTTTTGTGAGGGTCCTTAGTATAGGCCATTCTTGAATAACCCAAATCTTCTCTAAGTCTACATGGAACCCTTACTCATCCACAACGTACCCTAGGTACTTATTTATATTCATCATGATTGTGCACTTGTCCAGATTTGCATACAACTTGTGATCTTGAAGAGTTTGAAGCACCTTACAGACATGTTGTAGATGTTCCTCCCATGTTATATTGTAGATGAGTATGTCATTCAAGTAAACAACCATGAATGAGTTGGTGAAGGGTTTCAAGATGTCATCCATCATCCTCATTAAGGTTGTAGGTGGGTTAGTCAAGCCAAAAGGCATAACCAACCATTCAAAGAGCCCCTCTTTAGATTTGAATGTAGTCTTTCATACATTAGTGGGATTGATAGGAATTTGGTGATAGCCAAATTTAAGATCAATTTTGGTGAATAACTTAGTACCATGGAGTTGGTCCAGCATGTCATTAATCCTAAGGAGGGGGTAACGATTCTTCACAGTTATTTTATTCAGGGCTTGATAGTCAATGCAAAGCCTCCATGTTATATCCTTCTTTGGTGCTAAGACAATTGGGCTTCCATAGGGAAATGATATTGGATTAGTGTGACCCTTTTAGATCAATTCTTGAATCTACCTTTTTATCTCATCATTCTCCAAAACTGATCTATGATACATAGGGCTGTTAGGCAAAGGTGGTCTTCGAACTAAATTTATAAAATGTTTTACTTGATAGTGAAGTGGAACTCCCATGGGTGACTTGAATAAGTCATCATATTATCCCATGATTTCACCCATTTGCTTTTATTTTTGTGTTGATTGTGTAGTCAGGGCTACAACATTGGCCTTCTTGGATTACTATGGCTTGACCACCATGAGAATGAATTGCTTTGTGTTCTCCACTAGTCTCTTACATTGCTTGGCATTAATCAAGGAAACAGATGTGGGAGGTGATACCTATGGTACCCTATAACACCACATTCCAAGAGTGAGGATGATCCTTTGGGTTCTTGATTCATAGATTCCATGTCAATCATACATGAATGGCTGACTAAAGAGTACATCACAAACATCCAGATTGAACACATCACACAAGACCTCATCTTGGAAAGGTTTTATTACGTATGAAATAAAACACTAGTGAGTGACACAAAGGTCTCTCCCAGGGCTCAACCATCCAATACTGTATGGCTTTAGGTGAGGCTTCATAGATGGATTTAGACTTTTTATAATATTAGAATAGATTCAATTCTCACTATCAAGAATGAAATGCAGAGGCTTACCTTTTACCCATAACTTAGAGTAAAACAACCTTTCCTTGTCATCTAACCTTTCCTCATGGGTCTATGATCAATCAATGATGGTATCGATCTTAGCATCTATAATCTCTTCTTCATCCTCTTTAACTTTAGGGTGTGTATGAGGTAGAGTAGTGGATGTCAAAGATTGTGACTTAGAAAGTAGGGACTTGATGGCTTGACATTCTTCTTTGCAGTGATTTCCAATTTTGTGGTAATCACACCATTTCCCAATCTTCCCCTTTTGGGGTTTCTTATCTTGGAACTCCTTATGATTCTAATTTTGGCCTCATGTTTGACCTTCTTTGTCACTTTTCTATTTTGAAGTTTGAGTCTTTGTATTCTTTCTTCAATGCTTCTAATCAATATTTACTATGAACTTGTATGCCTCACAAAGGGTTTCCAAATTGAAGAGTTCCATTTCCTCCCATATATACCATTATAGTCCACCATGATATTTTAGAGTCTTGCGTTTCTCACTTTCTTAGATGCCCAATCTCATAGATAGAGAATGAAAAATGTCAATGTAATCTTAAATAGATTGTTCCTTATCTTGGAAAAATTATTTCCATTGTATGTAAAGATCATCATATGCTCCAACAGGGTAGTATTCTTCCTTTATAGCTTCCATGAAATCATCCTAGGTAGGTTCCACCTCAAGGCCAATTTCATCCATATTGAACCTCTTCTTGTACACTTCCCTCTAATTTTTGATAGGCAATGATGCTTTCAAAAGACCAAAATTGATCTCTCCATCAAATGAATTTAGTTATAGAGAAATAGAAAGACAATTGATCCAACCAATTTTCTACTACATCAACATTGATTTTGACTTCAAATATAGGGATATCAAAATTCACCTAAACCTTGAAGGGTGTTGGGGCACTGAAAGGACATTCCATAGATGAGAGTTAGAATTTCCCATTGGGATTTATTGGAAAATTTAGGAAAATTATTATAGCATCTACACTTGTTGTTGTTGGAGGGCTTCATTCACCATTTCCTTGAAGGGATTAGATGTCTTAGTATTTTCTATCATTTGAGGTCATTTGGATTGAATAGGTGGATAGTCTATGAGCTCTGCTATTTTCCACCCAAGCTTCTTGTAGCCTAAACTCAACCTCATGATCATACACTCTCAAGACAAGCCACTCTGATACCACTAATTCAAAACTTATAAATTTTGGTTGAAACATATTGCAAGAAAACAAAAATAACACAATAATAATGCTTTCTCTGAGAAGAGATGTTTTATTACTCACAAGATTACAAATACAAACATATGCTTATCTCTGGGAAGAGATGTTTGCTTTCCTACTCAGGCTACATGTTTATTTATACATATTTTGAAGGTAGGAGGAGGATGTGTAAGTTCACCAATCTCAAGGGAGATGAAGTGGTTTGACTTCCATGATTTACAACACAGAATTCAAGAAATTACTATTTTTAAAAACTTAATATTTTTAGACAACACTATTAAAATTGAAATTTTATGCACTTTCATTGGGTTTTTGAGGGTAAAAAATCATTGATCATATCCCTATGCCATCTCATCATGTTCTCCTCATTCTTATATTTCCAATGGTTCAAACGGGGAGTCAAATGGAGCTATAGTTCAAAAGTTAGGGCTCCCAAAAAAATTATCACCAATTGGGTTAGAACCATTGCCTGAAGTGTTGCTCAGATCATCATATGATGTCTCCCTAAAATCCTAAAATATTGAAATACATCTAAGTCTAAAATCATGAGACCATGAAATATGGCTAAGTCTGAAATCCAATAGGACACTCTAAAATCTAGAATTTGTATTATAACTCCTATTGGTTTGAAACCAATATCAAACATCTTGCAAGTATAAATATAAAATATAGATTAAAGTATAAGAATATATATGTCCATGTTTAAATTTAGACTTAATCTTAAATGTTTATTTTATATTTATTCTAGATTGACTGCACTGACTTTATCATTCATCTCAATGTTAATATGTTGACTATGTTGAATTCATCGTTCGTACTATGCCAGATAGGTATATAAAATCAAATAGAATTGACTAAGATGACATTTTTAGGAATTAAACACATTTTACAAAACTTCAAAAACCTAAGCTGACCTAGTTTAAGGCCTAACAACTCTTTTTCCCACCAATCTTTTTTGACATGGCTGACTTTGTTAGTTAAAATCCTGAGAGGGTTTAGGTTCAATCCATGGATATAAATTTCCTAAATGAATTATTTTTTAAATAAAGTTTAATTTAATTATGCATCATTATATCTCACAAATCTACAATACTATTAATAATAGGTTTCATTACTTACGATTTTACCTTGGAGTAGTAGTATTCATCTTATGCAGGTCTTGGATGCATAAGAGAAGTTTGGTATCCTAGAGAAGATATATCCTTATGATCCTTACAATCCACAACAACCTTTTATAAATAAGCATTTTCCAAGGGATATATTGAGGCATGATGGGTTCACTTTAACAAGGTAAGTATAATCCTAGTTGATCATATTTTGATATGTAGATATTATATAGCTAATGGGGGTATGTGCACAAAGTTGGGAGAAAATTCCATGGACATACCCTTTAATGCATACATGTTATTAAAAGAATGGCTCAATAATTGTCAAGCCATAATGTTTATGTGTTACAATAATGTGTACATGTTATTATGAGACATATGCATTATGGTAACACATAAAAATTATTTTAATGTGTATGTGTTACCTATGGTAACATTTTTTTTAAAAACCTAAGGTTAAACACTACCATTTTGCATTTTTCCAAATCCTAAGTACTCTTCCACGATTGTGATTCTCCTCTAAAGACCTCAAACCACACCAAAATTCCATTAGAAAGATTGACATGTCCTAAGCTTCATAATGCCACCACGTATATGAGGTAAGTGATAAAAAAATATACCTATTAACCTTGTTTTTTACCAGTTTTTTAATTTTTACATTATTTAATTTGTAAATTATTTATTTTAAACATACCAATCCACTACAAGAGACCATAAACATCCTCCTAAACCTCTAAATAACCCTACTATCCTTGTGGCTAACCCTCCACCTAACCCTCCTAATCCTCTAGCTAATCCTCCACATAACCCTCCTAACCCTCCTATAATTCCACAATATCCCCCAAGAAGGAAAGAGTATCTAGCTGCATACATTATGGAAAAAAAATTGAATTTGAGAAAGTAATCATAAGAATGAAGGATCCCACATCCACCAACACCCACCACACCTATCTAGTCAATAACCTAGAGTCATTATTGGGTCAAGTTGACTTGATAATGAGTCAAATTGATAGATGAGCATCATATCAAGATAGTTATAATGTTTATTATATTGATAAATTATTAAAGCATGAGGTAAAAAATAAATAAATATCAAAATTATATATTTATGCATTATTAATTGACCCAACCACCAATTCACTATTTTTAATAACTGCTAAACATTTCCCAATCCATAAATGGCAACATAATTTGATCAAATCCAATTTATGCAACTGATGGTGGATGTTTTTTGATTATCCATCATGTAATTGTTAGAGAGTTGTCAATGATGTCATGATGATGACTTAGAGGTGTCCTAATGAGTGGATGAAGTGCTTTGATATCCTGAGTGATAATGACAAAGTGTGCAATGTGCTTGTCCTAGTGTGCTTGAAGTTGGCTTGGTTGATATTCAATTTTGGCATGGTTAGAGATGCTCAGGGATGAGTATGAAGTATTGTACATGTGAAAGGGTTCATATAATAGGTTTTATATACTTTGGAAAGATTTTGTGCATAAGTAGAATTCATCCAAATCAGCATTGTTTTCATCTAGACTTTTTAGGTCCAATGACAAAAGATATGAGTAGGCAATTTACTGACATCACCATTGCCATGTGTAGATGAGTCAGGGGAAATTGGTCATATGATAATGTTCAAATTAGTCCCTAGTTAATATATGCTAAGTCTCAAGTCATGAACCTAATCATAGTCAATGATATGTGGGTGCAAAGTTGGGCTCTCAAATATTTTGACAGTGTTTTCTATGTTAATGATGTCAACATTCACACACATGAAGGTTTCAAGAGGAAATGGTTACATGAGTTTGTTTAATATTGTACCTAGTTCTTATGAACTAAATATTATGTCATGCATCTAAGTGTGATAAAATATATGCAAGTGAAAAGTTGGGCTCCCAGGGAGTTTAACATTGTTTTCCCATACTTAGCCAAATTTTCATGAGGCAAGAAAGAACCAAGTAAGCAATTTGGTGATGGAATATCATGCACATGTGAATGTTTTAGAACAAGATGATCATATGGGTTTGTTTAGTTTTGTGCCTAATTAATTTTCACTAATTTATAGGTCAAGTGTTGAAGCGTGACAAAAGATATGCATGTTCAAAGTTAGCCTCCCAAACAAGTTTTTGACATAGTTGTCTCTATGGTAGAAAATTATGAGTGAGCATTTTAATGGAATTACATCTCACACATGTGAAAGTTCTAGGATTATTTTTATACATGGTTATATTTTATTATGTGAGGAGATCATATGGTCCAAATTTGAGAACATGCAAGTGAGTGAAGCAAAATGTATGACTATGTAAATTTGGCCTTCCAAATAGATAAGCAAGGTTCCCATACTAGGTCTATTTTGCACAAGTTATAGTTTGAGCATCATCGATAGAGTATGTTTTTCCAAGAAGTTAGGAATCAAATATATGGTACCAATTATTCAATGTTTAATGATGAGCAGAGATAAATATTGAGCTTCTTCCAAGGATCTATAGTGAATAGATAATTGTAAAAATAGAGATAAATCGTGCATGTTAAAGTCAAGAGGTCAAAGTGATAGATTTTATCATTGTTAAAGATCAACCTATGTACATGAGATCGATGGAGTGTATGAGATCAAATTTGTAAGAGTGCATGTGATGAGGTCAACATGTTCAAGGTTTAACATTTGGCATCAGAGTATGTGTTAAAGGTTGAGCTTCATACAATAAGATTGATGGTACATGTTTAATCTGATTAGTGAGGACTCGAGATGAGAGCATGGTGTTTGAGGTTTAACTATGACCATTTGCATTTGAATATTTAAATTTTCAAAGGAAAAACCAATCCTCTAAATTTTTTCCATAACTTTTTATCCTATTAAGCACGAAATATATGAGAGGGGGGGGTGAATTAGTATATCATATATCTTATAAAACTTTACCTTAATGAATTTCAATTAATCAAACATTCAAGATATGCAATAAAACTAAAACAATAAACATCACACAAGATAGAGAGAGACAACAGATATAATGTGGAAACCCAATGTGGGAAAAAACATGAACAATCTCAAGTATATGAATGAGCACCAACCCAAACAATATTCGCAAGCCAAACTTGAAGGAGCACCATACCCCTTTGCCAAACACCAACCCAGCTACTATTCATGAGTACCAACCCACAAGAGCACCAAACCCCTTTGTCGAGCACCAACCCAGCTACTATTCATGAGCACCAACCCACAAAAACACCAACCCTTTTGTGTATACCACACACCTATCTCTCAATGTTGCTACTCAACAAATGATAGTCCAATACAACATCTCTTTCCTCTCTCTCACCTTTTCTCTTCTAACCTAGATATAATAAATACAAATCATATTCATCTCTCACAAATGCTCTTCTAAGCTAGATAATACAATATCAAATCAACCTCTATCTCTCATATTTACAAATGGCTTCGTAAGCCTTTATTTATAGCTTTCCAAATGACCTTTGGCCTTCCCCCTTTGTGACTCTTCAATCCTCATGGAAAATGGCACCAAACTTGTATGACCCTTCATATTCAAGCCTTTGAAAAGTCATGTGGTGACCCTTCATGATCAAAAATGTCCTTCCATCTTTTGTCCTCATCTTGGTGACTCTTCGTATTCCTCAAAGTGTCCCTTCATGAAAAATTGTGCCCTTACTCTTTTGTCTTCACTTGGTGACTATTGGAATTCCCCAAGATGACTCTTCATGGGAAAATGCATCCCATCCTTATTTTGTCTTTACCTCGTGGCTCTTCGACTTCTCCATGGGCCCTTCTTTTGTCTCATATGCAACCAAAAATATATTTGTTAATATTAAATAAATATTAACTCATATTAGCCAAGATATATTTATTACAAACAACATTAAATGTAATGGGGCCTTTATCACCAATAATGCTAGACCTTTGACATCAATGACAATATTTCCAACAATCTCCCCCTTTGTCATTGATGGAAACCTCAATCCTGAAACTGCCACAACCGATCACTTGCACATCCTGTCATCTGAAAACATACAGTAACTCCCCCTTACTATAGTAACCTATACATATTCCATGTACCTATTTCTACACATGTACCTGTACCCGTTATTCTCCCCCTTTGACATTAATGGAAAAGGGCCTACCTAGAGCTAACACTTAGCTCCCCCTCAACTGATGCTGAACGTCAATGGCAAGAAGTAAAGGAAATTACTCCCAACTTCTCTCACAGATACTCAAATGTGTCTTTTGGTAGTGGCTTTGTGAAAATATCTACAATTTGCTTTGTAGTACTAATATATTCCATCTTAACCTATTGATATGCAACCTTCTCGCTCAAAAAGTGATATCTAATGGGAATATGTTTTGTTCTTGAATGCATTACTAGATTTTTTGAAATATTTATAGCATTTGTGTTATCAAAAAAAATGGAAATAGGTTCATCATACTTTACCTTGATATCTTCCAAAGTTTGCTTCATCCAAAGCACTTGAGTACAACACAATACTGCTACAATATATTTTGCTTCAGCTTTAGAAAGTGATACTGAGTTCTGCTTCTTGCTTAGCCATGATACTAAGCTATCACCAAGGAAGAAAGCTCCTCCACTTATACTCTTTCTGTCATCTAAGCACCCTACCCAATCTGAATCTGTATAAGCAACTAAAGTGAAATATTTACCTGTGGGATACCATAATCCATAATCTAATGTCCCCTTGATATATATGAATATTCTTTTCACCATCTAAACATGACTATCTCTTAGAGATGACTGATATATTACAACCATACCTACTACATGCATGATGTCTAGTCTCGATGCTATCAAATATAAAAGACTACCAATCATAGATCTATAAAAATATTGATCTATAATAGGTGAATCTTCATCTTTGCTCACCTTATTTCCTGTATACATAGGTGTGCCAACTGGTACATAATCCTCAAAACCAAATTTCTTCAACATTTCCTTGGCATATTTACTTTGAGATATAAAAATTCCTTTATTTGATTGAAATATTTATAATCCTAAGAAAAATGATAATTCTCCAAGCATAGACATCTCAAATTTTTTTTGCATTCTATCAGAAAATTCTTTTCTCATCTTTTCAATATTTCATCCAAAAATGATATCATCAACATATACCACAACAATAAATTGATGCTCACCTTTTATTTTGATGTAAAGATTACTATCAACAAATCCTCTCTTGAATCCTTGATCTTGCAGGTACTTATCAAATCTTGCATAACAAACTCTGGGAGCTTATTTTAATCCATATAATGCTTTCTTCAATCTGCATACATGATTACTAATATTCGAGAGAATAAACCCCTTAGGCTGCTCAATGTAGACTTCTTCTTCAAGATTCCCATTTAGGAAGGCAGATTTGACATCCATTTGAAACACTTTGAAATTTTTAAATACTGCATATGCAAGAAACATTCTAATAGCCTCTAACCTTGCCACTGGTGCAAAATTTTCTTCAAAATATATTCCCTCAATCTAAGCATATCCTTTACATACTAATATTTATTTATTTTTGGTTACTTCTCCATTTTCATTCAACTTATTTCTATAAACCCATTTTGTTCCTATCACATTGTGATCTTTTGGTCTAGGCACTAATTCCCATGTATCATTCTTTTCTATTTGATCTAATTCTTCATCCATAGCCTTAACCCAATGCTCATCATGTCTAGCTTCTGGAAAATTTCTATGCTGAATTTTAGATAACAAAGAGAAATTTACTTATTTAGATTCACTTACCATCATTCTTCTGGTGTGAATTCCTTCTTTTATATCCCCGATGATGTCACTTTCATTATATTTTTTTGAACATATTTGGATGGAGTCTTGGTGCCCTTTTTCTCCTTCTCCTTTTCCTCATCTTCATCTGATTCTTCAAAGCCTTCCTCTTCAATGATTTCAAGAATGTCTACTAGATCACTGATCTTTTGTGTTCCATCTTCTTTTATCCTGACACTTGCACTTTCAACAATTTTCTTGGTTCTTTTGTTATAAAATTTATAAGCTTTACTTTTGCAAGAATAACCAAGAAATATACCTTCATCTGCTCTAGATTCAAACTTACCAAGTTTTTCATCAGTTCTCTTTATGAAGCATTTGCTACCAAAAACTCTGAAATAATCAACTGTTGCTGGTTTATCTTTCCATAGCTCATAAGGAGTCTTGTCATTGTTGACTCTTAATAAAGCTCTATTCTGAATATGCACTGTTATACCAACTACCTCTCTCTAATATTTATTTGCTATTTTAGATTCATTTAGCATTGTCCTTGCCATCTCCTGAACTTTTCTATTTTTCCATTTAACTACTCCATTTTGTTGTGGAGTTTTGACTGCTAAATACTATTTCTTTATTCCATGATCTTCACAAAACTCAATAAATTGATCTGACATGAATTCTCCTCCTCGATATGATCTTAGACACTTAATCTTTAGATTAGTTTCATTCTCAACTAATGATTTTAATGCTTTGAATTATCTAAAAGCTTTTGATTTTTTCTTTAAAAACATTATCCAAGTCATACGTGAAAAATCATCAATAAGCAACATGAAATATTTATCACCTTGAGTACTTTGAGTCCTCATAGGTCCACATAGATCAGTGTGAACAAGCTCTAGCATCTGAATGGTCGAGTACTCTTTTGTTTTGAACCACCTTCTAGCTTGCTTCCCATGCTGACAAGGTCCACAAAGTGTGTTAGATGGCTTTGTGATCTTTGGAAGATTCCTGACTGCTTGATTTTTGCAAATTTTGACAAGATTGTCAAAATTTGTGTCCCATTCTCCTGTGCCATAGCCAACTTTCTTCAATTTGACTCAAACAACATTTTTGACCTTTGATGTCTGATAGCATATATAAGTTATTACCTATTCTCTGAGCATCTGCAATCAATACATCTAAATATTTTCTTCTAATTTCACAACCTTCTACATAAAACTTTAGTGTGTGCCCCTGATCACACATTTGACTTACACTCAAAATATTATGCTTAAGACCTTCTACATATAAAATATTTTCAGTTTTAGTTCTACCATTATCTAAATTTAGTGTACCTTTTCCAACAATTCTGGCAGTAGTATTGTCCCCAAATTTCACTATGCCACCATTGATCTTCTTCAAGGTTATGAACTTGCTCTTGTCTCCTGTCATGTGCCTCGAACATCTGCTATCAATAAACCATGGCTTTTCTTCATTTCTTGCATGCAAATCTATCTGGACTAACATAGAACCTTTAGATTACTTCTTCTACCATGTCTGAACCTTTTTCTTGATGAATGGAGCCCTGAAACTTTGGGCCTTCTTGACTAAATCGAACATGCTTCTACAATACTGACTTATGTGTCTAAAGTTGTTACACTTGTAACAAATTATGGTCTCTTCATCAAAGCTTTATAGAGGAGCAAAAGAGTTATAGCTTATGCTTGACTCTACATGACCTTCCTTTTCCTTATTTTTGAGATTGTTTGCTCTTTTTCTACATTCTAATTTCTTATGACCATATCCATTATAATAAAAATAGGACCTGTTTGTGAATCTCTAACCTAATTTCCTTTTATAGATTTGTTCCTTCTAGCCTTTTTTGTCCTCTATAATCTTCACTTCTTCCCTTCTTGTTTCTATATTTGTAAGAGCTTTAACATAGCTCTTCTTTTTTTCAAAATCGATACCTATCTTATTAGATATTGCCTTTTGGCTTTCTAATATCTTATTCAACATATTAGTGTTATTCTCAAATTTTGAATCATTGACTATTTTATTATTGACTACATTCTCAATCTCTTCTTTTAAAGAGGCAATTTTAGTAGCATACCTTTCACATTCTTTTCTTGATATTTCCAACTGTGCCGTTAGATCTTCTTCATTTTTCTTGGCTTCTTCAAAGTGCGCTTGTAGATCTTCAATTATCTCCTTTGACTCCTTTTCATTTTTCTCAATTTGATGCTTCAATCTTTGATTTTTCTTTTCAAAAATTGTCAACTCTTCTAAGGAACACATGAGTTATCCTTCCATATTCACTTCAGCTTCATCCTCTTCTTCTTCTTGATCAACTATTCTTTTTCTTGCAGAGGCACCTTTATGTATGACCATCTTGTGTTGATCTACCTTCAAGCTGTAAAACTTTTTCAAAAAAGAACCTGCTCTGATACCAATTGTTAAGCATGGAATATACTGAGAGGGGGGGTGAATCAATATATCATATATCTTATAAACTTTCCCTTAATGAATTTCACTTAATCAAACATTCAAGATATGCAATAAAACTCAAATAATAAACATCACACAAGATAGAGAGAGACACTAGATATAATGTGGAAACCCAATGTGGGAAAAATCATGGAGAACAATCTCAAGTATATGAACGAGCACCAACCCAAACAATATTCACAAGCCAAACTTGCAGGAACACCATACCCCTTTGTCGAGCACCAACCCAGCTACTATTCATGAGCACCAACCCACAGGAGTACCAAACCACTTTGCTGAGCACCAACCCATCTACTATTCATGAGCACTAACCCACATGAGCACCAACCCTTTTGTGTATACTGTACACCTATCTCTCAATGTTTCTATCTCAACAAATGATAGTCCAATACAACATCTCTTTCCTTTCTCTCACCTTTGCTCTTCTAAGCTAGATATAACAAATACAAATCATATTCATCTCTCACAAATGCTCTTCTAAGCTAGATAATACTATATTAAATCAACCTCTATCTCTCATATTTACAAATGGCTTCTCAAGCCTTTATTTATATCTTTCCAAATGACCTTTGGCCTTCCCCCTTTGTGACCCTTCAATCCTCATGGAAAATGGCACCAAACTTGTATAACCCTTCATATTCAAGCCTTTGAAAAGTCATGTGATTACCCTTCATGATCAAAAACGTCCTTCCCTATTTTTTCCTCATCTTTGTGACTCTTCATATTACTCAAAGTGTCCCTTCATGAGAAATTGCACCCTTGCTCTTTTGTCTTCACTTGGTGACTCTTGGAATTCCCCAAGATGACTATTCATGGGAAAATGTGTCCCATCCTTCTGTTGTCTTTACCCCATGGCTCTTCGACTTCTCCATTGGCCCTTATTTTGTCTCATATGCAACCAAAAATATATATTTTAATATTAAATAAATATTAACTCATATTATCCAAGATATATTTATTAAAAACAACATTAAATGCAATGGGACCTTTATCACCAATAATGCTAGACCTTTGACATCAATGACAATATTTCCAATAGATCCATGTAGAATTTTACCATGGTATAAAAAGTGAAAATTTAGAGGACTCTAAGGCACATATGGTAATATAAATTTTAAGGTATAATTATGTGTATATTCAAAGTTATGAATGTTAAAATTTGACTATGTGTTCATGTATGTTATGAGAGTAACCTGAGAAGGGTATTTGAGCTCGTTCTAATGTTGTTTTGATATCTCATGATGAATTATATATTGGGGAGTGTTGTAGACTCCATGAGGATGATCTATGTACATTATGAAGGTTTGATCAATCATATGTAGTATGAATAAAGGTTTAGAAGTTGTTTTTATGTTCATTCATAGTGATTGTGTGTACATAATGTTGTTTGATTGAATTATGCTTAAGTAGAAGGGTACTATGATGATTGTTGGAACTTTAGGAGGAACTATAGATCATGTGACATGGGTTTATGGGTTATAAATTGTTCCTTTTATTATTAGTTTTCTTGGAGAAGTGGCAAAGAGATGAATGAGTCTTCATAGGACCTAAAAGGTGACTTAGTCCTTATTTGAAAGTGAATTGTGTTTAATTGTGACCCATGTGATATGCCTTAAGGGTGAAGGCATGTATTTTGGTTGACATGGAAAAGATTATGGAATTGATAAATCATTAATACTCTATAAATAGTGAAACCAAATGTGATGGTTTATAGGCTAGTGTAAGGTGTACAAAGACTTATGAGAGAGACTTATGCAAGGTGGATGTGAAAGTTATTGAGAGGAGAGGTAGAGTGCACAATTGATGAGTTGATAAATAGAGAAGATTGAAGATTATGAGTATGACCTCTAGGTCATATTTATGATGTTTAAATAGTAATCTTATAGTTTGAGGATAGAGGTTTGAGTGTGTATATGAGGATAGTTTGAGTGAAGAAGGAGAGAGTTTGTGGCATGCCAATGTGAGAGGCCTATATGAGAAAGAGAGAATTTTTTTGCATGGGTAAGATAATTAGAGATCCAACATTAAGTGTTGAATACATAATTTCTAATATGGTGGTGTTAAAAGGAGGGTCTAAAGGACTTGGTCTTTCTTAGGGGCACATTCTCCTTGTGAAATAGGTGTTTCAATAAATACCTTTGGTCAGGAGGACATGATCAAAGCTTTTTAGTCTAAAAGAGTTGACCAGTCTCTTATTTATAATTTATTATAAGAAAATAGTTCATGTGCGATAGGATTAAGAGTGGGTTTTATTTCCCATGAGGGTTTCTCATAATAACTTTGTGTTATGTGTTTGATCTTGTGTATGCATTGAATGCATGAGATCTGTTGTTAATGTTGCTTGATCAAGTTGATATATGTTGATTATTTAATAGTTTAAAAGGACTGAAATTATAATTGAAATATCTAGACTTATTTATTCACCCCCTCTTATTGATTGTACCCCTAATAATTGATATAAGATCAGGTCCTTTGGTAAAAGTTGATAACTTGAAGGTTATCCAAGGTACAAAATGGGTAGTCATCAAGGATGTTTCTCTACTAAGCAAGAAGCAATGTTAAATGGATCCAATTATGTATTTTGGAGTCCTAGGATGAGGACATATATTATGTCCCTAGAGTTTGATGTATTTAAATTTGTTATGGATGGTTATGTTGTTCCTACTACTCCTCCATCTAATGCTACAGATAGGAATCTATTTGAAAACAATTCTAAGGCAATGAATGCCATCACTTGTGGTCTTATAGAGATTGAGTTCACTAAGGTAATTTATTTTAAATTTGCTAAAGAGATATGGGACAAAAAGTATATCATTTAAGAAGGAGATTCAAAGGTCAATCTTGCTAAGTTACAAAGTCATAGAAGGAAATTTGAAAGTCTCAAGATGAAGGAAGAAGATTTTATGGCATCCTTTCTGCAGAGAATTGATGAGATTGTGAACATCATCAAAGGTCTTGGAGAGAACCTTGAAGAGGCTACTATCATAAAAAAGGCTTTAAATTCTCTATCCCCAAAGTTTGATTTAAAATTATCAACTATAAAATAAATTCATGATCTTACTCTATTGAAGATGGATCAATTGCATAGCACCCTTGCTGCCTATGAGATGAGGAAGAATGTTGATATACCAACAAAGAAGGAAGCAACTTTCAAGACTAAAATGAAGACAAAGTAGAAGTTCTAAGGTAACTAATCCAAAGAGGATGACATTTCTGATATAGATGAGGATGAACTAATTTACTTAATTTCAAAGAAACTAAAAATAGGTTTAGGTAAGTATAAAGGTAAATACCCATCAAATGCTTCAATTGTGGCGAGATAGGAAATTTTTATAATAAGTTCCCTCATAAGTATAAGAAGATGATGATGAAGAGCATGATCAAGGTCATGATGATGGAAAGAGATCATTCATGTCTGATAAAATCAAAAAAGGATTCAAAAGGTTTAACAACAATAAGAAAAACTTCAAGGACAAGAAGAGTCTCTACACCAAAGAAGATTACAACTCATCAAATGAGAGTGAATTTAGTGACTTAGAGTATGAACATGTAGATGATGGTCTTGCTAAAGATGAAGCCCTATTCATGGTTAAGGAAGGTATTTGTTGACATCAAAAGAAGTCTACTTATAGTGATTCAGATAATGATGAATATGAGGTGGATTATGAGATTGATTTGATAAATGTTATTAAATAACTAAATATTGAGATGAAAATTAATAAAAATATGAAGTCTCAAATCAAAGACTATGATGAGAAATTCAATGTATTTGAGGCAAGAATAAATGATGATGCCAAGAAGCATGAAGATATGTCAATCATCTCATTTATCAATTGAAAATCCTATCTACAAGCCTGAAAGATAAAGAAGATGAATGTTTAAGGTATGATTCTGATATTATGTCTTTGAAAGATGAGTTAGAGTACTCTACAAGCAAGGTGAAATCAGTTGTCAAGTTTGATAGAAGTTCTAATGATCTTGATTATCTACTAAAAAGTTAAAAGTCACCTAGTGAGAGATCCATATTGGGTTTTAATGAAAAGCCCAAAGTTGCTTCTCAAGTTGACATGAATGTCAATAAGAGAAATGTAGATCAAATTTTGAAGATAAATCATTAGACAAGGAATGAAGGTGCTGATAGAATCAAGACAAATCAGATCAGACAACCAAATGCCATGAGGTGTATAAATTTCAATAGTTATTGATATACTTGTAATTAATTTGGGCATAGAGCTAAATAATGTATAAGACATATTAAAAATGATTTTTCATCAAAATATGATGAGGGTCATTAGTTAAAATGTGTGATCAAGGTTGATTGTTTCAACTACCATGATGTGGGACACTTTGTAAAACATTGTCTAAACAAGGTAATATAAGCTAATTTTCCATCTAGGAGTATGGTTTGTTACAACTATGAATAGAGAGGTTGCATTGATAGATTATGTAAGCAAAGACCATTAAGTTAAAATAAGTTCAATCAAGATCCAAGAGTGCAAGGAAAAAGGCAAGTTAGATCATGGAAAACAAAAGTGAGTCATGATGAGTCTACAAGTCCAAATAATCTATTTGCTATGGTGGAGAATGCTTCAGAATTTGAAGAGTGCCAAGGGTTCTCATTATCTTCGCATGTTGTGAATGAAGAGACCAAGCTAAAGGAGAAGACTAAGGCACTGGTTGAGGCTAGTTATGAGGTATGTATGGATCCAAGTGAACATACTAATATTGTTGAGCATGTTTCATGTAGAGTAAATTATTTGTCTATGCTTAGTAACAAGGTTTCAAGCTACAAGGTTGATTCTCCAAATGAAAAGGTATGTCAAGATTCCATAGTTTCTCCATGCATTGTCAATTCTATTTTAGAAGAGAAGAATAGTGATATAGAAAAGGAAAAAATTGTCATAGTTTAGATTAAGAAGAAGAAGAACATGAGCAATACATTTTATATCTATAAGAGGATTCCTATGGTTACTGAGGAGATGTGGGCCACTCCTGGTTTCACTTTGATTAAGAGCATTATAGAGCAAATGATGTCTCTATGTATGATTCCTAAGAGACTCCTTTTAGTGGAGAATCAAGTGTTTTTGTGGTGTTCTTTAGATTGTCTTAAAAGGTTAGAGTTGAGTGTTTTTCAATTGAAGCAGGTATGTCCAAATGAAAGATATGTTGTGGTGATGTCAAAATGATGTCATAGCTATATATGGTCAACTTGCAGGGTCAAATTGAAGGTTTTCAAATGGTAAAAGAGGATTTATGATTTTTCATGATGATATTTTTGTGTACAAAGGTCTATTGACCTTTTATAGCTTACTCTTGGTGGTTTTGTGATTTGAAGGTATATTAAAGTCAAATTGGAGATTTTTTTGGTTTGCTCTCGGGTTTCCTAGTATGTTCTTAAGAGTATGTAGGTCCTAAAATGGGTTATAGATTGTATGGGTTCCCAAAGATGTGGAAGCTCAAATCTTGGTCTAGAAGTGTGTAATTATTGTCTCCAAGTGTAAAAGAAGTTTTAGAGGTGGGTATTGACTGGAAGGTGCTATGTTGACCTTGTTTATTTTGAGATTCTAGGGTTTTGGGCTCTGCTAAAAAGGAGGTTTTCCTTGTGAGCTGAGATATAAGGCTTATTAATAAGTTGAATGGGATAAACAGGTTTTCAAATCAAGATTCACATAGATTGTAAGGTTTGTAATTTTTATAATATTCATGTTTTTGTCAAGATGGAAGCCTAATTGGCAAGTTGGTTTGTGAAGGAATTATCTTACATAGGTTGAGCTAGTTATTTCAAACTGGTGTGATTGAGGGGGCATATGAGATTGCTAAGTATATGAAGTTTTAGGTCCTGAATGTGTGTCTTCTAGAAATTATGGGCTCTGCAAGTTCTAGGTAGGATTATAAGGAGACTAGATAGGCCTAGTGAGAAGAAGTGTGCTTTTTGTTTAGTTTCTCCAAAATAATAAGTCATAAATATTTTAAGGTGAGTTCTCATATATATTTTAGATCATATTTCTATTTGATGAGTGGCATGAAGTTTTGTTGGTGGTCTTTGAGGTGGATTGATAAAAATGTCTAGTAAGTATGTATGATGGTTCCTCATGGTGTAGGGAGATCTAAAGATGCTCAAGTGGTTCAATGGTTTAGAGATCTTAGGGGGAGTCCCTCTCAAATGTTTCTTGGTGAAGTTCTATCAGATGTTAGTGTTTTGTGTGTTTTTCCTTCATTGGTTGTAGTGCTTGGTTGAAGAAGAGTGTTGGCATGAAGGAACAAGAAGTTATCAAGACAAGAAAAGGTAGGCTTAAGGTAAGTGTGAGCTTATATCATATTTATAATATGGCCATCTCTTGATTGGTAGTATTTTCAATTCCTTAAGATTAGTTAGTGCCCACTTTGTCATTATGTCAAAGGGGGATAAATTTCTTATTGTAGGAGTACTTGAAAAGAGAGAAAAGGTGAGTTGAATGATATGTTTGTTGACATAAATGACAAATCAATGATGTCATGGTGATGTTTTGTAGGTTTCCTAGTGAGTGGATGAAGTGATATTATATCCTGAGTGATAATGACAAAGTGTGCAATGTGATTTTCCTAGTGTGTTTGAAGTGTGCTTAAAGTTGGCATGGTTGATCTTCAATTTTAGCATGCGTAGAGATGCTCAGGGATGAGTATGAATTATTAAACATGTGTAAGGGTTACTGGAAGAGGTTTTATATGCTTTGGAAATATTTTGTGCATAAGTGGAATTCACCCATATCATCATTTTTCTCATCTAAACTTTTTATATCTAATGGTAGATTATCTAAGTAGGTAGTTTGTTGACATCACCATTTCCACGTGTGGATGAGCTAGGGAGAGTTAGTCATATGGTTGTGATAAAATTAGTCCCTATTTTATATGTGATAAGTCTTAGGTCATGCACCTAATTGAAATCAAAGATATGTGGGTACAAATTTGGGATCTTAGGCATTTTAATAGTGTTTTTTATGTTCAAATAGAGTTGAGTAAGCATGTTGATGATGTCAACATTCACACACATAAAGGTTTCAGGAGGAAATGGTCACATGGGTTTGTTTAGTATTGTGCGTAGTTCTTATGCACTAAATCTTAGGTTATGAACCTAAGGAAAATAAAATATATGCAAGTAGAAATTTGGGCTCCCATGTAGTTTGACATTGTTTTCCTTAGCCAAATTTGCATGAGGCAAGAAAGAACTAAGTAAGCAATTTGGTGATGGCATATCTCACACATGTGGATGTTTTATAATAAGGTGATCATATGGGTTTATTTATTTTTGTGCCTAGTTAATTTATGCTAACTTTTAGGTTAAGTGCTAAAGTGTGGCAAAATATCTGCATGTTCAAATTTGGCCTCCAAAACAAGTTTTTGACATAGTTGGCTCTGTGGTAGAAAAATCTTAGTGATCATTTTAATGGAATTGTATGTCAAACATGTGAAGGTTTTTGGAGAAATTTTATACATGGTTGCATTCACCTATGTGAGGATATCATATGGTCTAAATTTTAGAACATGTGAGTGAGTGAAGCAAAAGATATGACTTTGCAAAATTGGCCTTCCAAGAAGATAAACAAGGTTCCTATACTTAGTAATTTTTGCACAAGTTAAAGTTATATCATCATAGATGGAGCACGTAGCTCTAACAAGTCAAGAAGCAGTGAGATGGTGCCAAGTGTTCAATGTTTATGCTAAATAGAGATAAAGATCGAGCTTCTTTTAAGGATCAATAATGAATGAGTGATCATACAGATAGAGATAAATGGTGCATGTTAAATTCAAGAGGTTAAAGTGACAAGTTTATAGCATTGTTATAGATTGAGCTATGTACAAGAGATCGATGAAGCACATAAGGTTAAAGTTCCAAGAGTGTACGTGATGAGGTTAACATGTTCAAGGTTTAACATTTGGCATTGACAAATTATGTGTTAAAGGTAAAGATTCATAAAATAAGATAGATTGTGAAATTTTAATCTAAGCAATGATGACTCAAGATGAGAGAATGGTGTTCGAGGTTTAACTAGTGACTATTTGCTTTTGAATATTTGAATTTGTAAAGGAAAATGGGTTATTTGTGTTTTAGCCATAAATTTTGATCCAGGTAGAATTTAACAATGGTATAAAAAATGAATTTGTAGAGGACTCCAAGTCACATATGGTAATATAAATTTTAAGGTATAATTATGTGTAAAGTAATATTTATGAAGTTTAAAATTTGACTATGTGTTCGTGCATGTTATGAAAGTAACTCGAGAAGGATATTTGAGCTTGTTATGATGTTTTTATATCTAATGATGAATTGGATATTGGGGATTATTTTAGAATCCATGAGGATGATCTAAGTGAATTATAAAGGTTTGATCAATCATATGTAGTATGAATAAAGGTTTAAAAGTTAACTATGTGTTATTTCATAGTAACTGTGTATATAGAATGTTGTTTGAGTGAATTATCCTTAAGCAAAAGGGTATTATGATGATTATTAGCACTTAAGTAGGTCTTATAAATCATGTATAATGGATCCATGAGTTGGAAAGTGTTTTTGTTATGCTTAGTTTGTTCAGATAAGTGTCAAAGAGTGGAATGGCTCCATAGGACCTAAAAGGTGATTTAGATCTATTTGAAAGTGGATTGTGCTTAAATTTGACCCATATGAGATGCCTTAAGGATGAAGGCATGTATTGTCGTTGACATGGAAAATATTGTGCACTTGATAATTCATAAATTCTTTATAAATAGTGAAACCAAATTTGATGGTTTATAGGCTTGTGTAAGGTGTGTGGAAGACTTGTGAGAGAGACTTATGCAAGGTAGATGTGAGAGTTGTGAAGCAAAGGAGAGGTAGAGTGCCCAGTTGATGAGTTGATAAGCAGAGAAGATTGAGGACTATGTATATGACCTATAGGTCATATTTATTATGTCTAACTATTAATCTTGTAGTTTGAGGATATGTGAAGAGGTCTAAGTATGCATATAAGGATAGTTTTAATGAATAAGGAGAAATATTGTGGCATGCCTATGTGAGAGGATTGTATAAGAAAGAGAGGCATTTTTTGCAGGGGTAAGATAAATAGATATCCATCATCATGTGTTTATGACATCATTTATAAGGTGGCAATGTTCAAAGGAGGGTCTAAAGGACTTTTTCTTCCCTAGGGGTAGTTACTCCTTGTGAAATAGGCGTTTCACTAAATACCTTTGGTTAGGAGGACATCATCAAGGTTTTTTGGCCTAAAAGAGTTGACCAGTCTCTTGTTTGTAAATTATTATAGGATAGTATTCCATGTGTTGTAGGCATGAGAGTGGATTTTATTCCCCATGAGGGTTTCCCATAGGAACTTTTTGTTATGTGTTTGATCTTGTGTATGCATTGAATGACTGAGCTCTCTTATTAATGTTGCTGGATCAAGTTGATATATGCTGATTATTTAATAGTTTGAAAAGACTGCAATTGTAATTGAAATATCTAAACTCATTGATTTACCCCACTCTTGGTGATTGTACCTCTAATAGTAATAACCATAAGGTCCCATTGTATTTTTGAGGAAACTCTATTGTGAGATTATCCTCAATGAGATTCTAAATTATTTTGATTATGGTGAGTTTTAGGGCTAAGGGAAAGGCTCTACATAAGATTTAATAGAAGCACATCATGTGTCTAATCAACATGAAAAAATCCCTACCCAAAGGTTACTTCATCCTGAGATCCCCTTTACGGTGAAGGAGGTCATGGAGATTGACACTCTACATACACTTAGTGCACTTATTGTTATACTTGTTCGGCATATGATTAGGAATTTAGAGACTAATGCTAGAGATATTCCACCTAGTATGTGTATCTAACCCCATCCTTATAGATCTTATGGAGCTATATGTACTATACCTTCTGGTGATGAAAGCACTAGTGGTTTAGAGGGTTTGGATGATATACTCTTGAGTGAAGTATTTTGGCACACACATTTAGTTTGTAGTCATCAACCACTACATGGATGCATGTATCTTTTATATAAATGTCATGTTAAATTTAAACTATATTTATAAATTTAAAATCTAACAATTAATTTTCATAGAAAATGAATACTATATATGTAGTTTTTATGTTCTGAGAGGATATGGTGCCTTCATTGTCATAGTCCATGTTTGTAAGATTTGATCTTAACTAGCCATTATTTACATATACGATGTTAGGTACTAGCCAATCCACTATTATGTTTATCAGTGTTAGCATGACACCTTTTACTTATAAAAGGGTAAAATTCTAAGTTAATCTTACACTCTTGGTTTAATAAAGGAGAAAAATTTGCCATATATCTTTGATACTTTATAAAAAACTAAGTGAGACCTTGTTTGTTTAGTTGATGTCTCAAGTAGACACTCCATAACTATAAGTGGATATAAACATAGGCTTTTCTATAGCAATGTCATCTACACAAGCCCTCATAGAGGTACATATTAACTTGTAAAGTAGATTTTTTAAATAATTTTACTACATACTTTCTCAACAAATATAACTTATGTGAATGTATTGTGTATGCATGGTTTTCCCATGACATCTAATATTCCCATTCAAATGATTAGTAGGGAAACTTCTCATGTTTATTCCTCATTTTATATGCCTCTTTGTGTAGTTCAACTTGCCACTGACCCAATCAAGCAATAAAATCAGATTGAATGGGACCATTTGATTATAGTAAGTGCATGTTTAAATGTTTTTAAATTCTATTTTAAAATTAATTTATTAGCTTGGTTGCATGTATTTAATGTTAATTTTATAATAATACATGTATTTGAACAAGTTTAGCTACAAACAAGCTATGAGTGTAGGACACACAGTCAGATCTTAGAGTAATCCAAGGCATTCGTATAATCTCTAACTACTGACATGGCATCCCAAAGAGGGTCTTCTTCAAGGAAGGAAAAGAGAGGGAGGCTATTTGATGATTGGCTCATGTCTTACATGATGTAATTTTTTGTATGCCTATATGGCAATGCATGCATTTTGTGTATGCCTATATGGAAATCTATGTATTATTGACATTGCACATGTTCCTATATGACATTCAAGTGACATTCTATTACATTGTTATTTTTTAAGCCTCTATGGATTTTATTATTATATTGTAAAACTAATTTATGATAAATGAGATTTTTTAGACTTCCATTATCAACAATAAAGTTTAATGTTTGACCATTGATCCACATTTGATAATTTTAGATGATTGAAAGTCATGTAATAGTGGGAAAGATATAATTGGTCATATTACATGCAAAATCTTACTAATAATATTTTTCACTATGAATTTTTTATGATTTTTGAGTTTTAATTTTATTTGACTGGATTGTGGGAAAATAATTATTCTTATCTCCTTCATTTAACCAATTCTCCCTTGAATTTTATTTCTAAAATATATCTTCTTTGTAATAGATTTATTCAAGCTGACATTAATTCAATATTTTTGAGGTATGATTCTTTATCCATACCTAACTTGAGAATCTCTTCATTTAAACAACTTAGTTTAACTTATGCCCATATTTTTTCATAAAAAAGTTTTTTAAATTATCCTAATTACATTATGATGGAAATATCTCAAAATATTTATCACCAATTCATGAAAATAGGATAATACCCTTAATAATTTATTTGTAAAAGCTAACTTTGATTTCTCTGATTGCTTAACCATTCACCACTAATAGTACTTTATATATGGCCTCTACTAGATATTCTTATCCTCTCTTATAGATCCACTTATATTGTTCTCTTAGAGACCAATGAGATTTATCCTCGTATCATGATCCTTTTATATTAAAAATAATATTACTCTTTATTAAATCATCTATCACAATCCTTTATACTCTTACATAGAGTTTTGATGCACCCATAATGCTTAGATGTATAGATATGACCCTTTTTATTTATACTAAACCCTAATTAGCTTAACTCTTATATGTTTTATAATCTTAAAGCTATTATATCAGACATAAAAAGGTTATTTTAAACATGGAACCCACTTTATCATAAGAAAAATATCTTAAAGTAAGTACATTTCAAATTCTAGACCTTCTCTCTCAAATGTTTTCATTCTAAGGTTAATTTCTCTTTATTATGATTGTCTTAAGGTTTATATAGTTCCATGAGCTTATCAAAAGTTTTACATATATTATAAGGGATATCTAACTTCCTAACACCTTTAGATTAAGGTAAAAGACATTATCTCACTTTACCAATAGTATAAAGGAGCTCATGCAAACCTTTAAACATAGTTCTAATGGACTGTGTATGATTGTATCATATCATGCCTTGTTACAAAACAAAGAGGGCTTAGGTGGAAGAAAACACTCGTTATCACTAGATAATTAAAATTAATGCTGTAAACATAGGACTTACCATCAAATATTACCTTCTTCATAATTATTTTTTCTTTATACATTGGAAGCACAATCAATACTCTCTATTACATATAGATTCCTACATCTTCTTACACACTTAGGTTCAATAAGGCCTAAAGAAATATATTTACTTCCTGATAATTTAGAAATGCATTATAATCATTAAAAAAACACAAAAACCATTATAATCAAGACAAAAATATTTATTTATTAATCATACTAACCAGATACAATACAGACCTTAATGGAGACCTATTACAATAGACCTTTCCTTTGGTCTCCTCCTTACACCTTTATTTCTCTATATCTCCTTGAAAAAATTTATATGTACATGAAATTTCATTTTAAATATTATATTTTTTAGGTAATTAGTACATTAAATTTTATATTGTTGACTAAACATAAACTCTTGATAGGTAACAAGACCATAGTCTTCTCAACCTCTCATCTCAACATAGCATATTCTAAATTTGCCTTCTCCCATGTTGATCATCAACTTATAGATAAACATGAGGTGTATTTAGATTTTAAATAAGGAAAAATTATGTTTACATCATGGTTATGACCTCTAGGACCCATTTAAATAGGGTTAATACCCTTAATGACTAGCTACAAGGTCTACACACCCTTAAATATAATTTAAATATTCAAATTCCTCTTTTACATAGGAAAGTGTCAATAATGGAATTTAGACATCATTAATAATTAAATTAGGACTATACATGTTTTATAAATCCTATAATATATTTTAAATCGCATATGAAAACATAACACGACTTGACACATCTCATTTCCCTTCGCAGTAGGGCTTATTTAAATGTCCTAGGCTACTTTATATAAATGTACATCATGTTGTCAATGTTCCTGTAACACATTCCTTCAATAAATGATAAATAGGGTTAATATTAGATGAATATTAATAGACTAAAAAATATTCTATATGATTTGATGCAAGGTTAACTAGGTCTCAAATAAAATTTGTCTAATAGGTTTGCAATCTCTATTAGGGTTTGTCCTCTCACTTGTACCTATCAGTCTATCATGTAAACTTGTCTAATAGGTCTCAAATAAATATTTTTTTAAAAATAAATACAAATAATGAAAAAAATAAATAGTTAAAGATGATGTCTCTTCCTATTTTTATCATATTGAACTTTATTTTCAATTTTATAATGATGTGAAACAAGAATAAATACAACTTCATGGGTCATTGTAAAGCTTTTCATTATTTCCTAATAATTTTGACTTTTTGGTTATCTCTTAAGAGTTGAAGTGCATTAGGAAAGTGAAATTAGACAAGTTATTCATTTTGATGAATTGTAAGATCCCTCCTCTGCATGCCTGAAAAATCTTCTTGTACCCTAGAGCACTTTTGCTAAACCTTTGAGAGTAATTTGTGGCATAAGTTATAGTAATAGGTCCTAAAATGCAAATTTTTGGTAGTGAATAAAAAATTATCAATATCCAATAATAATTTTTATGTCTAGGACCCCCAAGTGAAAATATATCATCTATATATGTAAATTACACATGTTTCCATGACCCTGACATCCAAGTCCACCAAGAAATACATTTTCAATACTATTCAAAAGCATAGAAACACTTACAACAAATGTTTTAAAATTTTGAGTTATTTTTTAATAACTCCATTTATAGTGATTATTAATTATAAAATATAAATTTAAACACATTTTTATGGGTGGATAATGTCTATGACCACATCTTAGGCCTTTCATTAGATCTAGTTAATAAACCCACCACCCATTTTGGCATGGATTACAAAGTAATCATACTAGAGCATACCAAGATTGGAAGAGATTAAATATGATCAAGACACAATGGATACCATATATTTATATTCCTAAAAATTAATAATACATATAAAAAATTTAACACATATAGGTATGGCCTACAAGAAGGTTTATCATGCATACAAGCTCACATGAAGAGGTCTATAGTCAATTGAAAAGAAATAATTTTGGGCGTTTGTGATTGATACAATCATGTTAATGTAATTTTAATAATATAACCTACCATATATATATATATATATATATATATATATATATATATATATATATATATATATATATATATATATATATATATATATATATATATATATATATATATATATATATATATGGTAGGTTAAAATAATCTTATAAGTTATCACCATGAAAAAATTTGAAATGATCAGTCATAGGCCTATACACAAGGTGAAAAAGTGAAAGTTGTCAATAGTTTTATGCATGGTTGGAGACCATAAGTATTTGGGAGCACTCCAAGGTAAATCATAAATTTTTAAATGTAATATTAAATGCATAAAAAACCATTAACATATATTAAAATATAAATTTCATGTCATTTAGGCCTCCAAAGTCAATTCCATTTCCCTAATGTATGCACACAGCTACAAAGAGGGTATGTAGGCTTGAGATTGTATAGTTATGGTGTTTTTTATTGTTTAAAACCTTAAATTTATTTATTGGAGTTTTTATATGGGTTTTAAATATACCTATAAAATAATAATGAGATCTGGATACCCTACATAACTCAAGATAAAAAAAACATTTCTAAATTGGCCTGCTTGTTGCCATGTAGAACCTATTTTGTACAAAAGGGCCATAACTTGGGTCTTATAACTCAAAATGAATTCCATTTTGGATTTAAGGTATGTATTTGCATTTCATAATTTTTATAAGTGGCATAATTTCTGTAAAATACCTTAGGATAGATAAAATAATAAAAACATAGGCCTGCACATGCAAAAAATGAAGGAAAATCAGATCTAGAGAGGATCAAAAGTGCTATAAGTCAAGTTCTATTTATCAAAATTATAAAAATTTTGTTTTTAAGGTTATTTATTATGTATTTAATATGTTTTATGTGTTATATATCCTTAAAAACTAATCAAAATTAAGTTATACATGACTGTTTAAACATATGGCCTTGTTTCTAGGCCTAAATGAGCTAGGTTGAGTAGCAAATAATAAATTTGTGAAGGTATTGGATATTATAATGGAAATGAAATATTTAAAAGAGTATAAAAAGTTTTTTATATTTTTAAATATGATTCTTAAATCATATATCCAATCTTACTCTTCATCCACCTCTAAATAGGCCTCGAAAACTAGAGGCCTAGTGAACCTTCTTACAAGCAAAGTGATAATGACCCAAGGTGAGAAGTTGGCATGATTCAAGATATGAATTATATAATTTTTTAATATGGAATATCTGATGTTGATTATAATAATATTTATATATACACTATCCATGTTGGTTACGCTAATGAGGTGGATTGGTGTAGTCAAGAATCAAGAGAAACTAGTTTGCCTCTCCAAAGAAAGAGGTTAATAGTTACATATTTTTTCTCAAATTTTGAGATGTAATAAAAATTAAAAATATTACCAAAGTTTATTTAAATTATCAAGGTGGAGGAATGACCATAAGTGGTTATCCTATGTTTAAAATAATGCAATATCATTAAGATGCAAGTGAATGAAATGAGAGAGTGGAAACTTGGGAGTTGACAATAAATTACGTGCATATAAGAAGGAATAAATAATGAATGGGGAGACAATTATTAAATTATATCCTAGGAAATAGGATTTCAATAATGTCAATAATTCTACCCCTATGTCTTGAGAAATCAAATAGTCATTTAATGGAGTCAAATAAGCATTGAAGGTCTTTCAAACTACACTATAATAATGGAACTACTTCATGGGAGTTGAAAACAAGATGGTTAAAGAAGTGAAGCATTGAAGGCAAGAACATGGTGAGTTAAGATCAAAATAGAATCAAGGATGCCACCATCCCTAAATATAGGTCAAATCATGAAGGCATTTGACCCCATCAAACACTTCAAATAGCCATGATGCTACTTGTGCACCTTCATTTAAGAAAAATTTATTTCAAAGACAAATGCTAAGTAGTTTTAGAAATATTATCTTAGCTTCAAGAATATGAAATTATTTACCAATAGTGACAAATGCATGAAGGTTGAAGCTTATATGTCACCACTATTCTACAAAACATTGTTAGTTAGTATTAAAAATTAAATTTATATGTACTACCTATAAAATCAAAAAAAATTGTAAAATTGATTATATCTACATTTTAGAAGTCAACATACCTGTACATATCAATCCATTGAACCACTAGGATCTATTATAATATTGATATTAACAACAATAACTTCATGTTCTGACTCATGAACTTTCCATAGAGTCATGTTTAATGATCTCCCATGATATTTTTTTCAATTGAATATTTGTTATAAGAACCAAATTAGAATAGTGAAATATCTTATTATGTGTTTCAAAGTCTTCAAATAACCATATATCTAAATTTTTGATTATATGTTATTGAATACAAGTTCCAATGACTACCACAAACCCAATACTCAATGTTTTCTCCATCTATAACTATGGAAGTCAAATTTTCATTTTCTTTTGCCCACTAACATAAGTAGAATTTGTCACCTCTTTATTGTCCTCATCTATAATAACTACAAAATCATGACCTATACATAAAAAAAATAATGACATTATATCAATATAGATAATGAGATTAAATAGTACACAATGAATAATATTCTACCTGGCTTCACTAGATTAGATACATGGTCAAAGTGATGTGACAATGCCATATTTGTAAATTTTAATGCTCATAGAACCTTATATGTGTTGATTGGAATTAGAGGTCTAATACTCTAGTCATCCACCCAATCTTATGACTCACACTCATTAGAAATATATTCCATGCATTGTGAGTAGAAACATTCCAAGTCTCTCATATAAATAGTCCAAGAGCCTGCATTTTAGCTATGAAATGAGTGGAGCTCACTTGAACATGTTACAGTCATATAATACTTATACTTTGCTAAGTTTTCTTCCTCCATTAACCAAAAATGTATATGAATAGTATAATTTGGTTGAGAACCATGGCACATGTTCTCATTACACCATTCAACCACACTTTTTGCATCAGTCATATCAATACCCTCATTAAATTTTAACTCCTCCCTTGCAATGACTCTTTTTACATAGGATTTAACACTATCATGCTTCCCTTTTCCATGGCCAACCTCATTGAAACTCTAAATATGTTATACACTATTGGTAATGTGCATCCTTCTCAACCAATAAAACATTTGTGTATTCTTGAATTTTGATGTGTGATTATCTAACCAAATGTAGTCTTAATTGAAATGATTATTCCTCTCATCAGTTGTCCATATAACTTCTCAAAACAATCATGCACATTCATTGTATAATGTGATAAGTTATTGATTATATAAAAATGTTACTCCCTTAATATATTTTGATCTTGTTTGGTAGTATTAGGTGCATGCATGAATTCAATATGATTGAATATGGCAACTTGTGATGAGTTTGAATATTATGACTTAACTTGCACTTGTGTTTTGAATGTGTAATTTTTATTAAATTTGACTACTAAAATATTCAAACCAAGTTGGAATGTGTATTTAAATATCTTTAAATGTTCATCCAACCATCTATCCCTATGTGTGTGCCTTGCATATTCATAAAAAAATTCTCCCTAAATTTGACTATAAATTTTGCAATGGGTATTTATTTTGTAGCAAGCTCACACATTTTAGATTAATTTCCATCTTTTAATTGATAATTCAAATATTTGTATTTTCTCAAACCAACTAATTCATTTCCAATTGCACTCAGTTTATTTTCATGGATACAATTTTTTAGTTTTGGCAATCCACCATAAATGTTGCAATTTATATCCAAACATCCTTTGTTATAAAAGAATTATCCATTTAATATTTCACAAAAAATGGTTGGAATAAATTCACTAGATAATTTTAGTGGAGATTATAAGTCACACTCATATAAAATATTGATATTATGAAAATTACAATGAATATGGCATAAAACATCTTAGTGCATTAAAAACTCAATATGTTTCCTACAACAAGTGGTGAGTGTGTGATTTATGTTTACATAAAAAGGCTTAGAAATATCAAAATATCTTTGACTAATAAATTTTTTTGGATGTTTTACAAAAGACTCGGAGTACAATTATGTTTGAGTCATATCCAACAAAAATTTTAGATGTAGTTCATAGTTACAAGAATAGACTCTTATTTTGACTCCATATCTTGCATTGGTCAAAACTCTAGTATTATCCTTCCAAAATTATACAAGTAACTCTTTTAGAGCATCGACTATAACCTTGTCCATTCATGGAAGTTAACCAAAAAATTCCCAAATATCATTGGTATTTGGTTCATTAAGTCCTTCACATCTTGAAATTAATTTCATTAATGTTTTTTCTATTTATATCAAATTTTTAGATTGTTTTTGAAATCAATCATTTTTCCCTATTTGAAGTACTTACTGCACAAGTTATGATTATACTCTAGGTAGCATTAAAATTTTTGTTGCATGATTTAGGGCCTATAGTATGATATGAATCATGTAAGTTTTTAACTGTTTATACATTTCCATCATCCATATTAGATGTTCTTAGCCATAATGTGTACATGGCAGGTCTCATCTTAAACATTTGACATGTTTTAGTATCATGAATCAAATTATGAAAGAAACTATCCCAAATTTCTTGAGACTATTCTTGAATTGAGGCCAGACATTTTTCTAAGCATTGGTTTCAAAATAAATTAAGTACTTACGTTTTCTACAAATAATTACTAGAGGTGTTTTTACTTGTGGATCTTGTTGAGAGGGTGTTTTAAAATCACCATTACTTTCATCGATTAATGGCAGGATCACATTTTATTCATTATTTATTTCCTCATTATATTATTCCATGAAATTTTATTCATTTTTAATTACATCAGTATCTATTTCCATGAAAATTTATTCATTGTTGGGGGGTAAGGCATTATGCATATAGTCATCATCAACAAAATAAAAAACCCTATATTTTGAATGTGAGCTTCCAACATTATCTAATTAATTATTGTTAATTTCATAGTTATTCAACTCACTCTTTTCAATTCCATCATTATTGAATTGATTATTTTTAATTTCATCATTATTCAATTAACTATTATCAATTACATCATTGTCTATGACATTTGGCTCATTATAAATAGTTTATGTACCTTATATTAAATGAAGTGATTGCATTCATACCTTGGTTTTTATCTCACCTCCTATATTTGATCAAGTGTTTTATTCTTCAAATTATTTCTTGAATGTGATCATTCACCCATTGGATAGTTTTTATCTTTTCAAAGGTGGGATCCTAAAAAGCACTTGATAGTTGTTGTTCTTAACTTGCAAGTACTATAGAAACACATAGAGAATATTTGTGGGGATATGTTTTTTTAATTGGGTAAAAAATGTTCATTGAAAAGTATCTTTTTGTCTATAATACATATAATTCATACACTTTATTGGAACTATGCCTCTCTACTACCATAATGAACCATGTTATAATATAACATGTATACATTCCATCATAATGCGTATGTGTTATTTTTTAACATGTATGAATTATAGTATAATGCAAGAGTTATTATCCCAAAATGTATTATACTATAATGCATATGCATTAGCATAATGTGTATGCATTATCATAATGTGTACACATTATATCATATGTGTTATAAGTTTGAATTTAAAATCCTAGCCTTTTAGCTCAAAAATGGCATGGATTCTGGAGTCAAAGGCTTAGACCTATCAATCTATATCCAAGTCCAAGAGATTTGATATAAAAAAAAAAATCTTAACTTCCATCACCAAATACACTAGGAATTTACATAAAAAATTTCAAAAAATATTACCATGATGACAAATATTCTCTTCTCTTTTCAAATATATGAAATTTATAATTTTGGGAATATTTTAATGTTATAAACTATATTGATTTCTAATTATAGATTTTTTAGGCCACCACATGACAAAAATATACATGATAATACATGTTAACATAATTTTTTTTAGTTCATTCATGTGCAAAAAAATATATGGTAAAAAACTAGGCCTATTTCTACACACATTTAAAAAAAAAATCATTTTCATTTTTTTGAGGTAGTTAGGGGGCCACACGATGGCTATCCATTATTTATCAATTTTAAGGATCTATTTACTTACAAAATTAATTAAAAAAAAAATCATTGATAAAATATAGGACAATATAGCTAAAAATATATAATATCTTATCTAAATATTCACCAAAGAGTTTCAAACAATATTAAATGATGCACAAAAAATGGTGTCCCACACAACCATATATCTACTCCATTTTCTTGGGAAAAAATAGGTGATCCTATTAAAATTTTACATGTTTAACCTAGTTATACTTAATCATTTAAAAAAAATTAGTGTCTTGGAAACTAGACTTGAAGTTATACAATTCATGTTCTTATATCATCTTCAAATTTTGAGTGTAGTTATTTCAAATTATCTAGACAAGTTTAGTTTTCTAAAATTTCCAGAAAGTCATGTCCATGTGTAGCCCATTTTTATCCCCAAAATTTATGAAGTTACCCATGTATTGAATTGTATCTCTCCTTGCTTATATTACTTTGATATTGCCTTGAATAGAATTATATTTAATTGTTAATTGTCTTCCCTATTTTCACCACATGATTTAGTGAGCACTAGATTAGCTTGCATATTCATTTACTATAATAGATTGCATGTTTATTTAGTACTTTAGATTTTTTACTTTCATTACAATCATAGGACCTACTTAGGATATTACATTATGTATTTTAACTTTATGCCTTGTAAATGTATCCTTTGCATTATGTGGCAAGATATCACTTAGTCTAGATTTATCAAATCCATAATTGGTCATGAACCTGATATAACAAAGTATTACTAGGTATATTGTTAATTGATTACCTTATCTGAGATTGGATGTTAATGAGTAGGATAAGTTGCAGATGTATCTTATTTCACTTCCATCTAAGGTGTCCCTATGAGGGATACAAACCTATACAAAATAAGAAAGATTAAAAGGTTGAGATGACCTCAACCACCCATATTGATGTTAAATTTTTGCTTGTGTATTCGATACTCCAAGGGAAATAAAGACACACCTAATTATCTCACCTCCTATGATTGTGTAATTTTGATCCTTTATTATAGAATGTAAATTATGAATTGTAATTGATACTTGAAAATATTTGGTTTGACTCTGCTTTAGTATGTTCCAAACATGAATTATAACTTATCCTAGTGATTGATTTTTAATTTGAAAAGAATAGGTAAAATTTTATCAATGTGTATTAGTGTATATATGTGTACCAGATCAATGCCAAATCCATTATTAAGTGATGTCTGTGTGTGTGTGTGAGTTCAATTAAGTCATTTATTATTCAATTGACATTATAAGAAGATGGCTCAACCCCAAAGAAATATTTTATTTTAAAATTAGTTATTGGGAGAGGGTCAATAACATTAGGTGCAAGTTAGTATTGACTGTTGATATTAAATCATTTTTACTTTACTGACCTATGTATAATAAGATTCAACTAAGCATTTAGGTATGCCAATGTAGGATAATATGCAAGATTGAAATAGATAGTGAGGTTCTTATAGGTGTGTAACAAAATAATATAAAGTTAAAATTCATAAGGTAAGGTAGTGTGAGAGAATGGTAGGTTTTAAACATAGTTGTGTGCAAAAATCATGGGTGATAATTCTATGTTAGGGATTTGTATGTCAAGTACTTAATGCCATATATTAGTACGTAAAAATACACCCTTTCTTATAGTAATGTAAATTTTAGAGTATAATTAAAAAGTATACCTAAGTTTATACAACACACTTTGTCTTTAGTAGGAAGCTCAAATTATGAAGGTCACTTAATATAAAAACATGAAACAAACATATAGTAGATAATGTCTATAGATTAAAATTTAAACTATGAAATTGAAATTTTAAAATCAATGAAAAATGAAGGAGTACACAAGTGTGTTGGTAAAAAACATGTTGCCCTTACAAATTGTTTTAAATGATCTATTATTGAGACTAAAGCATTGGATAAAAGTGATTTCCACTAAATCACTTGGAGAGTGGTTCATCTTATTAAATCATGGATAAATTGAGGATGATAAAACTAAATGTTTTTGTATCTATGAAAATCCTTGTGTTGGGAGGACAAAATGCCACATCCCTAATAAATGTGGGGAGAAGTACATAATGTACCAACCCAAATAAACACTTATATTTGATAAAAATGCACTAAAGGTAAGGCCATGACTATTGAACATTTCTAAACATCGATGTAAATTACCCATAAAAAAACATAAATCAAGCATTGAAGATAGATTTATAGATTTAAGGTTTGTCACTACTTAGTGTGGATTGAAAAGCCCTTTGAAAATAAAAAAATATAATAGTGCTCACTAAAAATGTGTAAATGTATATTAATTAGTATCATACCCCTTTGGAAATGTTCCAAGTTTAAACTATCATAGTGTATATGCACATGAATCAATATCATAAATTATGAATATGACCAACTGTTATAGAAGTTATGCATCTATATGATAAAATTGAGAACATGTACCTAAAAATTTTATGTATGAGATATCTTATAATCCATGTTCATGTAAATTTTTTATTATTTTTAGGCATATACACTCAAGTGTGTATGTATATGCACTCAATTACTTATAAAGTGAGTGCATATGCATGGCATATGCCCCCATAATATATATTTTTGTGTCAATATCTATCATGTATAACTAAACTCATATGATATATAAACCAATTCAAATCTCTACAATCAAATTTTTTATTCAAGGAGTATTATGTCTATATGACAAGTACATTGAAATGCAACATTTTAAAATAAGGGATGTGACATGTAAGTTACTAAGATAAAAATGAATATTTAACTATATCATGTCATGTATCAAGATAACATCATTTATAATCATGTGAACATGTGGACAATATGTAATTATACTAACATATATGTCAATAGAAGAGTGTATGTAACATATGTAATGCGAGTCAATTATGTGTAATGACTAGATATATGTATCAATGAAGAAATAAATACTAACCATAATTAAAAACATAACTAAAAAATACTACACAAAAAATGTTCATGAAATGGGTCATATCACCACTCAATCTCAACAAGGTCAATAAACACAAATATTTCAACAAGCTCTATAATTAGTGCCACACATAAGGCAAAGGTATGAATATAAGGGACATGAATATGTTACAATGAATAATTCCAAGGGAAATATTAAAGATATATAAATATGTCACAAATAATAGTCATGAAGATATCACATCTAAAAAATCAAAGGCCCACACACAAGGGACACAAATCTATCGAAAAAAAGGCGAAGGGGGAACAAACAATAATCAAGCATAAACTAGCCTATCATGCAAAATATTAACACCATAAATAAATCTTAGAGCAAGTAAAAACTAGTTTTAAACATCCATATATTGATGTAACATCATAGTATAATAACATATTCATGTAGCATTATCTAAGATATGAGTAACTAGTAAAACATGTGTAAATAATCTAAATATCTCCATATGGTATAAAAGTCATAGAAATATGTAAATTATAATATAAAACCTATACAATATGATCATGCTAATATTGGCATGGCAACTAGGTAAAGGAAATCCCATCATATTGTTGATGTGGGTCTTTTTCACATCCCCATATTTAACGAGGTAGCCTCTAACAATTTAGGATCTCAATGGAGGTAAGCTCCTCTCTAGGACACAAGTTATAGGTATGAGTTAAAAAGCTAGGTGGTGGAAGAGCAAGATGAGAATTTAGGTTGTTAATTAATTCTGTGTGTGTGTGAATGAAACTTAAAATAAAATTAAAACCTAATTGAGTTGGATGGATGGACTTGTATTCAAAATTGGGTAGATCTCAAAATAAACTCCAAAAGAGGGAAGGGTAGAGTAGAATATAAATCTTTATGATTCAAAGAATGATCACTTTATATCTAGTCTCTTTGTGGATAAGTGTTTTAATGCCAATGTTCATAGCTGATATATGTTTCACTCTCACATGCAAACACAATAAGAGGATTTGGGGAAGAACTGATATAGTAACTCAGGGATCTCAACTAAAGGTTGCTATCGTTAGAGTTATTTTTGCACACCATTATTCAACATGTTATATCTCATATTAGAGATCTATCTAAGGTAGCTATAACTCACACCTAGAAGGATACATCAAATAAAACACTCATCCACACTCAAATAATTGAAATAGTATACCTAACTACATAAAATCAATGATTCTTTCTAATTGTCCAATAGCTATTGAACATCTTAAATCAACATATATCAATAATATAAAGAAATAATCACCCGTAGCTTTTACACACTTCAAATTTTTAAATCAAACAACCAAAAAAATAAAACACAAATAATTACATAGAATTAGGATGGAGAAACATTGGCACGATTGCATGAAAATCAAAAGATTTATTCTTGTATTGATATTTTTACAACCCTTTAAAATAAGGGTTTTAAAAGTGTAAATAGACTTGGGGAGGGGTAGCCTCATCCTTCAATTTCATGTAAAACTCTAAGTTACATGCTAATAATTAGAACCTCAATTTTATTCTGATGTTAAAAATTACATGAGAATTGATCATAACTATGTTCAAAAATAGATTAACCCACATGATGCAATGCAACATGTGTATGCTTACAAATTTCTTTAGCTAATAACCACGTGCATAAATGAGGTATGAATAAATTGTAGTTAAAAAAACTAATATCACATGTAAAAGTACATACAAAATTAACTTTAGATAACTAAGGTTTATTCAAAATTGGTGGCTGTATGGCTGAACTCAACATAGTAGGAGGAATTTTGGGATTAGGGCCTCTACACACAACTTAATATCTTACCTCATATATCTATATGACCACCAAGATAAGGGAATTGGATACCTCTAGTGGTGTCATCAAATCTAGATGGTTATAAACCTTATTTGTAGTGTAAAAAACAAGAAAATTCAATTTGTTCTCATTCTCTTTTAAAGAATTAAATAATTTGTCTATCTTAGTCAGGTGATGAGTTAGCTCTATTTTTATGGTGTTAATTGTGTCTAGAATGTTGAATAATCTTAAGGTTGCATTTTTGAAATCTCCTTCAATTTCTATGGTGATATGAAAAAAATGTTGTTATTCCCTGACTTGCTCTAATTCTTGTAGCAACTCTCTTGTAGCTTGGTCGGTGCCGTCATGAAGTTATATCAAAGTTTATGTCTATGTCTCCAAATAAGATTTAAAATATTCATTAAAAAGGATACTGATAAAGTCTCCTATTATTTCTCTTGGATAAAGAGAAGACCTCCTACATCCCTTTTAAAATTATCCTTTGGCCTAAATCATCCTCTATCTTCTTCTTCTTGACCCGTTAGATGGTCCCTACATATTTGTCAAATATTGAACTTATAGTGGGAAGTTTAATTTTTTTTAGATTCAGCCTTTGGGAGGCTTGAGATTCCAAATTTTTGGCCCACTTTGGGATCATCAACTATGAAGGATCTATTATATGTGAATCCTCACATATAGTCTTTGAAGACTACATTGGTGCCTCTTCCTACACTAGCTATAGCATTGACATACAACTTAACTTAGACCAATCCAATATTCTAAACTAAGGTATTGGTTGTACTATGTATACATGCTTTCTAGAATTCTTGGATGAAACTATAACAATGGTATGGATAGGACTAGAATAAGGTATTAACAAACCTAATTAGGTGGAATGAACATGTAATTTCACACTTGCCAAGGATCCCCTAGTCTTTTTAGTATGAACATTTTTAGACTTAGGGGTATTTGAGGTAATGGTAACAAGGTTAACAATAGTGGAAGTGGAGACAACTAGTGTTAAAGAAACAACCTAAATACTAGACACAATTGGGGTTATAGAGACAATAGGACTAGAAGAAATAATTTCAACTTTGGGAACCACTGGGGATGGTAGGATATCAAGACTAAGAGAGAATAAGATTCAATGAACCAAAAAAATGGGACAAATAATTGAAACAACAAGAATTATAGAAACAATAGGAACTAAAAAGATAGATGGAGACACATCCTCATCTGATTTATTAATGTCTAGTGGTTCTTTTCATTTTACTTCTTAGAGGCTTAGGACCTTAACTATTTTCAATTTTCCTCCTTATCTTCATAAATAGTTTCACTTATCATGGATGGTTATTCATGCCCCCTAGGTCCTTCTACAAATGGTGTGTCGATAGTTGTGATCATAGGAGGTCCATGGGCCTAGTTGGTAAATTTTGCCACCATTGACCCTGAGAATGTTCATACTAATTTTGAGTCATTTAAAGTGATCCTTTTGAGTCAAAATCCCTTCAAATGGCACGTTTAACATAGTTTAAGGTATTTTTTCAAAAGCCAAGGTTTATGTTTCCATTATTTTATACTTGTCTAAGCCATTAATTATGCAAATACTTATTGACAAAGTCAATTATATGTCTCAAACACATGATTAAATCTTGATAAGGTTAATATAAAAGTCAATTAGGTGACTTGGACATTGCACACACATGTCAAATCATGTAAGTTATTTTTCAACATGAAAGTGACAAGTTAATGTTGTCATATTGTGAGAAAATAAGATGCTACTTTAAAGTGAAGTAAAAAGGTCATAAGAAATGGAGGACCCACATGTTATACCATTAATTAATCCATATTTAAAAATATCAAACCATGATTCATAATAATTTAAAAGCCTAGGAAATATAAAAAAACCTCTCAGCACCTTCATTAAGCTCTTGACAAGTTTGTGAGGGTCAATTTCAAACATTCAGTATGTGGTGGAGAGAGAGACTTGGAACCAGAGATATTAGGAAAAGGATGGGACCCTAATTTACCTAAATTTTTTGGTATTATTCCATATATTTATTACCTCTCCTTTATGAACAATCACTAAGAGTGTTTACAACTCCTTAAACCCCTCCAAAACCCCAACTTGTTTTAGTACATTTATGAATCCATTAATGCAAATGTAAAGTTGTGTGAGATATTAATGGGAATACATAAACCTCATATAAATTATTCAATCAAATTTTAAATTCAAATAATGGTAAAATTTTTAGGTACATGTTGGAGGATTTTAAGAATGCAAGTGTTGTAGTCAGAAAAAGTGTTTTTTGGGGTTTTATGTGATTGATTGAATGCATACAATGGTTTTAATTATTATAGAGGATGATAAAAGTACCAATAAAAAAATAATGATGCATTTATACTTCATAAAAATCAATATATGATCATTTGTCTTTACTTAGGTACCATTATTCTCAAAATTTTTAGCTATTACAGGTTTAAAAAGGTGTTTTTTTGGAGATTTTATTGATTGATCATGAACAAAAAATGATTTTAATGGTTATATGTGTTAATAAAGGTTATAAATAAATATTAATTAAGTATTTTTACCTCATATAACTCAATAAAATTTCAAAACACATACCTACAATCATACAAAAATGAGAAAAATGCAAGGTGAGGCAATATTAAAAGGGTCAAAACTTGCACTTTATAGATTCAAAATTCATTAAATTTGAAAATAAGGTTGGGATAAAATAAAAACATTTAAAAGTGTTTTATGGTCTTAAAATTTCATTAGGAGAGATAAATATCCAAAACATAGGTTTGTTCTATGAAGAAAATCAAGGTTTCTTGAGTGTTTGCTCATGGATGAATTGTGAGTTGGGTGTTCCAAACCTTTTGAAGGACACCAAACTTATGATATGGTGTATAAATATTTTTAAATCATAAATAAATTATTATACACTAACATATAATGAAAAATAATCTTAGAACACTAAAAAAAACTCTCAAGGTAACCCTATAGGGCAATAAATAGCCAATTTAAAAAGAATTTTTTGTTTGGGAGTTTTATGAATGATTTTTGAGATTTTTAAACTCCCACAAGTCTTAAAAATTCATAAATTTAAAATTAAATGAATAATATATCTATTTTATTCTTAATACACGTTTTTGACCCCATAAGCCAATTCAAGGCTTTTGGAGGCCTATAAAGACCAAACTAGGCATTTTAGAAGTTCAATGTGCAATAGAGGGATAAAAATTTGTGTGGAGGTATATGACAAAATTTAAATGATTTTATAATAATAATTATACCTATTATATTCAAAAATCATGTAAATTCACAAATTTTTAGGTTTTCACTATGTATTTGGTAAGCTTAGCAAGATGACAAAGTGAGCATACGAGATGTTAGACATGTTGTATTAGTTTGAGGAGTTTCACTTCATATGATGAGGTGTCAAAAAAAATAGAAACATGTTGGAGGAATTTATGCAAGGTTTAACCCCTCAGTTAAATAAGGAGGGTGGTTTTAAGAAGAATTTGAGTTACCAAGGCAATGAAGCATCTCCTATGCCACCTTGATCAAGTCATCGTCAAATGAAGATCACACATGTTGAAAAGAGACTTAATAAATATAATTTGGTATTTTTTATTGTTTTTAACTTGTCCATGAGTGATTTAAATCCATCATTGTATCTTGATACCTCTCTTCTCTCTCTCACTCCTTTCTCTTATATGTACTCCTAATTTTGGCATTGTAATGGATCCTTCCATTAGTAATATGGCATAGCCCTGCTCTTATGTATGATTGTTGATAAATAATATGATTGGTTTTAACTCTTTCTATGGTTTTATGTGGTTTCAATATTTTAATGATTTATGTAAGCAAGTGTAGACTTAGCTCACCTTACTTTGTTATCCTATTCTTCTTGCCTTCTTGCACTTGTTTCTCTATTTCAGGTTGTGAAGACCATCATCAAGGGTTTCATGTGGATTATAAGTGTAAAACATATTCTCTTATAATCTCATATTGCCTCACCTCTTTGAAAATCATTTATGTGATATGTTATTTTATGATAAGTGTATGCTATTGTGGTCCTATAGGTCTTAGTGCACAAGCAAATCAGTGGTAGTGGTCATAACATTTGATGTATCACCTCCATTTTAGTTTATAATTTTATTTTTCCCTTTTCATTTCAATTTAGTAGGTTATTTATTGGTTCTAAGTGATGCATCAAGGAAACTAGCCCTGTTTAGAGGTTCTCTTCAACTATAATGTCACATATAACCTATAAAGAGTCCCTATGCTATCACTTAAGTGAGGAGGCTTAAACACCCACCTCAAGGGTGAAAATTTTGTTGATAACAGGACTTAGGTTTCCTCTTGTAATGCATAGCTACATTTTCATCTAAGGAGGGATCCACTTGAGTGATGGAAGTTAGAACTTCCACACTTACAATCACAGGAGATGAATAAGTAGTAGGAAGACTAGAGTCTTCTATATCAGAAAAGTCAATGTAAATTAACTCATACTCTCTCTAAAGATAACTTGAAATATTATGAACTTATTCCACCTTAGGATCTTTCTTCATAACTTACACTATGATTGGTGACACCTAAGATTGGGGTGACCCCTATTTTGATGCATTTGTAGTAAATGGGGCTTCCTCCACACCATGCTCTTACTTTACAATAGTCATCATGATGGGTGGCATTTGAGATGATTCCCCTTTGTCCAAGTGTGGTTGAAAAGGCCTATTATTCCAAAAGTATATAGTAGCCCATCCACCTAGAGGTGGAAGCTTAACTTGTACCTCTATAATTATAATCCTTGTATTATTTTCAATATTTCCTCAGTCAATCCAACCATCTAAGCCCTCTCTAGAACTTGAGCCTCATCATTTTCATTCAATAATAAAAATTCATGGTCATAACCTTGTTTGTGCTGATATGGGATACCTAAACCTTGGATATGCTTTTTAATCTAACCATGAGCATCTCATTATCTATGTAGTAGGGTGGCCAATAAATAAAATTCTTTAGCCTTGCCAACCTATCTAAAATGCCTTATAATAATATATCACATTTATCCAATCACCAAATGAGATCCATGGACTATGATCTTTTCATTATTATTTAATTCTTCATCAATGACCCACCATAACTAGTATGATATCTATTTTTCAACTAGTTTATCTACCACAAATTTTGGGAGTTGTAATGGGGCAACCTTGTTTCCTACCACCATGATCATTGTATAGTCTAGGTAGAGCCAATAGTCTCCTCATCGCATTTGTGTATCAAAAATGTTTTTTAATATTATGGGTAATCATGCTTCATGAATTTACCTCTAGAGTGGGGATACACATTGTCTATAATTTTGACTATGTTCCTTATATACGTGTAGATGTGGAGAAATGAATAGGAGACACATATCTAATTTTTGATGTAGTCTAGAGTTGGGATCTAGAGAGATTTGTTATGCACATAGACTGTGATTGTTAATACATCTAAATGGTAAGACATCATGTATAAATGGCTTCCCATGGGCCTCTTGTCTTTATGAAATACATGTTCCTACAACCTAACACTAATTATCTCTCCCATAAAAGTTAGCTCTAAGTTCATCAATAAATATGATGATGGTACCTAGTCCAGGTGAATAAAGTGTATGCTAGGGTAGCCATATAATATGTTTAGTATATCCATTCTAATTTGGACTCCCATTTGAAACTTGGTGATAGATACCAACTCTTTTTCATTGAGGATAATAGTTTCTCCAAGGATAATCTATTTCCTCAATGTTTTTCCAATTGTGATGTCCTTATTCCATGATATAACTTTATGTAAATCAAACATAGTGTCTACAATAAGCAAACACATGTACCTATAGAAAACATATCCTTAAATGTAGGTGATGTCAATTTTAAGGTTCATGTGGTGTTAAAAACCACCACTAATCACCTTACCTACAAAAAACAAATCTGATAGTAGGTCAATGTAGGGCATCACTTTGGGCTTGGTTTCTATAAATTATAATCCTTTTTGTTTGAGTGGGATAAAATATGCTACCAATTGTCTTTGTGATAGTTTTATATTTTCTTCATGTGTATGTGCATATACATTCTCGATTATGTCCCACAGAGATAAATAGTTAGAATACTCATCATTGTACACTCTCAAATAAAAACCATGTCTATGTATTATGTGGAATATTTGATTAAAAACATTGAAGATGATTGTAATCCCATAAATATCCTGAATGAAGAATCTATTATTAATATATTATACCCCCAAAGTTCAAGTTTTTTAATTTAATGGCTTAACTCTTTTGGAATTAATACATAGTTTGGATGCAGGTGGCTAGGGATTTGAGTTCTATTAGGGATAAAATTTGATTTGTATCATTATTAATCAATATTCATGATGTTTGATTTCAATTATATGATATATATTTTAGTATTCTATTTTAATTCCCATTATTCCCAACATCCCCAAGCTTATTCTACTCATTCAGTTCAAACCTTACCACTTTATTTTTAGTGGGTATGTCACGTAGGATTTTTATATGTTTGAAGGAATGCCACATCATTGCCTTTGACAATTTTCTCCTTGACACTTATGTTTCTCAAATTTAGCTATTCCATGGAATATTTTTATAGTTGGGTGTCATTAGTTGCACTATAATAGGGTCAGACCAAATTCTTGTGATGCAAGCACATATCATGAATAAAATTTATGAAGATATATATAAGACACCTTTCACACAACTTGTAAAGGAAAATTTTCCCAAAGACTAAGTTACAAACATAAGTTTTGGAACATAATTTCTTAGAATTTTCTTAGAAGACCAAGATATTGAAAGCAAGTTATGAAGTGTAATTCCAAACACTTTTGCCAAATACCAAATCCAAAAAAAGATGTGTAAACAAATGTTTTGAAGCCCACTTCCAAATAATTTCTCCAATTAATTTTTCCAAACATTTTCTTCAAAGACCTAATTCTGAATAGAAGCACAAAATATTTTCTGTAAGTTTTAAATGTTGAACACTTTTACCAAAGTGAAAAAGTTGTGAAGTAACAAAATCTATGATAAACACATATGCCAAAGACATGCATAAATCATAGACAAAGTTTTGAAATAAAAAATCTGAATAACACAACTTCTAACTTATCAAAAGTTCTAAATACCAAACATTTGTGAAGGCAAAGTCAAGCTATAATATGCAAAGTTTAAAACCTAGGATTTCCACTGTTTACCAAAAATGTGTACATATGCAAAAATTATGGAATTCCATTAATATGTTAGTTCAAATATACAAACAAAATTCCCAATGCATTTATATTAGACAACCAAGTTAGGTATATACATGGAAAACAAACATCAAACATACCAAAGATTTTCAAAATATAGTGGGTCCCTATTTAAAATAAAAAATAAAAAATGGGGGTATGATGAGTGCAATAAATAGTGACTCACAGGGGGAGCACTCCCAAGTATTATAAAACCCAAATCCTTTGGTTAACAATTTAAAATCACACATAAACCATTTCAAAAGAGAATAATTAAATTAGAAACATGAAAGAGACTCCAAATAATTACATACAACATACTTGCCTTGCTCATATCCTGGATCTATGTGTGATAAAGTGATTTTCCTTTTACCCTTGTTTAAATAATTTTAACAAAGACTTGTAATAATTATAGGTGTTATTTTGGTTTCTTTGAAAACATATTGAAAATTAGGGAAGTTCAGGCATTACTCTATTTCCAGCCAGGGCTCCATATCGCTAATAGAGATACTTTTGGTTCCTCCTCTTTTCTCCTCTTATATTTTTCCACAATGTGTGATACATTGATCTTATTTCATCATATGATTTTTTGATCAACTTTAGATTTTATTTATATTTATTAATCACTCTTTTAGGATTCATTGGTCCTCATTTTCCTTCTTATTTTTTTAGAATACAGGTGAAATAAGAAAAATAGAAACCAAAATGAGTTGGTGTATGTGAGAGCATAGTTTTACCAAATTATCCCTACCAGTTACATCCATATAGATGTTTATTACCTTAAACAAGTATTAACATGAGAAGTGCATTTGATCCAATGAAAATTAGAAAACTTTCTAAATTTATATTACATAATGAGAGAAACTTCTATATACTTGATAGAAGTACTTGATGGTAACATAACCATGATTATTTTTTAATTGCATACCTAACTTTTGAAGATCTCAAATACCAGGGTGTAAAAACTATAACAAACTAATTTATGTGCTATGTTTTATGTCCTTCCCATACTAGTTCTTTGTTTTAGAACCTTCCTCGTGGATTTAAGTTTTAGCCTCAAACATGGATAATAAGTCTAGTGGATTGGGTACTTGCTTGAGTATACTATGAGATGTTAATCAGATTTTCACAAAACAAAAGACACCTAATTTATAATTTAGGTAACTAAACTAAGGAAATCAAAATTATAAAAATAGGAAATGCTAACCTATAAGTTAGGAAAACTAAATATCAAAATAATAAATCTATTATACTCCTAGCTTTACCATAACACTTGTTACTTAGGGACATATCTAGATGGTACAACCATAAATTAGGGATTCAAAATTTATCCATTGATTAGATATGTCAATTTCTTACCTTGGAGGTCCCTCAAATAAAAAACATTATTACCCAAGATATCAAAAACATGATAAGGTCCAATCCACAAGGGGGTAAATTTGTCATGTTGTCCTTTATTTTCATGAGATTTATCCTATAGAAGCACCAAGTCAGATTTTCCAAATGATTTAAATTTTGATCTTTTGTCATATAAACTTTTGACTATGTTATGATGTTTACTAAAATTCAATAAATGCTTCAGTCCTTGAATCTTCTATTTCTATGATATCTAGTAATTGATATCATACCTTACTATTAGGTTCCATGTATTCTTGCATAAATTTGTATGTGGGAAATTTGAGCATGATTGAGAATACTAATTGTCATCTATTTACCAATAGATAAGGCAATGCCTTAAGAGCATGCTTGCATCTAGTGTGATCTACCTATAGTGCATATTTCAATAAAAGATGCCATTCTATAGGTTTATCTATAGCTAAATTTTTAATGACATCAATTATATTCTTATTTGTCAATTTAGCTAATCCATTTCCCTATAGATAATGGTTATAAAATATCCTAATGGTGAATTGATTATCATGGGCCTATTTAGCGAATTCAACTTATTGGAATGCTAGCCCATTGTCACAAACTAAATAAATGGGGGTATCAAACCTAGTTGTGATGTATTCCTCAAGTAAATTGATTACATCTTACACTCTTGATTTCTTGATAGCCACTACTTTAGTCCATTTGGTAGAATAATATGTGGTTATGATCACAAATTTGTGGCCAACTTAAGGATTTAGATTAATGACACCAATAAAATATAAGCCTAATTGAGAAAATTATCTATCCCTAGTCACAAGTTATAATGAAATTAATATGTATACCTCTCTATTTATCAAGATCTATCATTCATTGCATGTTCATATATGAACATGTGCATCCTTAAATATTTTTGGCCAATAATAGCCCATTCTAAGGATCTTATGGGTCATTGTGTTTTCATATGTATTACCACTACCTATATTCTAGTGTAATTTATCTAAAATTTATTGAGCTTCATCTGATGATACACATCTCAGGTATATGCCTTCATAATTTCTTCTATAGATAATACCCTTTCTAATCATGTAGTGAGTAGCTTTGATCCTCAAATCTCTCCTTTTTCTCTATTGAGTTTTGGGTAATAAGTACATATAAGTAAATATTGAATGATGCTAATAAACCAATCTCAATTAGAGACTTAGGTTTTACAAACCTCCTCAATGGTGATGTGTGGGTTGGGCTCATCATAAGCTAAATTATGCTCTATCCTTTGATAATTTTGGTAGGTTTGACTTTTATGTCAAACTCTTAAAAAATTTCCATGCATTTTCATCTACACTCTCCCAATTCATTATATCCCAAAGTGAGCTTGAAATAATGATCTTTTATGGTAATGGTCTTATTCCTAAAGATTTTGTGCCAAAATTTGTTTACTACTTTGAAAAGGGCAAAGATTTTCTTATCTATCATGGAATATTTGAGCTCTACTTATTTTAAATTTGTGCTCATAAATGTAATAGGGTGATAGATTTCATCCTTCCTCTGAGTAAGTATGATAATAGTTGTATGTTTTATATCAAATGAAAACAAAAATAAATATTTAGTGAAATTTGGGATTATTAGTATTGGGGCTTATGATATAGCATCCTTGATGTCTTGGACTTTCTACCCTCTGGTGTTCATTCAAATTTGGTATCCTTTTTATGTATTGTGTTTAGAGGTCTGATAATTTATATAAAACCTGACATAAACTTCCTTAAAAAATTTATCTTTTTAAAGAAAGACTTAATCTCATTTTTATATTTGGGAATACAATCTTTAAAATCCCTTAAACTCTCTCTATATCAATTATGATCCCATTCTTAGTGATGATGTGTTCCAACAACTTACCTTTAATAACACCAAATATACTACTTTTTTAGGTTCAACAAAATGCCAAACTTTATACACCTTTAAAAGATTAGTTGTAAATGTCCTACATTATTAGCTCTATTCTTTGAGAAAATAGTGAGGTCATCAATGTAAATGATTATGCATTTATGTATCAGTCCTTGGAAAGCACAATCTATAGCCCACTGAAGGGTAGTTCCTACATTAATCAGGATATAAAGACATCCTTTTATATTCATAAGTACCCAACTTTGTAGTAAATATAGTATTCATTTTATCTTTAGACTCTACCAGCATTTGTTTATATAAAAAAAATCTATCCAAGAAGGGCATCATTTTCTAGAATAACTTACTATCTAGATTACCTCATCCAAGGAAGGCATAGGATAGTTGTCTTTCTTAGAAGCCTTGTTCAAGTTCCTAGAATCAACACATAATATAATCTCACCATTCTTATTCCTAGCTATAACTATATTGGCAAACCAAGTCAAGTGTTTGATAGGGAACACTATCCTGGCACTTAATAATTTATCTACTTCCTTTTGGATAAGTTTTCTAGGATAGGGTTGACCGGTCTTTATCTTTGCCTAAATGGCTTATGATCTAGCTTTAGCAATATGTATGGGTGATGAATCTTGGTCTAAAAACCTTCAATTACTCATAGTTCCATGCAATCACATCCTTATATTGGATGATAAAATCTCTCACCCTTTACATTTCTTATATAGTGCAACTAAGATTGATGTTGAAAAGGTGTGGATCATTTAACTCACCTACGTTATCCTTATTGAAATTAGACTCATTGACCTTGGGTTGTCTCTACTACTAAGCTTTGGGATCCATATCAAATTATATTTATAAGGAAATAATCCCTAAGGGAAGGTGGTTCTCTTTTAGTTGAATGGATTCTCTTCTCCCAATTCATCTTGACATGGATGACTAATTTTTGAATCATCAATAATTTAAGATGTAAACTACCCTGAATCTATCAATAATTGGAAAATATGTTGGTCATCATTAAACAAAAGGAAATTATCAACATTATCTAGTACATATGGTAGTGAATTATCTCAATACATAACCTATATACCTTGGACTCTTATAATGGTGCCAAATTAGTAGTTAAGGAAGCCAATGAGTCAGAAACTTGGTTTTATTCCCTAGGGATAGAAAATATATAAAAATTCTTAAAATGACTCAATCAAATCCTATGAAATACTCTTGTTCCTCTTCATCCATGATAATTTACATTAGTAGTTGTTTCTTACCTTATTGATCACTAGATCTAAATCTCCATAAATCAGTAATTATGTGACATTATTTTTGAGAGTGAATTATATCTCTAAAATTAGTGCTTCTTACTCTAGTCTATTCTTAGTGCAATGGAATTGTATCTTATATGTTTTTAAGTAATTATTTCCATATTATTCCATTATATCAATACCTATACTTGATCCTTGCTTAGATATTACACCATCAAAATGAAGAGTCTATGATTGGGAAAGTCCTTGACTTCTAGTTCATGTACTTTGTACTTTTTAGTAAATGTATAAATCCCAAGACTATGAGATTTATAGCTTACTTATTCATTTATTGTATTATAATTTATTATTTGGTTCTTCATTCTTGGTTCATAATCAATTTTAATCTATTTTAAAAACCTCTCCATGACAAGAAAATATGAGAGAAGTCTTTGAATACATACCCATTAAATGTATTTGACTAATCTTTATTTAGGAGGAGTTTGTATACCTCCAATATATCTACCACAAGTATGTTAATATTCATCTGTAAACATGGCTCAAATGTCACTTGACTACATACATCTTTCAATTCTCTAACTATAGGCACCATTTTTTTATCTAACTATGAAACCATCCTCTTAGATTGTCTTGGATTCAATCTAATCTTTTGAAAAATATAAGTTGGAATCATAGTGGCCAAAGATAAAAAATCAACTAATTAATTATGAATACTCTTTCCAAATGCTTTGATAGTTAGTAAAAATGGAGTAACTTTTGTATTACTCTTGTATATGACATTTGTATGAGCATTCCTTATGTTATCTATAGTATACTTTCCTGTGATAGACCTCCACAAGAGCTCCTTCTATTCAATGATCTAAGTTAATTCATGAAGAGTGATGTTTTATTTAAGCTTCTTTATGTCTTCAACAATTTTGTATCTTCCTTTTCACTATTTTCCCTTATTCTGGAGCTAATCATTCCCTTTTAAGGGAGGTGGATTATTATCAACCTTTATATTTGGTGGAATAATTGTATTATTCAAAGGAGTAGACATTATGAAAGGTTGCTTTTTCCTTAAATTATAATTGCTCTTCTAGTACTATTGGAAGGAATGTACCTCATTAGTATTATCTTTTGGTACATTTTCATACTCACTTGGGAAAGGAAACTCATGAGTTTTAAAAGCCATAGTAGCACTTGAGGAATTAAATTCATGGGGAGTTGTAGTGGGTTATTCATCAAACACTACTTCACCATCTCCCTTTCAAAAGTTTCAAATGCTCCACAAAATTTAGCATAGCCAAGTTCACCATGATGTGATGTATTATGAAATCTACACAAATTAGGTAGAACTATCTCTATAATGTTGATTCCTAACAACTTATTGGGCTCTTATTGATATGCATTATTTGTAGACTGATTGAAAGGTCTATTATATCTCTAAAACCTAGAATTCTGATTATTATTCTAACCAATAACATTATCCATCTTCCTTTACATGCTCAAGAAATCATTTATTAAATTTTGGACCAATTTATATATAATCCAATTCTACTTTGGTAGAATCCACACCCTAGGCAACTGCAATATTGGATGGGATTGAATGTTGGTTTTTCTAATGACCATTCATATGTACATGATTTTTCATATAGCCATAATTCTGATTTGGTGTCCATTGTGATAGAGGAGGGAGTGTTTAAAGATAATTGTGGTTGAATGTAGGAACATTTTGATTCATGTGAGATACTTGATTCAAATATGGGAAACTAGAATTTAGATTAGGGGTGCCTAGCACATGAGGATTGATTTGTCTATTAATATTGATAGCTTCTTCAAATGGTAATGCTAGAGTGTTGGAAGTAGTATATCTTCATAGAAACACTAAAATAATTGAATCTAAGGCATTTTTGTACATATCTAATGATAGTGATTATTCTAGTTTATATCTTGAACTTAGCTAGGTGTTCATATTCTAAATATTGTATTAAAATCTTTGATCAGATCATTAGGCTCCCTGTTCATATTGGTGAAATGTTAATACACCAAACCAGGGTTGGTAACCTATCGAAATTGGAAAGAAAAATTATTTGACAATATTCCATGAATTAATTGAGTTTTCTTATAGATTAAAGTACCAATCAAAATAAACATCCTACAATATGAATGTGAAAAACCTGTATGCAACATATTCATCAGTGACATTGATTAACCTTAATAGACATGATATGATATTTTGTCATTATTTATCCTAATGGGGAGAAGGAAGGTAGATATTTCTCTAGATTTCTTGGTAAATTATGCATATCCCATGGGACAACAATAGAAGATTTGAACAACCAAGGTGATTGAGCCATATGATGATTAATCAACTAGATATTTATTACTAGAGAAGGTGTCTTAGACTGAGGTACTATAGGAATAACCAGTGAAAATATAGGTCTTTGATGTACTAAAAATGTGAAACCAATATAATAGATTTAGAGATAAACCTAGTTACTCTCTTGGGTGTCTCTAGTGCAACTCAAACATAGGGGATAACCTCTATTAGGGAAGGCACACAAGTACCCTCCTTATATCAACAAATTTTTTATATTGATTTGGGTCTTATACACACCCTTGGATTTAATGAGGTAGCTTCTAACATTTTAAGATATCAATGGAGGTAAACTCCACTCTATGGCATGAGTTAAAGGCATGAGTTAAACAACCGGGTGGTGGAATATTAGGCTAAGAACATAGGTTATGAACAAGGTTTGTGTGTGTGTGAATGAAACCTAAAATAAAATTAAAAAATAATTGAGTTAGATGGATGGACTTGTATTCTAAATTTGATATATCTTAAAAGAAACTCAAAAAAAAGGGAAGGGTAGAGTAGAACAAAAATATCTGTGATCCAAATATGGTTTTTGGCTAGTACTTTTGTGGACAATTGTTTTAATACCAATGTTTGTAATTAATAGCTATTGCACACTCACATGTGAACGCAACAAAAGGATCTAGAGAAAAATTGATATAGTAAAATCTTGTATCTCAACTGAAGGTTTTTATCATTAGAGTTATTGTAGAACACCCTTATTCAATGGATTATAGATTGGATCAGAGAGGTATTTAAGGTAGTTATTGCTAACACCTAGAAGTATATATCAAAGAAAACACTTTTACATACTCAAAGAATTGAAATAGTCTACCTAATTACATAAAATCAATAATAATTACTAATTATCTAATAGCTATTACATATATTAAATCATCATATATCAATAATAACAAGAAAGAATCATCTGTAGATTTTGCACACTTCAAATATTTGAATCAAACAACCAAGAAAATAAAACACAACTAATTACATAGAATTGGGATGGAGAAACATTGACACAGTTGTATGACAATCAAAAGATTTTTTCCTGTATTGATATTTTTCAACCCTTTGAAATGAGGGTATTAAAAGTCTAAATAGACTTGGGGAGTAGTTGCCTCATCCTCCAAGTTCATGAAAAAATCCAAGTTACATGTTAATAATAAAAAATTCAGATATAATTTAATGCTAAAAATAACATGTATAATGATAATTAATCATAATTTTGTCCAAAAATAGATTCCCCTACATGATGCAATGAAAAATGTGCTTAAAAATTATTTTGACTAAGTACTACATGTATAAATGATGTATGAATAAATTGTAGTTACATCAACTAATTTTACATGTAAAACTACATACAAAATTAACATTAGATAACTAAGGTTTATTCAAAATTGGTGACCATATGGATGAAATTGATGTGGTAGAAGGCACTAAATTAGATGCAAGAGTTGAAATGGGAGGTGTATTCAAGCTAGAAGTTGTGGCCTTAGCATTATTTTTTGCATCCAAATCTTGGTAATGTTTATAACCCATAGCATGTTGCAACTTGATGATAGCCATATTTAAAATGGATGGCCTATGAACTCTATTGACTTGTGCAAATAATCATGCATGCTTGGTCTTGGTGGATCTAAAGTCCACCTAAAATAGTTCAACCTTTGTAACTTTATTTATTTTAAAATTTATCTCAACCTCAATTTCTTGTAATGTAATTCCCTGAAGAATTTTATTAAAATTGGTTAAAACTTGTTAAAGGAGCTGATCAAAACTTGCCTTACTAATTAAATTTCATATGGAGTCTTGGGTGTGAGATAATTTTAATTCATATAGAATCTACAAAAAAATTATCATGTTTTTTACATTTTGGGATCAAGGCCTCTACACTTACAACACAATCTCTTGCCTCCTACATTCGAATGACCACCAATTTAAGGTCATTAGCTACCTCTAGTGGCATCATCAAATCTAGATGGTTATAAACCCATTTTTAGTGTATTATTCTCATCTTTTTTTAAAGACTTAAATAATTTGGCTATCTTAGTTAGGTGAGTATCTATCTATGTTCTTATGGTGTGTCCAGAATATTTAATATGTTAAGGTTGTTTATTGGACATATCCTTCACTTTCTCTAAGAACATGAACGATTTGTTATTATTACTTGTATTTCTCTAATTCTTTTTATAGCTCTCTTCTAGCTTTCTCATTACCCTCATGAAAGTAAAACAAATCTTATGTTTATGTCTCCAAATAGGATTTAAATTCTTAATTATAAGGAGAGTGACCAAGTATCATTTTATTTCTCTTGGATAAAGAGAAGATGTCTTGCCTTTCTTCCATAATTATCCTTCACCTTGAATTTTCCTCTATCTTCCTCTTCTTAACCTGTTGGATGGTCCTTGTATATTTTTCAAATATTGAACTTACTGTGAGCAACTTAGTTATTGTTAAAATCAGCCTTTGGGAGGATTGAGCTTCAAATTATATGGCCTATTATGGGATTACCAACTATTAAGGGTTTAATATTTGTGAATCCTTAGTTATATTCTTTGAAGACTATATTGATGCCTCTTCCTATATTGGATCTATAATTGATATCCATTTGACCTTTGACCAATACAAGTTTCCAAATTGAGGCATTGGATGTATTGTGTATAAATGCTTCTTCTTCCTAGAATTCTTGGATGAAAATATAATAGTGGTTTGGATAGGACTAGAATAAGGTATTTTCAAGCCCAATTGAGTTGAAGACACATGTAATTCTACACTTGTTAAGGCTCCCCCAGTCATCTTAGTATGAAACATTTTGGACTCAGGGGCATCTAGGGGAATGGTGATAATGGTAACAATAGTAGAAGTGGAGATAATTGGTGCTAAAGAAATATCCTCAATAATAGAAACAATTGGGGTTGTAGAGACAATAAGACTAAAAGAAACAATTTCAATTTTGGGAACCACTGGGATTGTAGGATATTAGGACTATGATAGATAGGATCAAATGAACCAATAGAAATGAGAGAAATAATTGAAACATCTAGAATTATAGAAATAATAGGAACTAAAAAGATATCTAGAATCACATCCTCACTTTATTTATCAACCTCTAGTGTTGTTTTTCATTTTACTCTTTGGAGGCTTAGGACCTTAGCCTTTTGCAATTATTCCTCCTTATCTTCATTAATAGGTTCAATTCTCATGGATGGATGTTCATGAGCCCTAGGTCTTTTTATAGATGGTGTGATGATATTTTTGTTCATTGGAGATCTATGGGCCTTAGATTTCCTATTGTAACAAAGTGTTACATTTTTAGCTAAGGAAAGAGCCATTTAAGTGGTAAAATGTTAAACTTCCACATTTGCAATCACAAGAGATGAAGAAGCAATAATAAGTTTAGAGTCTTATGAATTATAAGAGTCAATTAAAATTGTTTCTTATCCTCTCTCAATATAACCTAAAATATTAGGAGACTTATCTTCTACCTTAAGATCTTAATTCATATCTTACATTGATTTTGGTGAAACCTAATATTGGGGTGGCCCCTCTTATGATGGGCTTGTAGCAGTTGGGACTTCCTCCAAACCATGATCATGATGTACAATAGTTATCATGATGGGTGGTGTTTAAGATGGTTACCCTTTGTCCAAGGGTGGTTGATAAGGATTATTATTCTAAAAATCTATAGCAACCCATCCACCTAGAAGTGGAAGCCTAACATGTGCCTCTAAAATTGTAATTGAAGGCTCTCCATATATTATTTTCAACTTCACCTTGGTTAATCCAAACATCTAATCCCTATATAGAACTTGAGCATCATCCTTCATATTCATAAATAATAATTCATAGTCATAAGGTTCATACTAGTATGGGATACCTAGACCTTGGATATGATTTTGAATCCAAGCATGAGGGTCTTAATATATGTGTGGCAAGGTGGCCAAAAAATAAAATTATTTGGCCTTACCAACCTCTCTAAAATGAATTTTGATAGTATATCACATTTGGCCAATCATCAAATGAGAGTCATAGAATACACTCTTTTTATTATTCTTTAAGTCTTCATCAATGCTCCACCACAACTGGTATGCGATCTCTATTTGGATAGTTTATTTGGCACATATTTTAGGAGATGTAATGGTAAAATTATTTCTTATGACAATGATCATTGTCTAGTCTGGGTAGATCTAATAGTATCCTCTTGGCATCAGTGTATTAATAATGTTTTTTGATATTTTACGTAATGGTGCTTCATGAATTTTCATCCATACTTATTTATACACATCGTATACAATTATGACTATTTTCCTTGTATATGCATAGATGTGGAGGAATGAATAAGTGTCACATTTATGATTTCTGATGTAGTTTGGTGTTGGGCTCTAGAGAGATCCATTATGCATGTATATTATTTACTTGACTATGTCTAAAAGGTAATACATCATGTATAAATGGCCTCACATAGGCCTCTTATCTTTATGCAATACTTATTCAAGTAGCCTAAAACTAATTATCTCTCCCAAGGTGAAATATAGCTCTAAGGTCATCAATAAATATAAAAATTGTACCCACTCAAGGTAAATAAAGTGGATGCTAGGGTAGACATACAATATGTTTAACAGAGACATTTTAATGTGGACTCCCATATGAAACTTGGTCAGAGGTACCTACTCTTTTTCTTTGATGATAATAGTTTCCCAAAGGATAATACATTTAATCAATATTTTTCCAATTATGTTGTTCTTCTTCCATGATATAACTCTTTGTAAGTTAAATGTAACATCTAGAATAGGAAAACATAGTTACCTTTGGAAATCATCTACTAAAATATAGGAGATGATAGTTTTATGTTTTATGTGGTTTAAAAAACCACCACTAGTCACCTTCCCTACAAAGAACAAATCCTGTAATAGGTCAATGTAGGGCATCACCTCAGACTTAGCTGATGAAAAGTGTAATCCTTATCATTTGAGTGGGAAGAAATATTCTACCAATTTCCTTGGTGATGGTGTTATATTTTATTCATGTATATGCATGTATATGTTATCTATTACATCCCACAAAGTTGAATAGTTAGAATACTCACCATTAAACACCATCTAATAAAAATCCATGAATGTGTATTTCATGGAGGCTTTGATTGAAACCCTTGAAGGTGATTGTACTCCCAAAAATATCATGTATGAAGAAGCTATTGTTAATATATTTTTCTCATACATTTTTAGTTCTTTAATTTAATGGCTTGGATCTTATGTAAGTAATACATAGTTTGGACACAAGTGGCTAGGGATGTGAGTTCTCTCAAGGATGCAAATTTTCTTGATCTCATTAGTAATCAATAGGCATGATGTTTAATTTTAATTAGATGATATAACTTTTAGTATTCAATTCTAGTTTTTTTGTCATTAATGCCTAACATATCCAAGCTTATTTTACTCATTTAATTCAAACTTTGACACTTTATTTTGATAGGTATGACACATAGGATGTTTATATGTTCATAGGAATGCCATGTCATTGCCTTTGATAGGTGTCACCTTGTCATTTATTTTTCTTGAATTCAATTATGGCATGAAGGATTTCACGATCCAAGTGTCAAATGTTACACTCAAATAGGATCAACCCAAATATTTTTGATGTGATAACATCTCCCAAACAAAATTTCTAAAGACCTTTGGTGGATATCTTTTGTGTATCCTATGGACACTTTTCCTAAAGCCTATGTTTAGAACATAAGTTCTAAAATGTAATTTTTGAGCATTTTATCTAAATAAAAAAATGTCAAAAGTAATTTTTGAAGTGTAATTCCAAAAAACTTTAACTGAAGATCAAATCCTAAAGAAGACATTCCAAAAAAAATTCAAATCCCACTTCCAAATTTTTTTTTTGACTACTTTTATCGAACATTTTATTCAAAGACCTAATTTCAAACAGAAGCACCAAACATTTTCCTTGAATTGTAAATGATAAACACTTTTTCCAAATTAAAAAAATTGTGAAGTACCATAGTTCTAAAAAAATTGTGATAAACACAAACGCTGAAGACATGCATAAATCATGGATAAAGTTGAGAAAATGAAAATCCTAACAACAGAAATTTTGAATTATAAAAAGTTTTGAAAACTGAATATATGAAAATAAAAACTCATGAAAGGTATAATATGCAAAGTATAAAACCTGAGATTTCCTTCAATTTTTGAAAACCTATACATATGCAAAATTTCTAAAATTTCATCAATAGGTTAGTTCAAACATACAAACAAAATGCTCAATGAATTTATATTGAAAAACTAAGTTATGTACATAGATGAAAAATAATCATTGAATAGACCAAGGATTTTCAAAATCTAGTGGTTCTTTATTTGAAAGAAAAAATAAAGATTTGGGGTATGTTGAGTATAACACATTTATTCCCATGTTTAACTTGTTTGTCTTGCATTGCACTCATATAACATTAAATTCTTGTTTGTATTAAATGAATACACCATCTATGAAAAAAGTGATAAATAACATATTTAAAATTTTTAATCTAATAATCATGTCATGCTTAGGTCCTCATTTTTTTAATTAATATTTTGAATGTTTTTATATCAATGAAATATTTAAATTTTAAATAATACTAATTGATGATCACATAATTCAAAGGACCATGGAGAGTGCCTATATTTAATAGTGTAAGGGTCACTTGTCTTGAGAAAAATGTACCACATGTAAGAGTATCATAGTATAATAATAAATCATGTTTTGTATGATAAATGTCATAATCACTACTCATATGATCCCATGCATGATGGATAATTCTATAAGTCCTAGGAATTTGTGGCGTCCATTGTATAGTAGGAGAATGTATCACTACATGTGTTTATTGTATAGTAGGATAATATCTCATTTATTACATTAATTGTGGAATACCATAAAATATCTATGGTACTAATTTATTATATGTTATATGAGATGATGGACTCTATGATACCTTGATAATTATCTAATATGACTGGCATTGAATAGATGGCTATCCACTATACTCAACTACTCTCCTCTTAATTAGGTATTTATGAATACTATGCATATATGTAACCACTATATCTATATATTGATCATATATAGGTATATAAATCATCTACAATTGTGGTGGTGGTAGTGGAGGAGATACCATTGGATTTATAAGGTACTCATATAGTACACTTGTAATATTGACTTCCTTGCATCACTGTATGTACTTGAGACATTAATGCATTATAAATGGTAATAAATAGAGATTTCACATCTAGGTGAATTATATAAATATGTCAAAAACCTATTTAATCTTTAGAAATAATGATGGAGTTGATAGTATGCAGAGCACACCTAAATAGGTAACATTATGTTTGAGGATATTTTTGTTCTACTCATATAATCCATTAATTATTATTGATGAATCTTTTATATCAAGTTTTGTGTATCCAAGGGAATAAATAAGTTTAATTATGCATATGTTATCACCTGATCCATTTTTAATCATGAAACTATGCATGGGTTTCTCATTGATATAGGCTCATATGAATGGTGAAAATCTCATTCATCATTGACAATCTCACTGTCATCAAATGTGATCATAAGATGTTATAGTGAGGTGTTGATATATGTACCAATAATTTCATATATTGGGTGATCATATTTCATAAGTGGATGATGAATATTTTAAGCTTACTATAATTATAAAGTATCTTTAGTCACTATCATATCATGCTTTGGAAATGGATCATTAAACAATTTCAATGGTTAATTTTCATTGCTTTATGGTCTAGATTCCTCTATACAGACACTCACCTTAATAATGTTGCTATATATAATAATATTATTCCTTAATTTGGGTCATTTGTTAATGGAACATCCCAAAATATCATGATAGTCAATGTATGCATTGCTACAATGGTTATTTGTTGATGTAGTCATGTTTGGATCATATTTTTGTGGAGGAGGAAGAGTGATAAGGCTGCACTCAAGTATCTTCTATAGTTATAAATTAAGAGGTAATTTTAATATATAAAATAACCTCTTTAGTGGATATATTAATTATAATTAAATCTTACATTTTAATACTACATTAACTATAATATTTTCCTTGTTCATTTTGTGAGTTAGTTTTACCTTATAACTTGGTTTTTTTTGAAACTTTGTTATTGTATCTATAAGAGTAGGTGTATAATTGAGATTATTTAGATCTAAGAACTTATCATATTTTTATTTTACTATGTTTCATAGGTCATCAAAGGATTTGAATCTCTTAAACATGATTGAATCATGGAGTGGTTTAAGTAACCTTTTATTGAATATATCTTGTAACTCATTTTTGGCAGTAACATTAGTCATATTAGCTAACATATTATTGTACCAAATTATCTAATCACTTATTAGATTTTTATACCCTTTCCTGATTTTATAAATTTGCACATATTATAGTTTCTCAATAATGTTGATTGACAAATGTGATAGACCCTGATCTAGCAAAGCATTGAATTCCCTAACTGATTGCAAGAGAAGGTCATATATACAACAAAAATCACATTCTATGATATATATTTATAAGAAATTGGTTAATAGTGTGTCATTACATGTGTCATCCAAACATGATGCAAGGACTGATTGAAGGTGTTTTTATGGATCACCTTTACCTTTGTATAGTGGAAGATTAGGAGGTAAAAAAACCTATAATTAAATGATAACTTGATGTCTCAAGGGATAATGGATTATGAAGAAATGCATGTGAATCCATTGAGTTACTGGATCTAGATGCACCTTTCTCTAACTGAAGTACCTTATCATGTTGAGATGTAATAGTCTACTCAATGGAATATGTAGCATGCAAGGTTTGTGATGTAACATGAAAATCAATCATAGAAGGGTAAAATTTACCTATGTAGGAATATGTATGTAAATATATCATAATCCTTATGTTTCCTCCACACCTTGGTTAGATGTTACATACATCATTGTATATGTATATGTAAAGATAATATTAATGGTATATGTTTGAACAATTGTGGTTGGGTTAGAAACTTAAAATGGTTGGTTTATATCAAAAAAATTGTCTTATTGTCACCCATATTTAGTAATTTGAGCCAACATTTTAAGTTCACATCTTATAATATATAACATTGTGTCTATTTGATGTGGATTATTCAATGAATTCTTGCTCATCCATGGTATAAAGCTAATTTTTAGTAGTTTTTTTTTGTGTGTTATTAGTCTCAAAATTATTAATAAGCACTTTAATGAGGTGTGTACTATGTATTTTATAATCCGTAGTGGGATTGGGAAGAATAAAGGAGGTCACAGTTTCTATTTCTTGTTTAGGGGTAACAAAAGGTAACTCATATTGGATGTTGAAACAATATGTTTTGAGCAAGACATGGGATTTTTATTTGTTAATTTCAGCCTTAATGTTTTTCTTAGATCTAATCCATTTAATTATATAATCAATCAAAATATGAAAATAATGTAATATAACCAAGTGAAATAATATGAAAATATTATTTTAATGACATGTATTAAAAAAAAGATAATTCTCATTCATTATATCCATGGGTAAAGTGTATTAATAAGGAATAGTAAAAAATCAAATATGAAAATAAAAACCTAACACTAAAATTCTAAACCCTAGAAGGATGACACCGTAAAGTGAATCCTAGTGTTTGGAATTATTTTATTAGTATTTACATTTACCTAAATGTTTTACCCTAGTTTGATATTAGAAACCCTAATGGGATAAAAATTAATATATGAATTTATATAGATAGATATTATATTCAATAATACATATGAATGTAAAATAAGTTTAACTATTTTGGGAATTATGGAATGTAAAACCCTAAGGATATAAAAGATTGAGTATGCAAATCGGGGAATAAATATAGAAATATTAACAACCAAGGATTTTTACAACAATTGATTTATTTTCTTTAGACTATAAATAGAAATAAATTAGAAGAGGTATACTTAGTTATAAAAATGACTGAGATAGATAAGTGGCAGGTTGGATATATTTGTAGGAACAATGTAGGGTGTCATCAATAGGAAATAAGTGTCATAATCCTCTTCAAAGAATAATGTGGTCCCTTTGTCAATAAAAAAATGCACTAGTGTCCTCTTGTTTCATATTAATTCCCTTGAGAAGATAAAATAATGAGTTTCTAGGAGGATTTACCTTGTTATGATAAGCTTATGCATGTATGATCAAGTCTTGAATCCCTTTTTTTTTATATTTTTCCTAATTTTGATGTTAAACCCTAAGCCTCTGTGCTTGTTATGATTTTAAGGAACACTAGTAGAAGTAGAGTGGTGTTAGTAGGATAGGCTAGACATAACCTTAACACCCCATGTGTTCAACATTGCCTTTATACCAATACCTTGAAAGGGGATCAAACCCAATGTAGTTCTCCCAATCTAAGTACTGGTAAAAGTGAAAGTGAATGCTAGTATGAATGTTGGTTTAAATGATTTGAGTGTGTGTTAAGACTAGAAATATGAGTAATCTAAGATCTAGGTTGTTGTAGATGGACATATGTAGAAGTAGGTATAAATAGAGAATAATAACCCTAATTTTCACAATTATTTCTGAGTTTATTTATGATAGTTACATTTATTTTCCATCAAGGGGATAAACAAATTAAAGTAATCTTTATATAGTGTCTTGGTGCTTGTCACAACATAAAATGACTCTAGGAGGACCATAAGATGCTTTGGGGAATGGAAAGATATCCATTGGGAGTAAAGGGGTCAATAGTGTTTCCCCTTTGCCAAAATCCCATTGCCTTATAGATGAAAGGGCCATGTTATTGTCCAGGTGGTTGGAACAGGTGAAAATGGGTCTTGGGTGCATAGGTGATGGTTCAATTCCTCTTTTTGGAAGATTTGGGCATGGGTTACACATGCATAAAAGCTATAAAATTATCAAAATATTCCCTAATATAGGTTTAGAGATAAACTAAGGATAAGGGTGGTCTCAAGTGACACTTTTTGCATCTAAATAACATTATATATGACTACATTTTCCCTCTTTTATTTTATAAATGTAGCAAACAAAAATAACTAGGATAAAGGAAAAATAAAATGTACCTAAACTTACCTATAAGGTAAAGCCCATGAATCTGAGTCTAAGTCTACAAACTATGTTCTATTGTGTGTCTTACAAATAAAACATATATGAATCTATCCTTACTAAATAAAATAACAAAATCAAAGATAAAATTGAGTAAAGAGATGTGAGAGAAAGGAAAGGAATGAATACACCTCACTAGGTATGTGACCCAATGAAAAACTTTATTGATAACCTAAGTATGTGTAGCTAGTGATCAAATAGTGAATAATATGGATTGCATTGATGGCTTGTTAAATTCTCATGTGTGGGTAGCTCAAAAACTCAAGTTGGCCTTGGCTCCATCATTTCCCTCCCATGTTCAGTGTATAATAATATATGAATAAGCTAGATTGGATTGATGGCTTGTCTAATCCTCCTATGTAGGTATCTCAATAAATAAATTAGGATATGACTCCATCATTTCCCACCCCTATTCAGTGGATCATAATCTATGAAGAACTTGGATTGTACTAATGGCTTGTCCAAACCACCTATGTAGGTGGCTCAAGAATTCAAGTAGGTTATGACCATAATTTCCTATCCATGGGTAATAGATGCATCTAAAACTAAAATTTCATGATGTCATAAAACTATATAAGATGGATCTAGACCACTCGAAAACTATGATATGTAAAATGGCTCAAGCACCAGTCTAGAATGTAAAATAGTTTTGAGCCACTAAGGAATGCCAACCATTATAAACATAATGAGGCATCAATCTAAAGTAAACCTAGTGAAAAAATGTGCATATGGTGTTTGAAGTAAATAATATGGAGAATGACATGGATTTTTCATTCCATCTAAGAGAATTATTATAAAATTGAGCATATGTAAACAATGAGCCATGAACATGCCCCCAATTTTAATATATATGCATATGGATTCTAGATTGAGTCATATTAATTTATGTCTATATGTATCTAAAATTGAAATTGGAGTGATCATACTATACATGATGCCCCCAATCTAAGCAAACATGTGTAATTCTATGTGAAAATTGAGTACATATCAATCATATTTTATAATCTATGACTAATACTAAAAATATAAATTATATCTATTGTGCCTTTCTAACATTTCTATAAATTTATATTTCTAGGGATACTGGATAATAACATGATCCTCTTTGACAATAATGCATTATGCTATAGACCACCGTACTACACTATCGACCAAATGTGTTATTTGTGAGGAAAATTTAGAATGATATAGATGTGACTATGTTTCACTATATTTTATAAATTCTAAGCTCTATAATCTATGTTTGCATGTTGAAAAGTATGTTCTAAGTGGACTAAGATAGCCTAATATCTGTGAGAAAGACCTATGAATTCCCCCTCTTTTGAGCTAAGTTGTAGAACCTTTGTAATAACTATTCTCAAAATAAAATATATGCATCATGTGTGTTAGACTAATAATATATGATATATATGTGATAAACCAATATAATGTGTATACATTAAATTAAAATGTAAAATTGATTGAGAATAAATTGGGAATGCATGTTGTATGTTATATATAGCATTCACAAGGTTATAAAGATAGATATAATAATGTAAGCATGTATATGAACAAAAAATATGAGTATAATCTATGTAAACTACTTGGGGGGATAGGGCATGATGTCCATCATGGCATCACAAATTGGGTCTGAAACTAACAAGCAAGAGACAATTGGCATGGCCATGATGCATTTATGAAATCATACATACAAACACACAAGGCACACAAAGTAGGCCAATGGGCCAAAATACAAGGTACATGGGCACATGTCATGAAATCAAATAAATAAAAGGACATGTTCAAATTTCCACATTCATAAAGAATATACAAGGTTGGCTTAGAGCCACATGGAAAATCATGTTCAAATTTCCATATACACAATCAAGAAACACACACAAAGACATGGGCACATGTCTAAAGAATACACATAATGAAAGGAATTGTCTTAGGGCCATACAATAATGGCATATTCAAATTCCCTTGAATATATGTAGAATTAAAGATATATAATAAAAGATAAACTTGTAAACCTAGAAATGAAAGTGCATATAACATGTGGTACAAATTCATATAAGAATAAAGATGTACATAATTTGAGTCTATAGTAGTAGTTGGTAAAATATTAGTGTAATATATGATTATCAATATCAATATATAATCAATGATAAATCTATGATATGGAGTATATAAATATTTAACTTGGCAAATTAGAATCTATGTAGTATGAAGTCCCCAATGGGTTGGTATGTCAATGTTGAATCTATGTATATGTATATGTGCCTCTAATGGGTGAACAATAAAAAATATGGATTTGTGTATAGAATAGAGTCATATATAAATATACAATCACTCGAAGGGAATAAATGAGGCATGTATGTATGATAAAACAAATGAAACTAACATAGGAAACATATGTAGTACATGGTAAATAGAAGGAATGCAAACATGGAAATGCATGCAATCTAAAATTTGTATTTTTTAAGAAATATTTGAATGATTTTATATTTTATGAGTATAATATATGTAAAATCAACATGAAAATTAAACTATATACAAGGATAAAGATAAGATAAAATATGTATGAGTAATAGGAAAACATACTAAGTGATAAGTCTCACAAAAGACTCACTATCAAGGTGACCTATATTAAATAAAGGAAGAGAGACCACATGTGGTGTAAGAGGAAGTATTTAAGATCTAATAACTAAATTTATTGATTCTTTTGTAGTTGAAATTGGATATGGAGTGTAGCTATGAATCTATGGAGCTAACTAAACTAGCTTGTGAATTGTGGGGCTATTGGGGACCCATCTGGTAGAAGAAGTTGTAACTAGCATGGATGCTTTATAATGTCACACTAATTTGGGTGGTGATGGGGTAGAGAAAGGTTATCTATAGTCCACATCATGTCTCTAATGTATGGGTATCTCTAATAAAGATCTTCATGGAGAGTGTACATACATGGTAATGTTGTAGAATTAGACCTCACCAACAATAGTGACTAAACTAATATCTGAGGTGTGGTACTAAAATATATGTTTTGAGATATTAAAGTTGAATGCTATTTAATTTTATGTGGAACATGTAAATTATACTCATATGAAAATCTCTCAACCATAATAACATGATTAACATGTATATAATATTAACATGTACATAATTATGACATCTATATACAATGGAAGGAATGGATCAAATTTGTTATATCCAAGGCCTACTCAATAACATATCAAATTTTCCATCACTAGGTATAACTATGAATCTAGTTGCCACATGTGTGGGCCCAACCTATAATGAAAGTATGATCTCCTTGATGGATCTCTATACATGGTTAGTGAAGCCACAAACAATTATATCTATCTGATAAATATCATGCTTTGAATAGCCCAAGTAATGTATAAGATATTAATACACATATTGATGCTTTACCCATTGTTAACCATGACACTCTGAATAGTATGATGATCAATTTAAGATCATACAAAGAGTGCATATAAATATTAGTCATCATCCTTAATCTCTTATTCTAATAAAGTGATAAGAGGCCTAGATGAAACTACAATATGATACACACCAATGATATTATGTATATGATGTGTGTCCATTAATTTTATATGATATGATTTTGGTGGTGGATGTGACTAATAATTATAATGAACACCTAAAGTACCTATTGTTTCATTACTATTATGCTCTATAAATGTATCATAAAATATTTTCATTGCTTTTCCTTCAATTGGTTATGCTTTGGGTGTTTCTATAGGAGTGTTCACATCAATGATGTTAGTATCTATAAAATATTGTATATTATGTCATAAGTTGATGCATCTATTTATATTATGTCCTAGTGCCATATGATAATCAAAAAATGCATTCGAATCATAATTATTTGGATTAGGACTAATCATATCAACCTCTTTGATGGGAGGGAGAGATATGACATTACATTCCAAAAGTTATTGGAGAACATGAGTTAGTTATTTAAGAAGATTCATAAAAGGTATCCATGGATAACCTAATAAAACCAAGTGAGGAAGTAGTTCTGAGGTTGGATTAATTATTATATTTTTCTCATTCTTTTTTTCATTAGGCCCCACATTACATGGAGGATTATTTTAACTCTTATTAGTGTAATTTAATCTAGTTGTGTACTTTAACTTGATCATGGAGAGAAGTTTGACTTATTTTTTATTCACTATATGGAATAAATATGGAAATTATGGAAACTTATTGAATAATATAGATTCATTTAATGTCAGTAATAAATAGTTCTTGAATATGTCCTAGATCTCTTTATCTATCATAGGTCTAGTCATCTTGCTAATATGTTTTTATATCACAAGACATTCAACTATTGGCTCATTAAATTTTTGCTTTAGCTGAACAACTTGAGCATAGGAAAATTTGTCACTGAATTTGATGGAAAAAGTGGCAAAAACATATTTTTAAGTGGATTGAATGATGTAATGGACTGGTTAGGTAGATCGTAGAACTATTATAATGTATAGTCATTTAAACTACAAGGGAAAAATTTAGTTAGGAGCTAATAATTGGACACGTAGTCTAAACATGTTGTATGTAAAAAATGTAGATGATGATTTTGGTCATACTTACCATCATATAAAATAATATTGGGTGCCAAAATTTTGGATGTAAAAGGATTTTCTACTATATGTTGTGCCAAAGGTGTATGTAGGAGAACATGAGCGTCTAAGGCATAATGTGATCTAGTGGTAGCCCTACTCAAGATATCCCAAGTCCCACTCTTGTGTATCATTACAATATTGATTGTATTTATTATGTTATTATTTATAATCATTGAAGTCTACATAATCAATATGTAAAGAAAAAATTTGGGGAATTATAAATAGTCTGTTATCTATGGTATGAGTTTGAATAGAAGGAATATAAGTATGGTCAATAGGAATATCATTAATTCTACCACTTATTGGAGGAAGAGATAATTTTTTAGATGACATATAATAAATAAAATAAAAGAGTGACACTAAAACAAAATACATTAAATATGAACATCCTAACATAATAAATGAAAACATGAAAAATAAGGATACGAACCCTAGGATCATCTAGGGATAGGGTTTGTGAACTATTTCAATTAGGTTAGGTTCACCAAATGATTTAAATATTTTATGAATTATGGAATGTAGAACCCTAATTGGACAAAAGATTGGGTATGTAGATCAATGATTAAACATAGTGATATCAATAGCCACTTATTTGTATAATAATTGATTTTTTTAATAGCCTATAAATATCAATAAATTAGAATAGGTGTACTTATCTTGAAAAATGACCAAGATAGATAAGTGGTAGGTTAGAAACTTGTGTAGGAATAGTGTGGGGTATCATCAATAATAAATAGGTTTCAAAGTCTTTTTTAGATAGTAGCATCATCCCTTTACTGATAACACATTATGATAGAGCCCTCCTTGTCATGCTAATGACCTTGAGTAGATCAAATAAAGAGTTTTTGGGAGGATTTTCACCTTGTTATAAGAAGCCATTACTTGTATGACTGATTCATGAATCACTATTTATTCTATATTTTGTTTGATTTTGATGTGTAAATTTAAGCCTCCATGCTTGTTAGGATTTTGAGGAACATAATTAGAACTAGAGTGGCACTTTTGGCATAGGATGGAGTGACCTCAACACCCCATGTATTGAGTGTTTCCTATATACTAATACCTTAAAATATGATCAAACCCAATGTTGTTCTCTCAATATAAGTGTTGATATAATTGCAAGTGAATTAGAGTATGAAAGATAACTTGAATGTTTAAGTGTGTATTGAGAATAAAATTCTAATTAATATGATTTTTAGACTCCTATATATGGATGTACATGCATAAATAAGGATAAATAAGGATCAATAACCATGATTTTCACAATTATTTCTAATCTTATTTATGATAATTCCATCGATTTTCCATCTAGGGGATAAATGAATGAAACTAGTTTTTATATAGTGTTTTGGGGGTTGTCAAGACAAAATGAATCTAGGATGACCCTAAGTTCCTTCAAGGAATGAAAATCCTTTGGGACTAAAGGGAGTAAGGTGTTAGGTTGTGGAGCTAAAAGCTTCATTGATGCAAATGGAGGAGGTTGTTGAGTTGCAGAGCAACCGACATCGGTCTAATCAACCGACATCAGTTAGGGGTCGGCCGACATCGGTCAGACAAGAATCGACGTTGGCAACCTGTGTGTGTGTACATTTGCATGCACTTCTAGAACTGGTCTAATTTTAGATGGACAGTTAGTTTGCATGTAAAAGACTAATTTTAGTCTTAGTATGTGTTTTTGATTATTGTAATTAGGAAGTCTAATTATTATTTGTATGGAATCTATTTAAGAGACCCATGGGGCTGTATTGTAATTAAGGACAAGTAAGAGATCCTTCCAATTGTAAGATCAGTTGATCTACAAAGTTGTGCAAGATCAGGTAGAAGATCTACATGGTAAGTAAGATTAGGTTGATTGCAGGTGTGCAAGATTAGGGAGATCGACTTGGAGTACTTTGAGTACTTGGTGTATTGGAAGTATTGTTACTGACTGGTGGAGGGTACAACTCTATGTTTGAGTTGTGGTTGTAATTGGTTGTGAGAGAGAGAACTCTTGAGAGAATTATTGGAACACCCAAGAGGTGTGGAAGAGTGTGATTTATTCATTGTATTTCCTTCTAGAAGAGTGTTAATACAAGATTGTATTGTCTCTCATATTCAATGTTGTTTCTGAATTCTAGTTACATTTTACTTCTAGTTTAATTCTGTGTTTAGTTACTTATACAAGGTAATCAATTGTGCTCTTAATCCTAACAAGTGGTATCAGAGCTATGTTTGCTATAGTTCCTAACAAGTGGTATCAAAGCCTAGTTCAGAGCAGGTTAGTGTTTGTTGATTATAGGTCACTCATAAGGGTTTCTATTTGAGTGGGAGTAAATCAATGGCAGAGGAAAGTATACTAAGAATGGAGAAATTCAATGGCAAGAATTATCAATTATGGAAGATGCAGATAGAGGATTATCTATATCAGAAAGATTTGTACTTACCATTGGGTGGGAGTAAGCCCACATGTATGCAAGATGAAGAATGGAAGGTTCTTGATAGAAAGGCTCTAAGAGCTATAAGGCTGACCTTGGCAGCTTCTGTGGTTTCCAACTTATCTCAGGCAAGGACAATGGTAGAGTTAATGGCATATTTGGAAAATATATATGAAAAACCCTCAGCTTTGAATAAGGTATTTCTTATGAAGCAATTATTTAATTTGCAAATGCTAGAAGGTGGATCTGTACATAGTCATCTTAGTGATTTCCATGGTTTGGTAAACTAGTTAATTTTAGTCAATATAGATTTTGATGATGAAATTAAGGCTCTCTTAATCTTATGCTCTTTACCTGAAAGTTGGGATAGTTTGGTAATGGCAGTTAGTAATACTACGTCTACTTCAAAAATCTTGAAAGTTGATGATGTTGTTAGTGTAATCTTGAATGAAGAAATTTGCAAGAAAAGCACAGGGGAATCATCAGGGAATGCTTTAAGTGTTGAAAGTAGGGGAAAGTAAAGAGGGAAGGTTGAGCAAGGGAAATCAAGATTAGAGATAGGCAATGGATCCAGATCCAGGTATGGTAGTATAATCTATTGGAATTATGGAAATAAAGGGCATGTAAAGAAAGATTGTTGGTTGGTTAAAGATCAACATGAAGGAAATGAAGAAGCAGATGTTGTAGGTATTGTTACATAAGATGCTCTTGTATGTTCCTTGGATAAAGTGGAATCTTGGGTTTCAGATTTTGGTGCCTCCTTCCATGCAACCCCAAATAGAGAATTTTTTCATGAGTATGTCCATGGAGACTTTGGAAAAGTTTATTTAGGGGATGGTAAGCCTTGTCAAATGGTTGGCAAAGGGAAAGTGTGACTAAAATTGTAGATGAGAAACACATGGGTGTTGAAGGAGGTCATGCATTTCCTAGGCCTGAAGCAGAATTTTATTTCTATTAGAAAGTTGGGTGATGAGGGATGCACAATAACTCTCATAGTGGAATCTTGGAAAGTTTCCAAGGGTGCACGTGTTTTAGCAGGAGGTAAGAAAGTAGGTACTCTTTATCTATCTACTTGTATTACTAATTCTCCTTCTGGTTTATCTACTTTAGATGTAGATGTGAAGATGTGGCTCTCTAGGCCTTGTCACATGAGTAAGAAGGGAATGGATGTTCTTAAGTCAAAAGGTAAGAGTTCAAATTTAGAAAGCATAGATCGAGATTTCTATAAGCAATAAAAGAAATTGAGGTTTCTTGAAACTGGGTCAACAAAGAAGGGAGCTTCTATTGGAGGATCACAGTGGTATGCTACAAGAAAGGATCGGGTTTATTACAGGAAGAGGAAATCTGATGTTTTTGACAAGAATAAGAAAGCCTTGGTTTTCAAGGAGAAGATGATAGATAAAGATCAGCTCAAGGGGTTGAATAATTTTGAGCAAGGCAGTGTTGATTTAGATAAGGTTATGATCCAAAATGAGCTCGCGGGTAAAAATCATCACTCACAAGAAAACATAGTTACCGATGTCGATCAGGTGAGAACTGACATCAAATAAGCAGGTATCGACATCGGTCATGTGCAGATCAGAGTTGGTGGTGTCGGGCAGGTGGATATCGACGTCAGTCAAAGAACTGACATTGGTGACTAGGTGGACACCAATGTCGATTAGGGAACCAATGTCGGTGATCAGGTGGAATTGACATCGATCAGGTGTAGACCAGGGTCGGCCAAAGGTGACTGAGATCAATCATTATTAAAATGGATTTTGGGCAGACAGTAAGATGTCAAGGATTCTCAAACGCCCATGAAGAGGATTGAAAGGGTAAGTAAGCCTCAAATTCATTATTCCCCTTCTTTACACTACTTGTTGTTCATTGATGGTTAGGAACCATTAATTTTTAAAGAGGCAATGCAGGTAGAATCTAGGAAATAGTGGGAGCATGGCATGAATGAAGAAATTGATTCCTTGGGAAAGAACCAAATGGGAGATTTGATAGAGTTGCCAGCCAAAAAGAAAGCACTGAAAGATGAATGGATTTACAAGTTAAAAAAAGGAGAGAATGGACAGGTGAGACAGAAGGCCAGGTTATATGGTCTTGAGCAGGCTGCAGGATAATGGGGTTTAAGGTTTGACAGGTGTATGACAAAGCATGGCTTTAGTCAATGTCAATGTGAACATTGTGTTTATTTTACTAGGATGGATAATATTAGCAACATTATCCTGTTACTGTATGTGGATGATATGCTTGTTGCAGGTTCATACATGTAGGGAATTATTGAGCTAAAGGTAAAATTAGTTCAGAGGTTTGCTAGGAAGGATTTGGGAGCAGCAAAGAAAATCCTTGGCATGAGTATTTCTAGAGACAGGGAAAATCACAGGTTGATGTTGTCTCAAGATGATTATATGAATAAGGTAGTGGAGAGGTTCACTATGCAAGATACAAAACTAGTTAGCACACCTATGGATGGATAGTTTATAGAACAGTGTCTCAAATCACATGATAAGGTTGAGTACATGTGTACTAGACCTGAGATTAACCAAGCAGTGGGAGTTGTCAGAAAGTTTATGTCTAATCTAGGAAAGGAACACTAGAAAGCAGTTCAATGGATTCTCAAGTATTTGAGAGGGACCAGCAGTAGGTATTCATACTATGCAAGGTTAGGCACTTCTCTACATGGGTATGTAGATTCAGATATGGCAGGTGACTTGGATGATAGGAGAAGCACCACAAGAAATGTGTTCACTATTGGTGGTACAACGGTTAGCTAGATTTTAGAATTGCAGAAGGTTGTTGCAGTCATGGTGGCTAGCAAGGAAATGATATGGATGACTTGGTTCATGGAAGAGTTGGGAAAGGAGCAAGAGAGTTGTAGATTGTACGGTGATAGTCAAAGAGCAATTCATTTTGCAAATGATTCAGCCTTTCATTTAAGAACCAGATATATACAGCTTAGGTACCACTTCTTTAGATAGGTATTGGAGGATGGTGAGTTGAAGCTGGAATGGATCCATATAGATAGGAACCCTGTAGGTATGTTAACAAAGCTAACAAAGGAGAAGTTGAATCTTCATTCAACTTTTGTTGGTATTCAAGATTGAACTTGAAGAGGGATACAAGCCAAGAAACAAAATTAGATGATGTACAAGTATAGGTACAGGTGCAGCTATTTATCTCCAAGTGGGAGATTGTTAGGTTGTGGAGCTAAAAGCTTCACTAATGTAAATGGAGGAGGTTGTTGAGTTATAGAGAAATTGACATCAGTCTGATCAACTAATGTCAGTCATATTCAGTGTGCAGAGAAATTGACATCAGTTAGGGGTCAGCTGACATCAGTCAGACAGGAACCGACGTCGGCAACCTGTGTGTGCGTGCATTTGCATGCGCTTCCAGAACTGGTCTAATTTTAAATGGATAATTAGTTTTCATGTAAAAGACTAATTTTATTCTTGAGTCTACATTTCTAATTATTGTAATTAGAAAGTCTAATTATTGTTTGTATGGGATCTATTTAAGAGACCCATGGGGTTGTATTGTAATTAAGGACAAGGAAGAGATCCTTCCAATTGTAAGATCATTTGATCTGCAATTTTTGGAAGATTAGGTAGAATATCTACATGGTAAGTAAGATCAGGTTGATTTGTAGGTGTGCAAGATCAAGGAGATCTACTTAGAGTACTTTGAGTACTTGGTGGACTGGCAGTATTGTTACCGACTGGTGGAGGGTACAACTCTATGTTTGAGTTGTGGTTGTAATTGGTTGTGAGAGAGAGAACTCTTGAGAGAATTATGGGTACACCCAAGAGGTGTCGAAGAGTGTGATTTCTTCATTGTATTTCCTTCTGGAAGAGTGTTAATACAAGATTGTATTGTCTCTCATATTTTGTGCTGTTTCTAAATTCTAGTTACATTTTACTTCTAGTTTAATTCTGTGTTTAGTTGCTTATACAAGGTAATCAATTGTGCTCTTAATCCTAAAAAGTGGTATCAGAGCTATGTTTTCTCTAGTTCCTAACATAAGGGATCAATAACACTTACCCTTTACAAATAACACGATGCATTATAGACCAAAGGGTTGTAGTATTGTCCAAGTGGCTAAAATAGATGAAAAAGATTATTAGATACCTAGGATATGGTTCATTACTATTTTTGGTAGATTTGGGCATGGTTTAGACATGCATAAAAGCTAAAAAATGATATAATAAAAGGCCCTAATATAGGTCTAGGTTTAATCTAAGGATAATTTTGGTCTCAAGTGACACTCATTACATTAAAATGACATTTTAGATGACTACACAAATACTAAAACTAATTGTGATGATTTGATAGGAGGCATATGATAAATATAGTAAGTACAATAAAGGAATAAGTACTTTGATTTTTTAGCTAATTATGTGACTATGAACATGTTTTAACAATGGTAAATATATTAATGTAGGCCTAATATTCATCTAGTTTGAAAATTGTGTTTCTATCTACATAGGATCAATTATATCAAATTTAGGTAACTATCAACTATAATTATTTACTTGTAGTGGTCAATAATTACACTCCACCTTAAAACCCTAGGTATACTTGTGAGGAATAAAAACCTACATAAATTGGGAAAGTTTAAAATATTGAGCTAACCCCAGTCACCAATGTTGATGATTAATTTATTCTTACATATCCAATACTCCAAGGATGAAATCAAACCACTTGTACTTCTCCCACCTATTATGATTGTGATATTTTAATCCTTTGATATATAAATAAAACTAATAATTATTATTTCATACTTCAAATTATTTAATTTTACATGGATTTATTGTGCTTTAAGCATGGTTTATAACTACTCATAATGAATGATTAAAAATTTAATAATAATGGGGAAGATTTTATCAATGTCCATTAGTGTATAGATGTGTACTAGATGAGTGTCAACACACACACACACACACACACATCACACACACACATGAACACACACACATGCACACACAACGCACACACACACACACACACACACACACACACACACACACACACACACACACACACACACACACACACACACACACACACACACACACACATGTAGATATATACACACACACATATATATATATACATACATACATACATAATAAAATTCAACATAATTATCAATAAAAATATCAAGGAATTGTCAATGAAAATGTCAAAATTTTGACAGAAATGTCGATAGAATTATTAATGGAAATGTCAATGGACACATTTTTTGGTAAAGAAGTGCCTCTTGGATGGGATGCCTCCTTTTTCAAGAGCCTTTGAATTCTATATAATTTGGATATAAGGCTAAGAAATAAATGGAAGTTGAAGTGTGAGATATGTGAAGATTAATAAAGAAGTGAAGAAAGCAAGTGTGTGGGGAATAAAATGATATAGCATACAAACACATGAAAATTTTAATAATGAAATTAATTATTTAAATCATTCAATCATAATCATATTTTTGTGGAGAAGAAGAAGAGGAAATTGAATTTTCCATCATTCATTGATGAAGCAATAATAATAAGGTGGATGATTGTTTTAGTTGAGGGCAATTCCTCAAAAAGAAGAGATTGGTGTCTCTTGCTAAGTTGGTTCTTAGTAATGGGGGTTGGTGTCTTCAATAGGTTGGTGCCTACAAATTGTTTAGAGATGAGGATTGGTGTCTCTATTAGGTTAGTGCCTAAAATTTTTTTAATAAAAATTTTCTTTGTGGCTAGATTTGGATGGTATTTCCAAGCATTTACTCATTTTTGATTTTTCCTTTTAAGGGTTTCCACATAAACCTGGTGTCAATCTTTATCATTTTTATTTGAATTCTTTAATTATGGATATTAAATTTCATCAAGTAAAAGATTAAATTATACTAATTCACCCACCCCATCTCAATATAATCATGTACTTAATAATTCTTATTAGATAAGTTCCTTCAAAAATGATATAACCTCTAAAAGGTAGAACTTGGGAGCACAACTGGCTCGACAAGAAGGTTTCTCTATAAACAAGCCTCCATTTTTTGATTGGAACAAATTATGCCTTTTGGAGTATAATAATGAGAATATATTTAATGTATTTAGGGTTTTATATCCATCAAGAAATAGTAAATGGTTATACTACTCCATTATCTCCACCAATAGAACAAGCTACAAAGAAGGCCAGCAAGAACAATGCAAAATCTATGAATGCAATCTTGTGTGATCTATCATAATTGGATTTTGTCAAGGTGATGCATTATAAAATAGTAAATTAAATATGTGATAAACTAAAAAAAATATAAGAATTTGATAATAAGGTGAAGAAGGCTAAGCTTAAAACACATAGAAGATAATTAGAACATTTAAAAATGAAGGATGAAAAAAACATTGCAGCCTATCTGCTTTACATGGATGAAATCATCAACACTATCATAGGCATTAGAGAAAATATTTAAGATACAATGATTGTGCATAAATTATTAAGGTCTATCCCCTTAATATTTGATTCCAAAGTCTTTTCCATTAAATAAATAAGATATCTAGATATGCTAATAATGAACGGATTGCATAGGATCTTCAGGCATATGAAATGAGGACCAAAAAAGAGAAATCATCTAAGAAGGAATCAAACTTCAAAGCTTCTAAGAAATGCAAATATAAAGATCCTAAATTAAATTATATCACTAGTAATGAATAAGATGAGAAGGATGCTCTGTTTGTCAGAAAGCTTAAAAAGGGATCCATAAAATACAAAGGTAAGCTACCTTTCAATTGTTTCAATTATGGTAAAATAGGGAACTTTGCTACTAAATTTTCACATAAGTATGATATAGATGACGAGGAAAATCATAATGACAAAATAAATAAAAAGGAAAACAAAATTAACTACTAGAAAATATTACAATAATATGAAAATAAGAAAAAGTTTGGTAAGCTCAAGAAAAGTCTCTATTCTAAAAAGGATATAAGCTTGGCTAAGGAGAGTGATGAGAGCATATCACAAAGAGATAGAGAAGAAACTATGTTCATGGATATAGAAATAAAAAAGTATGACTTTATAGATTAAAACACCTTGGAAGAGGAAGAAGATGTTGAAGATGAGGGAGAGTTAGATATTGAAGAACTCACTTATGATTTAGGTGAGATAAAAGTGCTAAAGAAAAACAATTTGAAACAAAATTTAAAACTTTGAGAAATATGAAAAGGATGATTATAATTCAATAGATAAATTATCACAAAGCCTTGAGGAATCATAAAAGATTATCATTAGCCTAAAGATTCAAAAAGAGGAGGAAAAAAGGATAAAAGAAGAGGTGAGAATTCAATTGAAGATAAAAGAAGAAAATTGTGAGAGGCAAGAGTCTAAAATTGTTTCCTTGAGGAAGGAACTAGAGATAACAACCACTAAATTGAATAAAAGCCTCAAATTTGAAAAGAGTACCAAGATCTTAGATGATATAATAAATGGGAAAAGTTCACCATTTATAAAGATTGGTCTTGGATATAAAGAAAATCAGATGGCCAACAAATAAGATCACAAAGAGCCACCAATTAAGTCAAATGAGGAAAATATGAAAATCTATGTATATGTTCTCAAAAGTCCTATCAGCAATAAGAAAGAGAATCAAGTCCTACATAAAATAATCACTTTTCCAAAAAATAACAAGGACAAATTCAGAAAGTTCTTTCCTCCAAGGCAGGCACATATACCAGGTTCTAGACTTCCTTTTATGGTTATTGATATTTATGTAATCATTTTGGTCATAAAGCAAGAGATTGTAGGGCATGAACAATAAATAATTTTGTATGGAACAATAACATAATTTATTATGGGTCTTAAAATATAAACTAAAATCCATTCGCTCATTTAGTAGATTATAATGTCATATGCTATAAGTTTAAAAACTTTGGACATACAACACACTTCTGTAGAAGTGGTTTTATGAAACCGACTAGGTAGGAGAAGAAAGAGGAATCTATGAGTAAAAAAAGGAATAAACTTCAAAAGTATGGAAAAATAAGTAGGATACAGAAAAGGAGAGATATATGCTTGTGTAAACTACATTTCATGCACAAGAGGTGTCACTAAGATCATAAGAATCACAAATTTAGGGGGAGCTAATCATTGCATTATCTTTCAGATCCATAGATTCTTTGGTGATATGAATTCATAATACAAAGATGAAGATTAGCTAATGTATATTCTTTGTGAAAGTGATGATGTAAGTGATGGTACTATTATTAGAAACAAGTCAAAGAAGTTCGAATAAGGCAAAATGAAATTAGTCAAGGTGTAAAACATCTTACAACAAGCATGGGCCAATGTCAAGTGGAGATTGTACAAGGTATCTCAGATCTAAACAGTGATCAATATGAGAATGTTAATGAGTATATGGAGTATGATATGCATATAGAAAAGGAAGTGAAAAAGAGGAGTTAACACTTAAGTAGCTATAGATAATCCAAATGAATGTAGATAATGTCAAAAATCCTAGATTTGATCAAATTCAAGGAGAGAAAATGAGAAAAGAAGAAATCCTTATGCAAAAAGATAGGGGAGAGAATAAATATAATCATTTATTTGTGGTGATGTTAAATAAGATGACATGGATGTTTCCCATGATTTATTTAAGGATGGAAGTATAATAAACATCCATTTGCCATTGATGTCAAAAGGGGAGAATTAACAAAAGGGGGAGTGAAGGAGGAGAAATACAAGGGGGAGTTCATGTACTATTTTTCTACAATATTGACATCAATGAAAAAGGGGATGATTATTGGAATATTTTCATTGATTTCAAAGGAATTATAATTTATGTAACTAAAGTCAATAGAACTGTCAATGAAAATATTATTGAAATTGTCAACATAAATTTCAGTAGAATTGCCAATAGAATTGTTGAAACATTAATGGAAATGTCGATGGAATTATCAATGGAAATGTCTAAATGTCGATGGAAATGTCAATAGACACATTTTTTAGTGAAAAGTTACTTGTTGGATAGGATTCCTCCTTTGTGAAGAGCCTTTAGAGGCTATATAAGGTAGATAGAAGGTTCAGAAAGAAATGGAAGTTGAAGTGTGAGATATGTGAAGATTAATAAAGAAGAGAAGAAAGCAAATATATGGTGAATAAAATGATATATCATACAAACACATGCATATTTTAAAAATATAATTAATTCTTTCCATCATTCAAGCATAAGTATATTGTTGTGGAAAAGAAGGAGAGAAAATTGAATTTTCCATAATTTGTTGATGAAATAACAATAGTAAGGTGGAAGATTGTTTTAGTAGAGGTTGGTGCTTCAAAAATAAGATATTGGTGTCTCTTTCTAGGTTGGTGTTTAATAGTGGGGATTGGAGTCTCCATTAGGTTGGTTCTTACAAATTGTTTAAAAATTGGGATTGGTGTGTTTGGTAGGTTGGTGCTTAAAAAATTTTTAAGAAGAATTCTATTTATAGATGGATTTGGATGGTAGTTCCAAGTAGTTATTCATTTATGGTTTTTACTTGAAAGGGTTTCCACGTAAATCATGTGTCAATCTATTTCATTTTTATGTGAATGATTTGATTGTGGATATTAAGTTTCATTAAGTAAAATATAAGATTATATTGATTCATCTCCCCCCTCTTAGTATAAGCATGTGCAACACACACACACACACACACACACACACACAGATATGTGTGTGTGTGTGTGTGTGTGTGTGTGTGTGTGTGTGTGTGTGTATGTATATATGTATATATATATGTGTGTGTATATGTATACATAGATATGTATATGTATATATGTATGTATATATATATGTATATATGTGTATATATATATATATATATATATATAGACATGTATATATATATATGTATATGTGTGTGTGTGTCTATATATATATATATATGTATATGTACATGTATATGTATAGCTATTCTATATATGTATATGTGTGTATAGGTATGTGTGTGTGTATATATACACACACAAATCAGGTGTCAATCTATGTCATTTTTATGTGAATGATTTGATTGTGGATATTAATTTTCATTGAGTAAAAGATAAGATTATATTGATTCATCTCCCCCCTCTCAGTATAAGCATGTGTATAACACACACACACACAGATATATATATATATATACATGTATACATATATATATACATACATATATATATATATACATGTATGTATATATATATATGTATACATGTATATATATATATGTATATATATACACATGCATATATATACACATGTGTATATATATATATATATACATACATGTATATATACATATATATATACATGTATATATATGTGTGTATATATATATACACACACACATGTATATGTATATGTATATGTATGTATGTGTGTGTGTGTGTGTATTATACACATGCTTATACTGAGAGGGGGGAGATGAATCAATATAATTTTATCTTTTACTTAATGAAACTTAATATCCCTAATCAAATCATTCACATATACATATACATATACATATGTATATATGTGTGTGTGTGTATAGGTATGTGTGTCTATATATACACACACATATGTATGTATGCATATACATATATATGTATATGTATATCTATTATATATATGTGTGTAAATATATACACATATAATATATGTGTATATATGTATATACATACATACATATATACATATACATATACATGTGTGTGTGTGTGCGCGTGTTCGCGTGCGTGTATGTGTATACATACATATATATGTGTGTGTGTGTGTGTGTGTGTGCACACACATATACATATGCATAGATACACACATAGTTTTTAAATAAATAAATATTATTACTTAAACCTCTTCATGAAGGTGGAAAAATATTATAAATTTATAAAAAATCATGTGTGGTGGTCTAGTGTAAGTTTGAGTATTAGATACAGATCCTCCAAGCCTAAAACAATGGCTATTTTTCATGGAAACACAAAAATATCAAAAATTTGGAGCAAATGGCATACACCATTTCCTAAAGGATGTACATCTTATGTTGTGAAAAGTGTGTAACACCATTTAAAAAAGGGCATCCACCCTTTCCAATACTTAATTTTACTTGTGTTTCTATCATTTGTGATTTAGAATCTCTATGTAGTAAAATAGTAAAGGATATATATCTTATGTAGTGAAAAGTGTGTAAACCCATTTAGAAAATGGCATCCACCATTTCCAATACTTAATTTTACTTGTGTTTCTATCATTTGTGATTTAGAATCTCTATGTAGTAAAATAGGGCCCCTCTATGTTTTTTAATTCAATACTAAAGTTGTAGGAGTTAATATTTAGAAGATATTTTTTCAAAATATAATATGGGCACTTAGTTTTATAAATTTAAGTATTGAACATAAGGTTTTAAAATTACAATTGGTATATAGGTATATTATATGCATGATACAAATGTTCTCTCTCCCTCCCTCTCTCTCTCTCTCTATATATATATATATATATATATCGAATATGAAACCCTATCTATGGTTGAGGTTACATATAAATATATAGGTCTGAGCAGAGATATAGGGCACTAGTGCCATATAAATATATATGGCTAAATAGATAATGTTTTTCACTCTCCTTGACCTAGAAGATAAATACCTAGCTAAAATGGAGGGGAGTTAATAATAGTTTAGTGGAATGTCAAATTACCAACTATAGGAATTGAATCACCCTCTATCTCTTTCATCTTTACTATTCACTATTTACACTCTACATGAATGGTGAATCACCAACTGTAATAGGAATCAATATAATCACTTCGATCTCCCCACTTCATTAAGGAACTACCATAAGAGTGGCCCATAGTATAGAATATGCATTATAGACACTAATGGGTTTAATCCATATCTATATATTTATCATGGCCATATTTTTCTTTGGGTTTTAGGTTGAACTACATTGCCCTATATGAATAAAAAACTAGACTATGCACTACCTTCATTGGTTTCATAGGTTTTAGGCTAGTCATTAAAACTCACATAGAACACTATCTTGGCTTGGTTTTGTCCTTGGTACCACACCCCAACTACTCTAATATAGTATAGTACTAAGATCAAGAGGTGTAACAATGTTATTAGCTGCGTGAGTTGAAGATTGACCATTATTTATTTTGTTCTTGATTTCTAATATGGCTTGTAGGATTTGTGCATGATAGAGGAGCTATTCTCAAATACTATCTTTGAACTTTTGTACTATCTCATCTTTGTTGATAATAATTTTAAGCCAATTAAAATATATATAATCACCCCTTGACCCCTATATATATATATATATTGGGCCCCCTACCCCAAAATATTTAGTTATTTTGGCCCTCCTCCCCATCTCTATATATGGGGAGTTAGATAGATATAAAGGTCCCAATATAGGGTTTTTTTGTCCCTCTTTATAAAGTATAACTATATCTATCCCTATCTAAATAGATTGTTAAGAGGAGGGAGACTGTCCCAATTTTCAACTTGTATATCATCTTGTTATTGATTGTATTATTCAAATTCAAATGCATTATCATTTAAATCCACATAATTAGGGTGTGAATTAGCAATAAATAGAGTTATAATAGGTCCCTTATCCATGTTATAACATCAAATAATAGGAATCTAAATATGCTCTATAGAATTACCACCTAGTCTAACACTTCTTCTTAGTGGAAGAAAAAGTTTTCTTATATGGATTATAGTAAAAAAATTGGAATAGAGATGCTAAAATAGAATATATGAAATCTTAAAAATTTAAATCAACTACTAAAAATAGGAAAAAATAAGGAAACAAACCCTAATAACATCTATGGTTAGGGTTTGAGTAATTTTGGAAGTAAGTCTAGTTCACCAAATGTTTTAACTTTTTAGGGTTTTACTAATGTAAATATTATGATTGATTAAAGGGATGAGTAGTCTAAACTAGTGAAGTAATATTCATAAAATAATCACTAATTTTTTACAAATTTTGACTAGCTTTGACTTTATAAAAATAGTAATAAATATGTGTAAATAAAGGCTTATTTGGAAAATATCCAATATAGAAGATCTAAGTGTTGAAAATTAATATATGAATAGGTCTGAGTGTTATCAACTAGATCCATATATTAAAAATCCTCTTGGATAGTAGCACCATATTTGGATAATATCACCATGTGACTCTAGTGTCCACTATGCAAGAATGTTCCAAACTTTTGGGTATACTTGTGCCTATGTTTCTAGATCATGTTTTTGCATGTACAAAGTTTGAAACTCTATATTATGCCTTTAATAACTAATTTATTATGAATCCCCAAATACTCTAATACTTTTATGAGGGATCAAGCCTGATTTAAATCTCTCCACCTAAGTTTTGGTACAAGTGCAAATGATTCTAGAATGATAGAGGCATTTAAGGCCTTGAGTTTGCTTATTTTTGGAAATCTATAAAATATGAGCTTAGGAAAGTTGTAGATGGTAGTATGAATAATTAGGGAATAATAGGGATTAATAAATTTTATTATTCTCATCTTGTTTTGAGTTTGAAAAATTATTTTGCATCTAATTTCAATCTAGTTGATAGAGATATAAAATTCATATATTTATAGTGTTTTGTAGCTTGTGTAGATGATAAAATATGCTTAGGATAACCTTAGGAGGGTTTTAATTTTTAAAATGTATTCATTCATGAAAGATAGGGTAAAGGACATTAGCACCATTTTGGGCACACTAACACCATGTGGATCTAGTGTCCTTAATGTGGTGCTAATGTACAATTGGGCAGACTGCTAGGCACAAAAGACCAAGATCAGGAAATGAGGGTCTAAGACTATGTTTAAACTAATTAGGGATACTTGTGGTTTTCACAAAGGCTAGAAAAATGTGATAACATGCTCTAAGATATGTCTAGAGCTAAGCTAGCTATAGGTTATCTCAAGTATCACTCTTATCACTCAAATACCACTTTTAGGTGATTACACACATAGGGGTTTCTAATTAGATCTGTATTACATTCTCCTGCATTGCCTTAAAAGAACCTATATTTCTATAAATCTAGATAAATAATTGAATGATGGACCCATTTCATGAATAAAATGTAGAATAAGACCTTGAATAATTTGATTTTATATAAGAATAATTTGAATCACATGATCAATACAATGCAAAATGTCAACAATTACAAATAATAATCAATGGTTTGCATCACTCCTCATCTGATAATGCATGTAATTCACTTGACAATATAATATAGACTATTTTTAATGAAGTGGGAAATTTATCTTCTCAACTTGATGTAATGTTGCATTGAAGAGAAGTCCTAAGATAATTTTATTCTGATTAATTGTCGTATGAGGATGTTAAGAAAAAATAACAAAAGAAGATGTGTGTACTTTGTTTGTTAAGCCTAAAATCAACCAACCACCACTGATGAAATGAAACCATATTGGTATTGACTGGTGTGTTTATGAGGGGATAAAAAATAACATTTAGGATAGGTGGTGGATGGTTTTTGATGAGCCTCCATGCAAAAACAATGAGGTTATGTTATATTTTTTGAAAAAACTTTACTGTGAGTTTGTGATTCAATCAATTCAAAAATATTTTGACATGAAGGTCTCCTAAGGTATGGTAGGTGGGTTTTCATTTTATATACCTAATTTTAGGCAAGACCAAAATCATCCTAATCAAGTTTAGAGAAATAGAAGGATAATAACACATGATTCTATCCCTTAAATTTTACATCATACCATACAAATGGACACCTTTGAGGTGGTTACAAGTCTAAATAAAGCTATGATTTACCATGGTATACATATATTGTGGACTTATGTTCATATTAAAGGTGATGATAACTCTAGTTTTGGTATTAGTGTTAGTGGTAGTGCAGTTAGTGGTGTTGGTGGTAGTGGTATTGGTGCTAGTGGTAGTGGTGTTGGTGGTCGTGGTGGTAATGGTATTAGTGATTTTCACTCCTTATTATCATGCTATAGTTATTATACATCATTATGAATCATGTGGGAGGAAGTGTACATGACCTCCTCTTTAGGTATGATATAAATAGACTATATATGTCGATACTAGACCTACATTTGTGTAACATACTAGTACCCAGTAGTTTATGTTATCTACAGTTACTTTAGCATCTCATGACACAATAAATTCTCATTATATTCCATATATAACTCCTTTATTACCTTATAACACTAAAACACCTAAGTGTATTCTTTATATAGTTTCTTTAGGACCTTAGGAGACTAGAATGCTAAATCATATGTCACCTATAGATGATTTAATAGATCATGACACTACCATGCTAGATATTATGCCAGATGTAGTAGCTTTACTAACTCCTCTCAAGACACATAAACCTATTATGTAGGTTTTATCTCTTTACCATCTGTATTTGATACATAGTTTTAATTTTAATTATAGTTTGTTTATGTTTGTAAAATGATATTAAGTTTATTTTTTAGTACGTGCTTACTAAATTGACTAATTTATTTGACTAAGTTTTTTATTTGTTACATTTATAAATGATTAACAATATTTTGGGTAGCTCAGTAGGCCTTAATTCTATTGTAGAGGTTGTAATTGGTACTGGAGTACCCTATACTCAAGGTTGGAAACTTTCAAATTACATATTTATGCATGTATATTTATTGTCCCTTGAATAAAAAACTATGTTTTAAGGTATATATTATAGTCATATATTGTTTTTATCATGCTCATTGGATTCACACATTATTCATTTATTAATTTTATAAATGATGAGGGATGTTATGGGCACCCCTCATAAATGATAATAAGGTTTTCTTAATGTTGTGGATACATTTGAGGATCCACTATATCCATAGTAGGGCATGACTCAGAGATTGACTTTGGTGAGAGCACATAGTGATTTTTTTTTTAGCTACAAGCAATCATATTATATGTCATATTTACATAAATGTATGCACATTTAGGTCTAAATATATATTTATTCTCTAAAGGATTATCCATCGTAGGTTTATACAAGATCTTAAATCTGTAGACAACTATTTAGGTGGAATAGATTCAGACTAAAATCATTTTTTTAATTTTTTTTCATGAAAAAATTATCATTTTTGATAGAACAAGCAATATGATTGCATATGAACAACAAATATATATGTGAGACCAATAAAAAATACATTCACCATGAAAAAATGAAAGCAAAGTTGAACACACCATAACATAAAAATACCATAGGAAAACCTCATGAAGAGGTAAAAAAAACCCACCAAGATTACTCATTATTGTAGAAATAAAATGTACCCAATAGAAGCTTTCTCTTCTTTTTCTTCTCTCTTTTTTTCATTACATCTTACAGTATAAAATCTTCATTATATAGGCAAGATAATCTAACCATTATAATGTGGCATTTTTCAAACACCACATTAATGGGTCCAACCTCTCCAAAGGTCATTTAATATATTTTATTATTTATTTACATGAGGATAAACTCATGATAAATAATAAAATATATTATTATTTAACCAATATAATTTAATGTATCAAGGGTACATAAATAACGCCACTTAACCATTAATTATTCTAATACTCTTCCTTAATGTTAAGTGGGGATAAATGTCATAATCAAATTTATAACAAAAAAGTTATACTCCATGAACCAACCACATGATGAGTTTTATGAGGTAATAACATGATGGACTTACACTCCATGAACCATCCACATGATGAGTTTTAAGAGGTAATAATTGAAGGAAACATCCTTAATCATGCCATAGTCACCTTTAAATAAATTATGTTATGTAAAAATAGTCACCCAAAGGTATTATACTATTTAATTATAGATACATAAAGGTATTACACTATGTAACCATAATCATAGAGTCACCTTTAAAGGAATTACACTATACAACTATAGATACCCAAAGGTATTACACTATGTAACCACAATCACATAGTCATCTTTAAAGTAATTACACTATACACCCATAGACACCTAAATGTTTTGCACTATGTCTCCATAGGCACCTTTAAAGGAATTACACTATGTTATCATAAACCACTTAGAGTGAGTTTAGGTTAGTATGATCATGAGACTACATCTCATAGTGAGAACACATTCCAAAATTTCTCATGAATAATCAACCAAGTTTACTGGAGTCTTTTATAACATAAGGATCTCCATGCTACTATGTGTTGGGTACAATGTAGACTTTCATATGAAGTTTACCAAAATCACATAAAGTGATATATTACAATTATTTGTAATAATAATAAGTATAGATAAATAGAAGAAAACACTCGACCCACATGATTGTTAAGAAGTGACATTATCATGCAAACTCCCCCTCAATGACAACTTTGATAGGCCCAAGAATGAATGAACTTAAATAGGATTTAGTTTATTGGTGTTACATTAGATTTTTTAACAAATATATACAACTTTGACTATCACCAAGAATATTGATACGATAAATAACTTCCACATGATGTTCTTCTATCATCCTTCATAGTCACAAGGCTTCTTTAGCAACTTCCACATGAAGTGTTCCAAGTGATAGCACCTACACCAAACATAAACACATATCCATGAGTATAATCATAATAGTATGGTTAGCATTATAATAATCAAATAAATTAGCATGATGAAATGAAGAATAATATAAATCAAAGTTTATAGTTCTTTTTATATGTTGAAGTATTCACTTTGCTAATTTCTAATGATCTAAGTATGGATCCTACATGAATCTAGAAGCAAAACCCACAACTTATGAAATATATATCCTAATAATGATTAGATAAATCAAATTATCAATAATATATGTGTGTGTGTGTGTGTGTGTGTGTGTGTGTGTGTGTGTGTGTGTGTGTGTGTGTGTGTGTGTGTGTGTGTATTGTTGATAATTTGATTTATCTAAGCATTATAAGGATATATATTTCATAAGTTATGGGATATATATATATATATATATATATATATATATATATATATATATATATATATATATATATATATATATATATATATATATATATATAAGAGTTAGTTTTATTGCACATAGTTTTTGGATCAAGCTTTAACACAACCTTCAATAGGAGTATATGTAAGCTTGCAATCAAGCATGTTAAATTTAACAAGTAGGTTATGTGAGGCACATATAATAAATTTACTAATAATTTGATACTAAATTAACTAAACATTACATATATTATTAGGAATAATTCATATTATAATTTGAGTCATGAATATATATTTTCTTTTAAAGTTGACACTACAAGTTTGTGTTTTATGCTAAACTGATAAAAAAAGGCTTAGAAAGCAAAAATTTTAATGTGTTTGATACTTGATTTTGAAATAAAAACACATATTATAATGATTAAACAATAACATCCACTTTATTTTATTTCAAAATAATTCAAAAAACATAAATAATTGCCACAAGGGTGAAAGTTACAAGTATCAAAAAAATGGTCACGAGTGTCGTAAATTAAACTATTTAACCAAATTATTGTAAAAATAAATAGTAAGATGTTTCAAATAAAATAAAGGACCTTATTAATGTATTCATAATGTTTTAAATAATATAAATCAATTGGTTGGATGACTATGGTCGACAAACAGTTGATAGGGTCAAATGCCGAACAAAGGTCAAAAGTAGCCATTGATTTTTACATGAACCAAGTCATGAAAATTGGAATAATTAAAAAAAAGTTTTTTAAGTAAGTGAAAAAAATGGTCAAAAGATTTGTTAAGAGATTTTAAACTCTAGACGTGTCTGCTGTAGGTGTAACAATAAAATTAAGCTAGCCATCTAACCCATTGAGCATGTTAGAAAACTAAATACACTACATTATATTTAATCCTTTTCTAATATGATTTTTATTTAAAAATAAATTAAAAAAATAGAATTAAATATTTGAAAAAATAATTAAATGCATGAAAATATTTTGAATTTGTAAAAGAGATTTAAAAAAGGCACGGAGGGGGCCATTGCCTATGTGGATAAAAGAGATTTAAATAAAAACTCTATTTACTAAATACTTGCATTAAACTATTACATACCCTTTTAAATTTTGTTTTAGCATGCTCCAAGAAAGAATGGTGAAATGGAGGATACAAGGATCTTGTAGAAGCTATAGGAGGTCAAATCAGGATCTGTAAAGCTTGAGATCACCTCTAAATGGCTCTCCAAAGCATCTAGGTGACTCAGATATTGCTTGCATAGATTGAAAGTTGATTTTTTAATTATTGTTGATGTAAGAATCCATACTATGATGACTAAAAAAGACTAAACATCTCATAAATATTCTCAACTCCTTCAACTGGCCTCTCCACTTAATTTTGAAGGCAAAGAAACTAACAAATCACCCTTCTCAGATTAGAAAAACACTACAACTTAATTTTTTAAATTTTTTTCTTAAGAAGCCTATTTCTATGCTAGATTCGCTTTCTACATTCAAAGAGAGAGAAATGAGAAACTAAGAAGGAAATGGTCTAAGGCTTGTATGTACCTGGATGAAGTCATGCGCACCGTTATCCAGACGTCATGAGAACTCCTCTTTGGTTGTGGAGGATGACACCTGTAAGAGAAAGAGACTAAGACAAAGAAGGCATTATATGAAGAGATGGTGGGTTGCCAAGCAAAATCTTGATCCCAAAAGTAAAAGCTTAAGGAATGTCAACTCACTGATTGATAAAAGGATGTCTGATAAATAGCAGAATGATAAAAGACTGCAATGATAAAGACTGAACAAGAAATGGAAACAAATGCTTACCTGAATGATGCCGTCGGCCTGGTCACAGTCACCGACATTGGTGGTCCTACCGGCATCGATTGTCAATGTCTGCCGACATCGATTAGTCTGTCGACATCGATTGGGGTAGTAGTCTCTATGGCCGGCGTCAGTCAGGGCAGTAGTCTGTGGACAAGGTCTAGGCAGGGCTGTGGTCTGTGGACAAGGTCTGGTCACCTCTGTGGTCTATAGACAGGGTCTATGGACGTGCAAAATGGTCTGGAGAATGGTTTGAGGTAGTCTGAGGGTCTGGGTCTGGTCTAAGGTAGTCGAAGGGTCTGTGCAGAGATACAGGGGAGTCAAATGGACCGAATGTCAAATGGATAGAAGGGTAGAGGAGGCCAATAGGGAGACAGGGAAATAAGGATTTGGGTCTGGCCTAGTTGACAGTCTAGTCTGGGGGGTGATATTACTAGAAAGTAATAACTAAAAACATAATGAAAACACAGATAATATACATACCTATGGCCTACAGAAGGAGTGCTACTGATCCCTGTTCCTGTTGTTGATGTAGCTTGTGTGGAGTACCTATTGCTGTTGTAAAAGCTTGCTGTGTGAGGGAGAGTGAGAGGTCTAGTTTGAAGATTGGTAGATTGATTGGCAGAGTGGCGAATGGTTGAAGACTAAAAATTCAAGGATTCTAGAGTTAGATCAAGATTAGGGGCCAAGAATTTGTGATTAGATCCGCCAGAGGTTAGAAATTTGATTTAAGTAAAAATGACGTTGGTGATACCGTCGGCATCAGTCGACATTTGACCGACGTCGGCAGGTGGAGAATGAGTAAAAGAGCCACCAAGCCCATTCTCCATCTGCCAAGTGCATGATCCATTGGAGAATTGTCGAATGTTGGGCTAAATATGCATGAGAATTGGTTAGGCGATTAGAGAGAAGTAAGAATAGGTCTTGGGTGTGTCATAGGGTGGGAAATAGTCCAAGGCGAGGTGTCAGACGAGGTGTTATAGGTGATGTGTCAGGGGGGAGGATAATTATTAACTTAAAATAAGATAATTATTTCAAATTAATAATACATGGGTTAGGAGTGGTTAAGTGGACCAAAGGGGACTAAGGGGGAGAAAGGACCAAGGAGTAGACACGATTTTGGTGTCTACATTTGCCCCTTTTTATGTTGTTGGTTGTTCTGGATGAATTGCAAGACAAAAATAGGAGTTGATTGCCCCAGGTGTGGGATAAGGTTGACTTTGTCTTATTGGTTATTCAAGTGAACTGCAAGACAAAAATAGGAGGTTTGGTTGCCTCGATTATGGATGAGGTATTCCCCCTCAAAGCAGGAGTCGAGGGAAAGGAACCTAAAATCAGGTGCTGATTTGACAAAGAGTGGATGAAGATGGTGAAGATAGAGTGAGAACGCTGCAAAAGTCATGATTGTGCGTACACCACATCACAAAATGGTCAGGTCAAATTATCGTAGGTCAAAGGTCGAGGAGTGCCAAAATTGAAATAATCGGGCCCCAGCATTTGGTCGTTTGCTGATTGGGTTATTCAATCTAAGCTGAAGCTCCAATGGTCATCGTGTTCCAGGTATCTCAGGCTCAGGAAGTGCTCCCAAAAACATGAAAATGTCACAAGTAGTGGGGATCAACCGGCTTGTGATCCTATACTTGTGAAGGTCAAAAATATGTGCACAATTTTGCTAACCATTCATGAGGTAGCATACATGCAAAAACAACCAAGGCAAAGTCACTTTGGAAGTGGTCATAGTTGAAGGAGATAGTCGTGATCTCCATGGTCATTGGTCAAGGTGGATAGACGAAGGAATGGCCAAGCTAACCTCAAAAGGCCCCATGTCAACTGAGTGATACCTACATAGCCCCTGTTGGAAGGGCCTCAGGCCAATGTAGTTCTCCCTAAAAGGGAGGAATGGTCAAAGGTAATGGACTAGTTTTGGTCAAGGGCAAGGTCATGGATGGTTTTTGGATGAGGTCAAGGTCAAGTGATGATGGAGAAAAAGATGTTATAGCCTTTTCCAAATGGTGTACTCTGTAACATTGGTCGAGGCTTTTTCATCCCTAGCAATTATCCATAGTCATGATGGATGTATGCTAAAAATGAATTGAAGTCTATTTATGCTTCAGCAAGTATTGGTTTATGCTTATAATAAATTGTGTTTGGTCGATAGTTTCCATGTGTATTGGTGTCCATAGAAACTATGTGAGATGGACTATGATGATGTCTGATGTCATGTTGTTGGTTTGAAAATATTTTGGTTGGTTTGGTTTGAATTGGTTGGGTAGAAAAAAGTTTGGTGGAATGTGACCAAAGTGTAGAGAAAAAGTGAAGGCAAATTGCTCTTTCATTGACAAGGATCAAAATGAGGGCATAGATAGGGGTTGCTAGAGCAAAAAGCCCCATTTATGCATTACATCATTGACCAGTGTTGTGCTAGAGAAGTAATCAAATCACTTGACGTTAAGTGAGCTCAAAGTCCCTTGAGTATGCTGGGGTGTTAAGTAGGATATGTGATATGAGAGGATGGGGTAACCCTTTTTGGTGGCAGGAATAACCTTACCCCTTTTATAGGTGACCCAAGAATGACTATAGGCATGTCCATGACTTTATAACTGTTAGTCATTTTTTTTTTGGTGCAGACTGATCAATGCGGGAAGTCTGCATTGGGATGTTGTTTTGCTTGTGGTCATTTGTGAAGCTGATCGATTTGGGAAGCTTAAAAAAAAGTGTTGTCTGTAGCAAGATTTAGTCATAGCCATCCTTCGAGGGAGTGGTCTATATTTTGCTTTATATGTTTTTTTGATATGTCTTTGGCCTAGCTATCCTTCAAGGGAGCAGTCTAGTAATACAACAATTGTGTAGCTGTCCTTCAAGGGAGCAGTCTACATTTAGAGTTTTATGACCTTTGATATGATAGGTATCCCATTTTTGACATGTGTTTGTTGACTAAAGCTTTAGCCATGGACAAGCCTCTAGAGGTTTAAGGGTTCCCTTTTATTAGGACAAAGCATTACTGCTTAACAAAGTGTTGGAGAAATAGGGTTGAAAGGAATAGAAATGACAATGACAGGGGGTTGCTCAAGGGACGAGCTCAAGTAAAACGTCAAGTGATCGAGTACTAGACTAACAATAGAATGGTCAAAGATGCAAGGCATAAAAGGGGCTCAGGTTCTGATAAGTCCCTAGGCCATGCTTGTGCATTATGATAAGGTCTGAGTCAATCAGGAGCGGACTTGCGCCATTTTCTTCTTTCCAGATTGGTCACGTATTGATGTTGGATGTGAAGCCAGTTGATATGGTCACTGGTTGGTCAAGACTGGTTGAATGTTTTGATAAAAAAGTTGGTTGAATGTTTGGATTGAATGTTTGGTCGAGGTCATGATTGATAATTGGTTAGTGTCTGGTCAATGGTCTAGTCGATGGTCTGGTCAATGTCTTGGTCGAGATTTGGTTGAGGTCTTGGATTGATGATTTGGTTGAGGTCTGGTTTGAGGTCTGGATTGATGATTGGTTGATGTCTGGTTGATATTTGTTGATATTTGGTTGACGGTTGGGTTGAAATTGGTATTAGGTCGATGAATGGTCAAATTTGGTCGAGACTGGTTGAAGCTTGGTTGATTGATTGGGTGAAAAGGTTGGTTGATTGATTCGGTTGAGTCTGGTCGAGGCTGGGTTGAATGTGTAGTCGAGGTTTGGGATTTAAAAGAATGATTGATATTTGGTTGAGACTGGGTTGAAAGTTTGGTCGAGGCTTGGATGAAAGTTGAATTCCCCCAGTGGCTAGGGGGAAGGTTTGACAAATTAGTCAAGGTCGGTTGAGGCTTGGTGGTTAGATTGACTATGTTGATGTTAAATAAGGGGGTCAAAGGCAACAAAGGGACCATAGTCTGGCATGGAGATCCTGATTTAAGTAATGAAGTTGGAGAAGTATGGGTTGGTGTTAATGATTTGTCAAAGGGGAGGTCAAGAGGATCCTTGATGAGAAGGGTATCCTTTCTTCATTGTTGACAAGTGACAGCTTTAAGAGCACAACAACGCTCAGTGTCATGTCCTAGAGTGTGGTGATAATGATATAATTTAGAGTTGTCAAACTAAGATGGTCTTGATCCAAGAGTCGATGAGTGGGGTGGTGTTGAAGGCTTGCTACTAACATGGTCGAGAAGGAAGGTGTCATTCCGTAGACATTGGTGAATGACAACCTTGAGGGCACAACAATGCTCAGTGTTGTGCCCAGGCGTGCGATGATACGCACAAATTTGAGTGTCATCGAACCAAGGTGGTTTTGGTCCAAGAGATTGATATGGTTTAAGAGGTAGGAGATTGATGCGAGATGACTGCAACAATTACCGTAATAGCAAGGTATAAGAACCTGCTAATGGGTCTATGTGTTTTGTTGCAGTGGGAGTTGATGATTTTGGTTTAGGAGGCATTGGTCGATGGATTGGAGGAGATATATGTCTGATGGGTTGATAGAGTAATGGAGGCGACTTGCCTCTGTGAAGTATGGGAGTAGGAAGCGCCCCTATTAAAGTGGATGGATGCGGGCCCAAGATTAAAAGTAATGATGAAGGTGGGAGAGGAGTCCTCCAGTGTAGTTTAGTGGCCTTCTTTGGTTTGGGTTGAGGGCCACCATTGTGTGATGTGAGGTTAGATACGGGTTTGGGTTCAGATGTGGATAGAGGTGAGTGAGATGTAGCAATTTCATGCAAAAAGCAAGAGGAAACTGTGATTGGGTCTTCCTCGATCGAAATGGGTGAAGAGACTGGTTCTTCTCTTGGTGGAGAAGAAATAGGAGAGTGTGGCTCCTCAAGAGGGTAGAGGGCAGGGATGATGGTGCCTTTTACTTGTGGTTGAGGAGTAGGCAAGGTAGAGTCCTCCATTAGAAGAAGGAAAGATGAAGGTGGGCTTAATGGCATAGGTATGGTCAAGGCATCCTCCAGTATAAGAGAGGTCACTGGAAGACTAATGGGAGAAGAGGGTTCTTCTACATGTGATGGATGAATAGGAGAAGAAGACTCTTCTCCTTGTGAAGGAGGTTGGTGAGGGACAAAAGGCAAGATAGTGTTGACCGTGTGAATATCATGCTCATGGGAGCTATCAGCCATAGTCTGGACGTGGTTTTGAGTAGGTGGATGATTAGGGAATGGTTGTTTGAATATGTCGATGTGTTGGTTGGGTGGGGTGTTTGGGTTATCCAAAACAAGATCCCCCTTGTCGATCATGTCTTGGACTATGTTTTTGAAGGTTCGGTAATTGTTGATGTCATGGCCATGGATGCGATGAAAGTGACAAAAGTTGGCCTCCATATACCATGAAGGGAGGGCTTTTGAAGGGTCAAATTGAGGTGGTCAGATTGGAGGGAGATTGAGGACCCCCTGCTTGACAAGTTTTTCCAAAATGGAAGCGTATGATTCTCCAAGTGGAGTGTATGAACGCTGGATGTACCATTGTTGGAATTGTTTGGTGATGCTTGGAGATGTAGAAGGTTGAGAGTGATTAGTTGTTGTCAAAGATGGTGATCTAATGACCACAGTGTTGGCCACTCCTTTGGACTTAGAGTTGGCAAAAGAAGAAGGTCTAGAAGAAGAATGGTCATTAGTTCTTGCATTAGTATTACGCAATTTGACTTTATCCTCTTCAATGGCACAGAGTTCGAGCTTTTGGGCCATGGTGAAAGTTTCATCAAAAGTGTAGAATGTCTGAATCCACAAGGTGGAAGAGATGTGCTTGGCACATGCTCGAGAAAAGAGCTCAATGAGCTCAGGTTGAGGCAAGGAGAAGGAGAGTTGGTTAATCAAGCCTCTCCAATGAGTGACAAAATCGACTATTGATTCGTCATCAAATTGCCTAATGGAGTAGAGGTCTGTGATCGAGACTTGTTTGGTGATGTTGATAGAAAAATGGTCGAGAAATAATTGGGCAAGTTGAATGATTGAAAAGATAGAATGTCTGGTAAGAGAGCTATACCAGTCAAGGGCGGGGCCAGAAAGTGACATGGGGAACGTGCATAAAAGTAACGCATCGTCATGCACTATGAGGTAGCAGGCATGTCTGAATGCCCGTAGATGTTGTTACAGGTCTTCCTTACTCTGGAAGTGAGTAAATTTAGGAATCCCCCACTGGTTGGGGTATGGTCGGATAGGGACAGAAGGATGGATGGGTTCATTGCAAATTTGCTCATACGAGAGAGCATTGCGTGAACTAAAAATAGAGGTCTCGAGACTGGACATTTTATCCATCAGCATCTTGATGAGATCTGTTGATGGATTGGTAGATGGGGCACCCCCTAAGTTGTAGGGCACTTAAAAAGTGTTGGAAGGGGCATACAATGTAGTCAGTTGTGCTTGTAGGGGTGTAACATATGTGTAACTAGTCGCAGGGACAGAAGTGTAGGCCAAAGGTGGTTGGGTTATGAAGGTAGAAGGCATAAGTTGACTGAATACCACCAAAGGTGGTTGCATGGTAGCATTGGAAAAAGGAGAGGTAGACACTCCTGCATTTATGGGCACAAGAGTGTGAGGGGTCGAGACAATCAAGTTCTGGTATGATGTAGAACTTGGTTGAATTACATGTGGTTGAGGGGGTAATGGAACCCCAATGGAGGTTGGTCTAAAAATAGATGGGGAGGCCAAACTTTGCGTATTGGCCATGGTCAAGTTAATGGTTGAGGCAAAAGGCTGGGTAGCGGATGGTGTTAGTGTCATCGCCGCTTCACCCGAAAGGTCTCGCGTTGGGTTTCTTGCGAGATAATTTTGGAGCGCTGTGACATTGAGGTCCAAGAATCTTTCGAAATCTTGGTCCCCTTCAGGGATGATGGGGGTCTGAGTTGGGGTTGGTTGAGTAGGAGTTCTTTTTGTCTCTGAGTGAAACTCCATTATAGGACTGGGTATAGATGGGGAAGGCAGAAGTGATTGATGGCTAGCGTGGTCAAGAAGGGCCTTGGTTTGAATGCGTGTCAAAACCATTCAAGGCAAGAAGGGTCAGGTTTCAAAAACTGTGTTTTTCCAGTTTTAGAAACTCAAAATGTGGTTTTGGCAGAAAAAGGGTCAGGTTTTAGGCTACTATTTTGGGAAAAAGAATTGTGACAGTGACCGATGTCGGTTGAAAAACTGATGTCAGTGAGAAATATGACCGACGTCGATCAGATAACTGATGTCGATGGAGGAAGGTGACTGATGTCGATGGTAAAGCTGATGCCAGTGACTGTGGTTTCTAGAAACTCAGAAAATTTGAAGATTCTGGGAAAGAAAAAAGAACGTCTTCACTAGCTCAAAAAACCAGATAGGAACAGAAAAATAGAGATGGAGACAGACAGGCCCTAAGCGTTAAATCCTAAGAATCAACTTTTAGAATCTTGTTGGCTTATGCCTTAAAGTGATGTTTGGGAGGTTGGCTATTAGAGAGGTCCTAGAAGAGGTAGTCTATGGATGGTTTTAGGTTTGTTTAGGTGCTCAAGAGTCTAGGTTAGGTTCCATACATGGCCTAGTGCTAAGGAGCAAGCTCCCCTCACTTCACGAGTCCAGTGGTAAGCTGGTCTCACTTAGCCAAAATATATTTTCCCTAGAGATTAGACTCTACCAGAGAACAGAGTGGGCTTTCCCCTTGGTGATGAAATCCAAGTAGGATCACCGGGATGGGTAAGGTATCTGCTGGGGGATGAAATCCCAGTCGGGCCTTGTCTCAGGTAAGTTTGATGTTTGATTTGGTGCAAGTGGTTCAGTTGTGTAACATTAAGTGGACTAAGATTAATTCAATATGTGGTTATTAATTACTAAGTGCGGACTAAGAAATGCAAGCAAGTAGAAATAGAATGCAATTTATTTTTAAGCCCAAGTTGAAATGTTAAGTTTAGATGAAAACAAGTTGAGAAAGGGTTGAAGGATATGATTTTTGACTAGTCTAGAAAAGCAAGAAAAGAAAGAAAAGTTATTTTTATTCCTGCTTATGATGTTGTTTAGAAGAGAAGAAAGAGGTGAAAAGGGAGAAACCTAAGGCACCTAAATGAAAAAAGAAGGAAAAGAACCCAAGGAAGGCCCTAAGGTCCCACCGGGCATGCCAGAATGTTTCTATGCTAGATTCGCTTTCTACATTCAAAGAGAGAGAAATGAGAAACTAAGAAGGAAATGGTCTAAGGCTTGTATGTACCTGGATGAAGTCATGCACACTATTATCCAGACATCGTGAGAACTCCTCTTTGGTTGTGGAGGATGACACCTGCAAGAGAAAGAGACTAAGACAAAGAAGGCGTTATATGAGGAGATGGTGGGTTGCCAAGCAAAAGCTTGATCCCAAAAGCAAAAGCTTGAGGAATGTCAACCCACTGATTGATAAAAGGATGTCTGATAAATAGCAGAATGATAAAAGATTGCAATGATAAAGACTGAAAAGGAAATGGAAGCAAATGCTTACCTGAATGATGTTGTCGGCCTGGTCATAGTCACCAACGTCGGTGGTCCTACTGGCATTGATTGTCAACGTCTGTCGACGTCGGTTAGTCTACCGACATCGGTTGGGGTAGTGGTCTCTATGGCCAGCATCTGTCAGGGCAGGAGTCTGTGGATGAGGTCTGGGTAGGGCTGTGGCCTGTGGACAAGGTCTGGTCACCTCTGTGGTCTATAGACAGGGTCTATGGACGTGTAGAATAGTCTGGAGAATGGTCTAAGGTAGTCTAAGGGTCTGGGTCTGGTCTGAGGTAGTCGAAGGGTCTATGCAGAGATATAGGGGAGTCAAATGGACTGAATGTCAAATGGATAGAAGGGTAGAGGAGGCCAATAGGGAGACAGAGAAATAAGGATTCGGGTCTAGCCTGGTTGACAGTCTGGTCTGGGGGGTGATATTATTAGAAAGAAATAACTAAAAACATAATGAAAACACAGAAAATATACATACATGTGGCCTGTAGAAGGAGTGTTGTTGATCCCTATTCCTGTTGTTGATGTAGCCTGTGTGGAGTACCTGTTGCTATTGTAGAAGCCTGCTATGTGAGGGAGAGTGAGAGGTCTAGTTTGAAGATTGGCAAATTGATTGGCAGAGTGGCAGATGGTCGAAGACTAAAGATTCAAGGATTCCAGAGTCAGATCAAGAGCAAGGGCCAAGAATTTGTGATTAGATCTGCTAGAGGTTAGAAATTTGATTTAAGTAAAACCGACGTCGGTGATACTGCCAGTGTCGACCGACATTTGATCGACGTCGGCAGGTGGATAATGAGTAAAAGAGCCACCAAGCCCGTTCTCCATCCGCCAAGTGCATGATCCATTGGAGAATTGTCAAATGTTGGGCTAAATACACAGGAGAGTTGGTTAGGCGATTAGAGAGAAGTAAGAATAGGTCTTGGGTGAGTCATAGGGTGGGAAATAGTCCAAGGCAAGGTGTCAGATGAGGTGTTATAGGTGATGTGTCAAGGGGGAGGATAATTATTAACTTAAAATTAGATAATTATTTCAAATTAATAAGACATGGGTTAGGAGTGGTTAAGTGGACCAAAGGGGACTAAGGGGGGAGAAAGGACCAAGGAGTAGACATGATTTCGGTGTCTACAAAGCCATACCAAGCCATATAGGGCCATTAATAGAGGTTGAAGAAAACTAAAACAAGGTTTGACAGAGGTTTATAGGCTCAGGAAAGAGTTTTAAAGGCCCAAAAACTGACAAAACACCCTTCAAGGACCAAAACAAGAGCAAAAGATCTTTAAAAATATTAATTTTTTTACCAAAGATGTATAATAGTGAGCTTACATGGAGTTAAAAAAGCTTAGAAGGGATGCCTTAGAGGCTTTGAGGAAGCTTTAGGTAGCTTGGAAATTGGTTAAATCTCCTTGAGACACAAGAATCATACTACAGAGACTAAATAAGGATATTTTGATTGAATTTTAAAAAAATGGAGGCCGTACAAAGGCCATACAAGAACATCCAAGCATTGATTTTCTTGCTTGTTGGCTTTCATAATGCTTTCAACTACCTATAAGTGCTAGATCTATAACTAAAGAGCTTCAACCACCTTCATACAGATGATTAATCTAAAAAACAAGAAAATTTTAAGATTTTTAATTATTAAAGAATCATTTTAAGAATCTAAGTTAGATCTATGACATGAAAATAGGCTTGAAATATGAAAAAATGAACAGATCTAAAATCTCTAGGCTCTAAGAGAGGAAAAAAATAAAATGACTTACTTCTACTAAAGGAGAAACTTGAAAAATACTCATGCACATACCATGGCTTGAAAATAGATGAAATTAGGCTTGAACACAAGCCAAAGACCTGATCTCTGATCTTTCCACTTGATCACACATCAACCGAATCTGATACCATGATAGAATAAGAAATATAATTACATCAAATACTGGATCTAGATGTGAGACCAATAGTAAAGACATTCACCACGAAATAATGAGAGCAACATTGAACACACCATAATATAGATATGATGTGGGAAAACCTCATGAAGAGGTAAAAAAACCCACCAAGATTATTCATTATTTTAGAAATAAAATGTACCCAATACAAGCTTTCTCTTCTTTCTCTTCTCTTTTTTACATTACATCTTACAATATAGACTTTTCATTAAATAGGAAAGGTAATCTGACCATTATAATGTGACCTTTTCCAACCACCACATTAATGGGTCCAACCTCTCTAAAGCTCATTTACTATATATTTTATTATTTATTTACATGAGGATAAACTCATGATAAATAATAAAATATATTATTATGTAATCAAAGTAATTTAATGTATTGAGGGTACATCAATAACACCACTTAACCATTAATTATTGTAACAATTTTTTTTATATAATTTTAATGCATTAAATTTTATATTTCATATGTTGTGCAGACAATAATTTTTAGAGGATGTGGATCAAATATTTGATGACTTGCATGCTAACAAGAGAGTCCCTCCTTGTATTGAGGCATCCAAAACCCCTAGATCTACATCTATGGAAATAAAGTGTAGTTTATTTAGAGGCAATGAGGAGTAGAAGAGCTAGTTGTTTTTCTAGGGTCTAGTTATAGGCACAATTGATGTTGTATGCCGATATGGACCACATTGTATGCCTATAAGGCACATTTTGTATGTGTACATGTTATGGTATATAGTTTTTCCTGATATATGCCCTATTTTGTTTATGTCATTATGACATGGAACTTTACATATACACATATATACTATTTGATAGATAAGCCATCTTTACCTATGCATATTTTCAATTTTGATCATTTAATGTTTACACATATTATTGGTTAGTTATCATTATTACTTCACACAAGGATAAAAAATCCACATTTTTCTCTAATTTAGGTTCTTCATAATAATGTATCACATGTAAATAAGAAATATCACATGTAAATGTAAATATCAAATTCATCAGTTTTTCCAAAATATGAATGGGTAGTATGAGTAAATAAAATTATAAGGGAGGAATACTATTATGTAAAATAACATATTATATTAGGGATTCATCACATTCATAGATATGAACTATAACATCAACATGTAATAAAATTCTTATGTATTATCTGGTTGTTATTTGATAAGATGCTTTTAAATATAAATTATTTAGACTAACATTTCCAAGTGTTGAGACTATATTTTATTATCTACACTATCTTGCTAGAAAATGTCTTTGTATTTTAGAAACATAATGAATTTGATGAGGTAAGACATGATAAATGTGGGATAATAATTCAAAATACAAAAAATTTACACTTTCAAAGTCATTTATTCCTATTTATAACAATAATATTCAAAGACCTCAATTCCTACCAAAGCTTCATGAGAGTATGCACCCTCAATGTAGATTCTATATATATTGGTATTATCACCCATCTATAATTTTATTCTATATTATATGAACACCATATTTACATTAAGTTATACATTATATTCCTCTCCTTTTTAAATTATAGATATATGTTAAAATAAATATGGAGAACCACCAAACTAATTCATTATGAGTTTCAAGGTTATGACTAGGACTAAGCTTAAGGCCTATCACCTTATTCTAGTGTTTTTATAAGAATAGTATATATATTCAAACTTTAAATTAGGTTCCTTGTTCCTTGACATGATTTATTTGACTCAATACAAAATTCACTACCCTTCTTTCTCTTGCTATGTCATAAAAAGAAAAAAACAAGGCTTCTTTAGGCCTATTGACAAACATACAAGGTTCCCATTATTTATTCCTCTTCAAAACCATTGAAGCATAAAAATCAAGAAAATCACATTGTAAAAAACCAATTATAATTAATAAACACATTTATTAACATTCATACTCTTGAAATCAACATAACATAGGTTAACAATGTCTATTAACTATGTTTAGATAGGTCTACAGACCCCAAAACTTAGTTTTTTGGGGAAAAAATTATCACAACTTGAAATCACCTAAAAAATCTCTCTAATTTTTTTTATATGTCCCCTAAGTATTTCATATAATTTTTTTGGTTATAACAAAATTTCTAATGCTTTTCACATGCCTAAAACCCTAGGCAGGGTTTTACACAGTCCCTAACCTAAGAGCTTAAATTAATAATTAAATAACCTCTTATGGATTATTAAGGGGTTATAATTCTGTAAATAACTTATATATACATATTAACATATATATAAACTCATTTAAATTCTTCAAATAGGTCTACACACTAATAAATAATTTCTTATACACACTCACAAGAGGTTATATACACAAAATCAGAATTTTTATTCATTTTATGATAAATATTTACAACACAGCCTACTATAGACTATCATAATCCTATATAATATCATTATAAACTCCACCATACATCATTACCTTCATCAAAAAACTTTCATAATTTATTATGCTTTTCTACTTTACTTTCTTGAGATCCTCATTTTATGGTTCGAGCCTCATCTTCGATCCTTGAGTGGGAAAAATGAGTGAACTTTAGTCCTATATTATAGGAGAACCACGAGGGATAAATATGAGCCAAAAAATGCTACACTTACAAGGACAAGTACTCTAATAACACCCTAGATTATTCTCTCTAGCTTGACATAAGTGAGACACGATAAATATTTTTCTCTTTTAGCCAAATCTCTTAGAACAAACCAAAAGTTGGTTAGTGGGAGAGTATCTTGTGCCTCATTAAACCAATTGATTAAATGTCTATATGGTCACATCTATATGGGTGTTTCAAGTCTATAAATACCATTATCTAATATCCACTAGGCCATAGGATCAAAATTTACTATTAACCAAATGCCTCCCTTAAAAGAAGCATCCCATCCATGACTGTGCAAAATGAGCCAACTTTAATTGCATATTATACGAGAACTATGAGGGATATATAGAAGATGTTAGATGCTAAACTTTCACAAATTATTCCTCTTAGAAAAACCAAGAGGATTCTCTCTAACTTGACATAGAAAGATGTAATAAATGAATTTTTATCACATTTAAATCTCTCTTAAAGGTCTAAAAGCTTGTAAGTAGAGAGGGCATCTTCTGCTTCATTAGTCCAATTAATGAACTATCTATGTGGACATGTATTAATTTGAATTTTTAATCTATAATGGACATTATACCATCTCTATCAGGCCCCGGGACCAAAAGATGCATTTGACTAGACGTATCCCTTTAAAGAAACATCTCATCCATGAGTGTACAAATTGAGCCAACTACGGTCATGAATTAAAGGAGAAATATGAGGGATAGAGATGAACTGATAGCTCCTAAACTTGTATAGATGAGGCCTCTAATCAATCCTGGGAGTATTCTCTCTAATTCAACATGAGTGATATGTAATAACTATATTTATCTCACAGCCAAATCTCTCTTAAGGGACTAAAAACTTGTTAGTATAGGGCACATACTATGGCTTGTTAGCCTAATAAAAAAATAATATATGTAAGTACACATGTATGGGTGTTTTAATTCCAAAATGACCATTATTTATTCTTCATCATCCTTGAGGACCAAAATTTTCAGTTGACTAGATGCATTCCTTAAGAGAAGCATCTTGTCCCTAAGTGTGCAAACTAATTCAACTTCTATCACATGTTTCATTAGAAATGTGAGTGATAGAGATGAGTTTATAGCTCCTAAAATGACATGAATGAGTCCTCTAAGTAACCCTAAGAGGATTTTATCTAACTCAATGTGAATGAGATGTAGAAACTAGATTTCTCTTGTATCTAAATCTCTCTTAAATGACCAAAAACTTGTCAGTAAAGGGTGTATCTTTATGGATCATTAGCCTAATTAATGATATATATATGTGTGTGTGTGTGTGTGTGTGGGTGTGTGTGCATGGGCGCACATGCACGCGCATGCACGTTTGTGTGTGTGTGTGTGTGTGTGTGTGTGTGTGTGTGTGTGTGTGTGTGTGTGTGTGTGTGTGTGTGTGTGTGTGTGTGTGTGTGTGTGTGTGTGTGTGTGTGTGTGTGTGTGTGTGTGTGTGTGTGTGTGTGTGTGTGTGTGTGTGTGTGTGTGTGTGTTTTAAGGTTTTAATAACCATTATTTAGTCTCTATTTGGCCCTAAGACTGGAATTTGTAGTTGACTAGATGAATCCCTTAAGAAAAGCATCTCATCCTTGAGTGTGCAAATAGATCAAAATTATATCATGTGTCTTAGGAGAATTATGAGGGTTATAAACAAGTTGTCAACTCCTAAAATTACATGAATGAGTCTTATAAGCAACCCTAGAAGGATTCTCAACTCAATGTGAATGAGATGTAGCAACTAGATTTATGTCACAGTCAAATCTCTATTAAAGGACTAAAAGCTTGTCAATAGAGGGCATATAATATGGCTTGTTATCCCAATCGATGAAAAATATACATGTTCACATCTAAATCATATTTGTAAGGATAGAACATCCATTATCTAGTCTCTATCAAGTCCCAACATGAAAATTTGTAGTTGACCATAATCATCCCTTAAGAGAAGCATCTCATCCCCAAATGTGAAAACTGAGAAAACTTTGATTGTACATTTTAGGATAACTATGAGGATTATATATGAGCCATCAACTCCTAAAATTCTACATATGAGATCTCTAAGCAAACCTAAGATTATTCTCTCTAATTTGATGTGAGTGAGACATGGGAATGGGATTTATCTCACAACTAAATCTCTCTTAAAAGACCAAATGTTTATTAGTGAATCGTGTATCTTATGGATTGTTAGCCAAATAAATGGACCATATATATGAACACATATAGATGGGAATTTTATGGCTAAAATAAGTGTTATTTAGTCTTCATTAAACCCCAAGAGTGAAATTTGTAATTGATCAGATACACCCCTTAAGATAATATTTTTATCCCTGAGTGTACAAACTAAGAAAACTTACCTCATGCATTATAGGATAAATATGAGGCCTAGAGATAACCCATTAGCTCCTAACATTACATGATCAAGTCATATAAGCATCTCCACAAGTATTCTCTCCTATTAAGGATGAGTGAGACACAATAACAAATTTTCTATCATAATCAGATGTCTCTTAAGTGAATAAAAATTGGTCAATGCGGGGGGTGTATGTTACACCTTATTATCCAAATCGAATAACTATTTTCTTGAACATGTAAGGATGGTTATTTTATGGCTAGAAATTTTTTATTCTTCTCTCTATTAGGCCCTAGGACCAAAATTTGTAGTTGGCTAGATGCATTCATTAAGATAAATTTCTCATCCCTAAGTGTGAAAATTGAGTCAACTTATATCACATGTTGTAAAACCATGAGGGCTAGAGACAAGCCATGATATCCTACATTTACATGGGTATGTCTAAGGACCCCCATAAGGATTCTCTCCCACTCAAGATGAACGAGACATAGTAACCAATTTTTTGTCACATCTAGCTATCTCTTAAGTGACTACAAATTGGTTAATGGGGGCATATCTTGAACCTCATTAGCCTAATTAATGAATCATTTGTTGTGGACACTTCAGGATGGATATTTGAACACTAGAATAACCATTATCTAGTCTCTATCAAACCTAAGGATTGAAATTTTGAGTTGACTAGATGTATCCCTTAAGATAATCTTCTCATCCCTGAGTGTGAAAAATAAGAAACTTCTATTGCATGTTGTAGGATAACTATGATGGCTACAGATGAACCATTAGATCATACAGTTGTATAAGTGAGTCATCTAAGCACCTCTACGATGATTCACTCCCAATCAATATGATCAAGTCATGACAACTAGTTTTTTATCACTAGAAAATGTCTCTTAAGTGACTAAAATTTGGTTAGTGGGGGGCATATTTTACCACTCGTTAGCCCAATCAATAAACCATTTTTTGAGACACATTAGGATAGTCATTTTAATTCTTGAACAACCATTATTTTCTCTCCATTAGACCTCAAGATTTTAATTTATATTTGACTATAATCATTCCTTAAGAGAATCTTGTCATCTTTGAGTGAAAACTAAGTGAATTTCCATCATGCATTACAAATGTATTCAAATTGTAATAATGGATTTAAATGTGTCTAGATGAAATATGGGTAAGTCATATGTTGTAATCATCTAGTAGAAAGTTTATTTGTGATCTTGAAGGTTAAAGAAGCTTGTAAATGCTTCATTAGTTATGTTAAGTGTTTAAGTGACATTGTAAGGTTTAATAAGGGGTATTCTTCATATTTGAGAAGCATAATTCATTGATAATATGTAAGATATGAAATGTGAATGATAAGTCAATATGATGAGATGAACAAGAGAACAATTTATATCTATAAGAGGTAGATGAATGCATGAGTTTCTAATCCTTGTTAAGCAACCATTTTAAAGTATTTTAAAGGCATTATTGATCTAAGAGATGCATCATACAACATATTGATGTCTATTTTTTGAGTTACAAACCTAAATAGTGTGAATCAAGGTATCTAATTAGGAAAATATGAATTTTATAACTATTTTTACATTACATGAAGAGTTTTTAGACTTGCTGAGGGTGTATAGAGGTAGGGAAGACCCAAAATAACATTTTTAACCTTTGAAAGATTTCCAAATGATCAAAATTGGTTTTCTTAGCTCTCAACCTACTATAGTCATTAAAAACCTTGAGATAGAACATAAAGAAGTAAATTTCACTTTGTTATCAAATGAACCATCCAAATAATCTAAAAGATTGTAATCATGTGAATTATAATTTTTTTTACAAGTATATTAAGGTTTGAGATCAATTGGAGATGTATATAATATGTTATGTCCAAAATACAGTCATTACAAGTTTAGGGAATTATGCGTAAAATCCTCAAAGTTTATTTTCTTGATTTGGGAGCCTCAAGAACAAATTGAAACCTATAAATTGTGTTATTTAAGATGTTAAAAGTTGGAAGGAGAAGTAATAAGACTCATATTGTAGTGTGTGTTTAGTTTTGAGTCATGGAAGGTAAAATAGGCCTTTAAGCCTACTAGCCTTGTTTTAGGTAAAGTAACTTTTCAAGGGAAATATGTTACTATTCTAGTAAAGTGAGTTGATAATCATTGATTATGAGTATATGAATGTTTTTAAAAGCTTTATAATTCATATCTCAATCTCAATCCCAAATTTGAGTTTTAAAGCCTACTATGGTCTAGAATCCCTTTAGTCATATTTTGTTAAAAGTGGTGTTTGTCTTCAAATAAAGAATCTGTAACCTCAGTTAAGGTTTATTTATATTGATTCAAGTATAAAAAAGTGTAATGAATAATATGAGTGTTTATTTAATCTCAATGCCATGTAGAGACTTATGTTAGGCCTAGTAGTCTTATGAAGGAAACAAGTTATTAAGACTCAAAAAGAATGAAAAAGTATTTCTAATAAATTGTAATTCATTGGAAAATAGTCAAAGATGTCCTGTGTATCCCTTAACAAGCAAAAATGGAGTCTAAATTCCTTTAAAGGAAGAATGTAGGTTAAGATGGAGAAACCTTGATTAGAGATGATTGTTATATTGATGAGGTGACAAACATGTTAAGGGTATTTGTTTTTTGTATTTTTGTTATAATAACATCTAGAACAAGTACAAAGGAAATAGGTAACCATGGAGGTTGGTATAGTAACATCAAGAACAATTGCAAAGGAATTAGGGAACCTTGGAGGTTGTTGTAATAACATCAAGAACTAGTACAAAGGAATTAAGGAACATTGGAGGTCATTAGGGAAGATTTAACCCCTTGAGTATTCTTAATATAATTGTATGAAGACACATAATAATCTTAGTTTTTTTAAGAGTCCTTTGCTACATCTTATTTCTAAATTTAGTGTTTTATAAAGGTCACTTGCATCACATAGTCTGTGTAAGTCAGAAGAAAAGTGATGGTTTGTGTTATTTAGACATTTTCAAGGTTTGATAGATTTGGAAAAAATTGGTAAATGGTGTTAGGGAGGATATCTAAGAATTGGATCTCCAAGAAAGTCTTCATAAGTTAAAATAAGTATTTTTGAATGCTCTCAACTTGTGTTCATGAACTTAGGATTTATAATCACTAAAACATCCATATATATTGATCCACCTACATAAAGGGACCAAAATTTTAAATGGAGCTTGGGGAGGATGTTTTCTAAATTTTTAAAGTGATTCCAGGTTAAAAAGAGATCTAGAGGGGGAGTTATTAGAGTTATAGGGTTTGTAGTCCTACATGTATACTCAAGAAAATTTTTAAATCTAAGTTTGGGGTTATAAAAAGTGTAAGGATGTGAGAAGGTGTTGGAAAACATGTATAATGTTATTTTTGAAGTGTTTATGGTGGTTTTAGTGTTTGAATATGTTTCAGAAGGAACTCTATGCATTCAACCTGTTATTACACTAAAGTAACCCTATATTGTGTTCTTTTATATGTTTTATGTCTTAAGTGGGAGTGATATCTTGTGTGTAGGTTGTAATAACCATAAGAAGTGATTATTAGTTTGAAATAATGTGGATAGGTTATTTTTTGTGTTCAAAGAGTCTTAAGAGAGGAAATAGGCCTTGTTAATATGCCTATTGAGTGTAGGAGATCAAGTTTTGTTTTAAGAGGCCATAAGATAATAAAGTATAGAGTAAATATAAGAAGTGTTCTAAATTTTTTAACTTGAAAACATACTTAGTAAGATGTCCATTACATTTATAAATAATGTTTTGAGACGAGTCTTGAATTATATCAACAAGTAAGAGTAGGGATCCATGAAATCTAAAAGCCCACAGAAGAGGTCTAATACTAGGTATAAAGTTAATCAAATGATGTAATTACATAAATTATGATTTTTTATCAATGTATATAGCATTTAAAATTAGATATTTAACTTTTTTGTAAGTGTACTTGCATCATTAATTCTTTGGGCTTGTCTTGCCTCAATCCTATAACCATACCACACCCTTGCATGAGTTATGAGGTTAAGGATATCCTTTTATATAGATTTAAAATGATTACATGTGCTTCACATCTATGTTTATTGAAATTTTGTTTCTCTATATTAGGATTGAAAAACATCTTTGATACCTAAGATAAATAGAACAAACAAAGAATCAAATATGGCATATAGCTCAAAGATTCAAACTCAATAAATTTTACAATTAGAAATATTAATACTTGATACCTTTGACTATGTTAGAGTATATATTTCATAGATTTTCTTAAATTTTCTAGTGTATTAGATAGATATTTCATCTTGTAGTAAGTTTGTCCTATGTGAGGATTTATCCCACATTGGCCAGTTTAGCTAGTGTATTTTGCCTTGCCTATATATGAAAGACATTTCTTTTGTACTAGCATGCTTCATTCTGAATAATATATGATTTAAATTATTTTTACATATCATATATACAACTTCCTTATGTAATGTTTTGTGGTAAACATTTTGGATTCTTAGGTTTTAATGCCTTTACCATTGTATTTGATTTGATTTTGGCCTATTGCATTGAGCTTTCCAACTGTGGCATTTTCACTTTAACATCCTATTCTGACTTTTATTTTCTTAAAACATTTTTGTAGACCTGTGTTGTATTTTCAAGGTTTGGTAGAGTGTGGGAGGTGTTTGATATGAATAAGATCCATTTTTAGATCTGAAAATAAAATTCATACTATTCATTTATATTTTTTCACCTTCTTTCATTGTATGTTGATTTTCAAGGAGGAGGTGTAGAGGAAGTAAGTGGAGTTTTGGAATAGAAAAGATCAAATAATTAATGGAAGTGTCCTTTTGTTGAGCTTGGATCTTTTGAGTATGATGTATTAAAAGACCATATTTGATTTTTCACCTCCAAGTGTCCAATATGCTGATTTGGGCATCCTTTTCTACATTAGTGTTATCTTTTATTTAAAAGATTTAATTAGACTTGAAGAAAGCTTAACGTTAGAGTTTCTTGACTAGTCTGGATCTACTAGTTTGCATCTTCTTAGAAGGATTTGGAGCATAGACAATAATATTTTTCCTTTTTCTCTCACAAAAATAGCTTCTTCATTCAATTTTTTGCTTTTTCAAGCTATTTTATTTGCCTCTAGAGGAATCACAATTCACTTGCATAAGCATAGCATTAACTAGGAGGATATGTTTTCATATCAGTTTGTGTTTCCAAGTCCATGGTTCAATTTCAGTTACAATGAGTAGTTGGAATACTATGTTTTTTTCTATTTTAGTCACAAATTCTAGTTTGTAGTGAAATTTCAATATATTAACCCATTTTATGAGAAATCATAATGTTTATAAATTTTAAATTGTAACTTGGATTTGAGTTCTATTTGTTTCAAAAGTTCATATTTTTTAATTCTCTATCCATTACTATCATTAAATTATAAAAAAACACTATTTTTATAAAATGCCAAATTGGAGGGGCGATGGCGGGCGGGGGGGGGGGGGGGGGGGGGTGAAGGTCCTATAATACAATATTGTGTGGGGTTGTCTTGGTGCTGATTTTATGCACCTTTTTACATTTTTTTTGTTTTTGGTGATTAGTTAGCATGGATTCTAATTTTGGTGTGGAGCATTGTGATCCTTTGACTATACATAATTACCACACATGAAGATCTCAAATGGAAACAATCATAAAGCAAAAAGGATTATGGTCCCTAATGAACAAAACACAACCACAATTTACACATGAATTTGAAAATTGTTAACATCAATGTAAGTTTGAAGAATGTATGCTCTCTGATACCATGTTAGTAATGATAAAGGCATTCCAACCCAAGAATCCAAAGTGTTTGTAACAAAACATCACACAAAAAAGTTTTTACTAGCATGCTTTCTTAAGCTTCATTATGCTATATTAACTAGCTATTTCATCTTGTAGTGAGCTTTTTTTTATGTGAGGATTTATCCCACATTGGCCAGTTTAGCTAGTTATATATTTCACCTTGCCTGTATAAGCAAGTGTCTTCCTTTATACTAGCATGCTTCATTATGCTTCATTCTAAATAATGATGAATAATATAAGGGAAGAAGTAGTGGAAAGACAAGTAGAATAAAATTATTTAAATTGTAAGCTAACATGGTACAAGAGCCTTGAAGAAGTTGCAACCATCCATTAGCTTACAATTCAAATAATTTTATTCTACTTCCCATGCCACTACTTCTTCCTTTGTCATGGAGAGGAAGTGTAGAATAGAGGTGTGTGAGGAGATATTAGTTCCCTTTTTCATATTTTTTGAAGATTTTGTTTTTTTTGAAGCTTTTGTTGCTTTTGAGATAGTGAAAGTTGCATAGATATAGCGTGGAGATCTTAGCATTTATTTAATTTAAGGCATTGAGTATTCTCAGCTAGGCATCTCTGTTTCTTAATAAAGGCATTGATTTTCATAGCATCAACTTGTTTTTTGATCTAAGGCATTGAGAATTCTCTTCTAGATAAAGGCATTGGATGTAATAAATTGAAGGAGCTTGGCATCATAATCTATCCAAGGCATTGAGATCTTATTTTTTGCTCAAGTTTGCATCATTTTTTTGGCATCATTTACTATCTCTTTCAAGGAATTGTTATTGTTTTTTGTCATTATCATATCTACCTGGAGAGTGGAGAGAGCTTATAATGCTTGTTTTGATCTAAAATGTTGGGTGTTGGATCAAAACATGGTTTTGGATAGCACTTTATATCTATGTTGGAGAAGAAGATCTGCATAGGCACTTTTGAGAGTTTTTTCAGCTTACAAAAAAAAGGTGTTGGAATTAGATTCTTCTCCTCCAAATATTTGGTGTTGAATATCTATTTAAGGCACTTCTCAACTTGTTTTCATCCTTTTCTAATATAATTTTTGATTTTCTAGTAATGTGGTGTTGAAATTTGATCTTGGCATTGGATTTTCTATTTGTGTGTTGTAAACTATGTAAAGGCATCATAAATTCAATTTGGCATCAACATTTTGTTTTTAGATGTATAAATCTTATTGTATTGTCATTTTATATTAGTTCGGCATCCTTATTTTTAGCTTTGGCATCAAAATCTAATTAGAAGCAACATTGGAGGTTTGCAAAGATCTGGTTGTGGTATTGGATTTGCATAAGATCCTTTTATTCTATGTTAGATATATTTTAGGAAGACATAAAGCCAAAATAATAGTAAAATTTTCATTTTTCTCTCTCAAAAGTGTTGGTTTCATTCATTTTTTTCTTTTACAAGTTGATTTGTTACCTCAATTGGAAGTATAACTCACTTACACAAGCATAATGTTAAACAGGAGGACCATTTTTCATGTCGATTGGCATTTATGATTCTATTGTTCAATTTTGGTTCCAACGAGTGGTTGGAAAACTATTTTATTTTTGGATTTGGTCACAAAAACCAATTTTTAGTGTTTTTTGAATTATTCTTATCCTATTTATGCAAAATTGTAATGCTTGTAAGTTTTAAACTATAACTCAGATTTGAGTTCTATTTTTTTTCAAAAGTGCATGTTTTTCTATTTTCTATCCATTAGTTTCATTAAACTAAAAAAATTTACTAATTTTTATAAAGTTTCAAATTAGGGGGGGGGGATAGGGGCAGGAATCTTGTAATACAATCTTTTGGAGGGTTGTCTTAGTGTTGATTTTGTGCACCCTTTTGCATTATTTATGCTATTTGATGATTGTTAGCCTGGATTATACTTTTGGTGTTGACCATTATGAGCCTTTGACTATAGATAATTACCAAATATGTATACCTTGAATGGAAACAATCATAAATTGTAAAGGATTATGGTCCTTAATGAACAAAATACAACCATAATTTACATGTGAATTTGAAAAAATTAAGCACTAATGTAATTTTTAAGAGTGTATGGGATTGATTGGGGGATATGTGAGTGAAAGAATTTTGGTTCATTTTGATGGGTGTGATTATCTATTTAAAATGTGTACTAAGATAAATTATTTATTTTGTAAATTAGATCACTTGAAAGTGATGCAACTTGAGGTGGAGCTTACTTCACTACATCTAAATGACTTTGCCTCCATTGTCAACTACCTCACTAAATTTAATCATTTGTTAACACCGTTGAAGGGGAGTGGATGAGATAAAAAATATGAATAATGTATATACTTGAGATTTTATATGTTTAGTGGCCCATTCCAAATCTTTGCATCTACCTTCTTCTCTAGTATGGATGCATTAGGCACCACATTCAAAATACCATATCTTGAGTTGTTTTAGGAGAAACTTACTAAGGAGGAATCCAAATTGTCTCACCAAGAGACTTTCACTTCTTCAAAATCATTAGTGGCCTCACATCCTAAGAAGAATATAACTCCTCCATCTTAAAATGCACCTAAGACTAACACTATTACATCTAAACCCAAAACATCTTCCAAATCCAAGAATAAGTCTAAGCTATCTTGATCCTATTGTGTGGGTACTAATCACAAAGAGTCTAGGTGGTTTAATAGAATAAAAGACTTAGAGGATGATGTTAGTAAAAATAATATCTCTATATCCACTCGTTCTCCATCTCATGAGCATGGGAAAGCATAATATTGTCAGGAGATCACAGTTACTTGTTTTAAATAGTTAGGTTCTAGATTTTGGTACTTCACACCATATGAATTCTACCAAGAAGTCATTTATATCTCTTGGTCTGAGTTCCACTTCCATCATTGAGGTTGGATATTCTTATTTTATTTATGTTAAGTGGAAGGGTGACATACAACTAGATGGTAGACACATAATCATGTATTATATGTTCTAGATATCACCACCAATATAATTTTAGTTTATAAGATTTTTCATTATCGTTAGGAAAAGAGAGTAAATTTCACACCATAGGGTGATAAAATTCAATCTTTGTTAGATACACACACACTTAATGCATAAGGTGTTATTGATCATAGTTCTCAACTTTGCTTTTAATGATACTGCTCCTTTAGGGACGTGTTTAATTTCTTATGTAGATTCTGAGAGTTAGCTTTGGCATGAGAGATTTTAAAACATAAACTATATATATTTTAAGGATTTGATTACTCATAGTGTGGTAGAGGGTGTTCTTAAATTTTTGTGTCTTGATGGATTTTTCCCCAGTTGTGCATAGGGTAAACAACACCAGGTTCCATTTTCTAAGGGCATGTCCACTAGAGCTTATTCACCACTTGAGCTTATGTACAATGATTTGATGGTCTTTCCTACTATTTATTTTAATGGATATAAGTATTAACTTACCTTCATTGATAATTTATTGAGGTGTGCTTGGGTTTATTTTCTTAAGTTCAAGAGTGATGTCTTTGCTCACTTCAAAGTCTTTCAGGATTTGGTCAAGAAATAATCATCAAGTTTCATTAAGAAGATTCATATAGACAATGGGGGTAGGACTTCAGTCAGGAGTTCTCTAGTTTTTTGTATTCCATGGTATTTTTCACCATAATTTTGTTGCTCATACTCCATAATAGAATGGATTATGAGAAAGGAAGAACCGAACATTGAAGGAGACGGCTAACTACATGATGCATTCATGGGATTTACCTCTTATCTATTGGGCATAGGAAGTTAATTATTTGAACTATAGTCATAACCACACACCACATTAAACTCTTATATATATGACTCTAGAGGAGGCCTAGTCTAGAACAAATCCTGATGTCTCTTTTTTTTTAGTCTTTAGGAGCCTTGATTGGGTGTTTGTACCAAAGAAGAAAAGGAAAGTATTGGACAAGAAGATTAAACCTTTAATTTTTGTAGATTATTATGAGGGTATGAGAGATTATCATATTTTAGATTCTAATACTCATGATGTTCATTTTTAATATATATTTTGATGAGCACTTTAGATCTCATGACTCTTCATCTTCTTCCATGTCTTCTTCTTATTTAGATGATTCACCTCCTCTTGAGGATTAATTCTTTGAGGATCAAATTTAGGAGATTCCTAAGGAGGTTATAGATGATGAGGATCTTATTCACACTAATGTTATCACTATGCCTAGGTGGGAATGTACTATAGTTTTTGAGGTAGCACCATTCATATAGAATCTTCTACCTACTCACATCATCATGCACATTATACAAGGTATTAGACTTTTATATTAGGAATTATCTAGGGATCCACAGTCTTTTCATAGGCTCATGGGATACAAGAGTGGGATGATGTGATAATATATAAGTATTCTTCATTGATGAATAATCACCCTTGGGATTTGGTCACTCTTCCTAAGGGAAGAAATTTGGTTAGGTGAATGTGTTTTATAGAACCAAGTATGCAAATGATGGGTCCATTGACAAGTATAAGGCATGTCTTGTTTCAAAGGGATTCTTGTATGTTAAAAGTTTTGAATAATTTAATATTTTTATGCTCATTACCAAGATTGATTATGTTCACCTTATACTTTCTCTTGATACATCATAGGGTTGGCTAGTATATCATATGGACGTTAAGAGTGATTTATTTCATAGAGACTTATATGAGGAAATCTATATGGATTATCCTATTGGGTTTTCCATGATTATTATCTCGTTTGTCAACTTATGAGGTCTCTTTACCTTCTCAAATAGGCCCCTTGAGCTTAGTATGAGAAGATGGATTAATTTATCCTCTCCACAAGATTTGTTCATTAACACTCTAATACCATAATGTATATTTAGTGTATTAGGGAGGAAAATGTTATTTTGGTCTTGTATGTTGATGATATATTTCTCACAAGCATCTCCTCGTCTTAGATTCAAACTATTTAGCCTACACTTTCAACATAGTTCAACATGATAGAGTTTGACATTTTACATTTCTTCTTTGGTTTATAGATTTCATAGTCAGAGGGATATGTTTGAGTCAACATAAGTAGACCCTTGATCTTATTCAATTTTTTGACATGGTTAATTTCAAGTCAAGTGCTTCTCCTTTTTAGTTTGGAGTGACTCTCACTACCTCTTATACTACTCCAATTTGTGTTCCTACATTGTATAGGTAGATAGTTGGGATTTTTATATATTTGACCCATACTTGACCTGATATTTCATTTACAGTTGGACTTGTATCTAGGTTTACACATGAACCTTATGATTTTCATTACCAGGCTACCAAGAGGATTTTATGATATCTATGAGGAAATACTCATTTTGTATTACAATACATTGGGGGTTCTACTCAGTTCGTTGGATACAATGATTTATAATGGGTAGGTTCTCTTGATGATAGGCATTCCATATATGGCTACAAATTTTTTCTTGGTTATTAAACCATTATTTGGTTATGCAAGAAGTAGTAGGCTATTGTACTTTCATCTATAAAGGTTGAATACATGGAGACAATTATAGTGAGTCATCAGGTTATTTGGTTTCATCAATTATTGATAGAGTTTGGTTTCATGTAGTATTCACTCACTATACTTTGGTGTGAAAACTAGAGTGCAATTCATAAATCTTGTAACCTAGTTGATCATCATCAGACCAAGAACATTGAGGTACATATGCACTTCATTCATCAACACATTTGAGATGGAATTCTTAGCTTGGAATACATTCTACCTCAACAATAGATTTAAAAAAATTCACGAAGCATTTTACATCACCTTGTTTCCTTGAGTTATGTGGTATGTTTGGGGTTTTAAAAAAAATCATTGGGGGGTATTCGTGAGGACATATTCCATATTCATTTCATGGATACATATTGTACATGAGTACTTTATCAGGCCTAGTTGCTGGGAATCATACTATGGATATGCCACTATTTCTTTTTTAACTTTTTTTAGCCCCTAGATTCACTAGAGGGGGGGGGGTGTTAGAGTATGTATTTAATTTATTTTCTCATGTTTGATAGTGTATAGTCTAGTTATTTCATCTTGTAGTGAGTTTGTCCTAGGTGAGGATTTATCCCACATAGTCCAGTTTAACTAATTCAATATTTCACCTTTACCATTCTTAACAAACAAAGAATGAAACCTTGTTGTGGAAGTTAAATAAAAATAATATACATATAAAATTTCCTCATTTACAACAAACATAGGCACCTTAATAAAACACAAATCCACAACTATCCATGAACTAAAGATAGAATAGCATACACATCTTTTGGAAAACTATTTAGCAATAAAACTAATGTTCCAAGAGATAAAATACAAAAAAATGGAAGATTAATATTTGAAAAAAATGTTCCTATAGGCATTAGGACTATATAACTATGCTCTTATACCTAAATTACAATGCAGGATTGAACTTTATCAAACTCTATGGAATGTATTATTTTTTGGCTTCTTTTTGTTTCAAAAAGATAATCTTTTTACTCACATCACCAACCATGTGAATGTGGAAACTCTTCTAGTGCCAATAACCTATATTAAAATTGTTAGTAAATTTTTTAAATAGAAATAAACACATAATGATAAAATAATTCAAAATTAAAATAAAATAAATCAAATAAGTTGACTATACTAATTTGAAATGCCAGATGCATTGAATACTAACCTTACCAAGTCAATCCAATATACTTTTAGAATTGAATCTAATTATAAGTGTTTCAAGAATCAATTCATGCTTAGAATCACACACTTTTCACAAAGTTTTGTTTTGAGGCTTTTGATGATATTTGATCATTTGAATATTTGCAGCAATAACCAACTTTGATTAATGAAGCACCACCTTGTGTGTTTCAAAGTCGTAAAATAGCATTATTATTTTATTTTTTTATGATAGTACCTATTGTCATCAAATTGTGCAACCTAGGATACTCTTTGAAGCTCTTGTAATTTTATGCAACATGGAATCATCTCTCAAGTTGTGGGTGAACTTGTAAGAGAGATGAATCTCTAGATTATGAGGGCTAGCTCCCTACATTCATATTTGAGTGATTATCACCTAATATAATTATTATTTATGGGAAATGGGTTAGGAAAAAAATGAAAATACACTAAAGAGGTGATATACCAAGACATATCCCATAGACTACCAAACTTCTACTAAGCAACAAAGATTTCCAAGACCAATTATAGGCATTGAAGGATCCTAACATAGTGTTTCAATGTGAAGGTAGGCATACATAGTATGATCAATAAGATAACAGATATATGGGAATATTTCACACTAGAGAGACAATTTCATACTTGAAAAGGAGCCTAGTACATTAATACACTTCACATGACCTGTTAAAATCAGAACTCTTGCTTAAACATGAAGGATAAAGAGTAAGGATGACACCATAACTTAACTCCACTATACATCACTCACACACTTAGAAAAAATGTTCTTAACTCAAAATCAGAATTTTATTCAATTTTTAAAGACAAAACATAATTTCATACTTGCAGGGTCTCATCATACTAGCTATGGTCTCTTTTATAATAGACAAAATATCTCATCTTATAGAATTTGGAAGAAGAGAGAGAGAAGAGAAGTTAAAAATGGCACAATGACAAGTGTCCAAAGGTTGAAATTAGTTATAATTCATGTGAATTAGGTTTATGAATAGATAAATTAACTAATTTGGACATGTTTCCTTTTGAAACTGAGCACCTCCCTTGATGTGGTGTTGAAACTCTTCCACAAGCATCTTTGAGTCTTGAAACTCCTTCTTGACAAGTGTCAAGAGGAAAGAATTTGATCATGAGATATCTTGGATAATTAAATTTTCATCCCAAGGACAATTGGAAACCATCTTGATGCATCTCAAATAGTTACATTACCTGTAATCATCAATTCCTCTCTTAGGTGTCACAAGGCTTCTTTGTCTCACTAGACCCAATTTGGCCAAAATAGATAAAATTTGTATTTATCTCAATTGGTATAATTTTTATTCATGAAAGGCATATTATAATCATATTATATTGAAAATAATCCATTTTTAACCATCAAGTTCTCACCCAGACCCTATTTTTTCCTATAGAGCCTTCACTAGGCCTTATCTTCTTATAACCCTATTTTTACACAAGTCTACTTGCGTAGGAGAATTAACAAACCTCTAGGACTAAGTAAAACAAAATTTAAGTACCATTTTTATCCATTGTAATTTATGCCAAGTTTAATAGTTTTACACTTAAGACAAGTGTGTTTTTTAGATCCATTAGTCCTCCCAATTAGGCCTAACTAGGCCTCTTTAGCCTATAACACCAAAAATTTTCATTTTGAGATCTCCCCATGTTTGAACTATAAAATTAGACATATGATTCAATATTTTCATCTCCTCATAATTATTGATGTTGAATTTGAGCTCTTGATCATCTGTACAGATCCCTATTCTAGCATTAGATGCTCTTACTTAGCCTATACCATACAACCCTGTACATACAGGTATGTACCAATGGCATGGGATGAACCTCAGGGTAGTTATCTACATCATCCTAATGATTTAAAATCTTTAAACATCTGTTTGAGTTCCTTCATTGGCCTTTCTCTCTCATCAGGTCCTAAACAGGCTTCTTGGAGCATTTAGAGCACCTTATCCTCTTAACAATAATTTATATAGATGGCACATTGAATCATTTAAATAATTAAACAAATTTAAATCTAATGGACACCTCAAATCTCTATAAACACCTCTATGTCCCATGAAAAAATTGATGAGAGCTCCAAGCATTTGAGGTTGGTCATCCATGTCTTTTCTACACATTTTGTGAGGTTTGAGTGTACTTTCAGACAAAAATGGATTATTGGATAATTTATATACAATATTAAGATTCCCAAACCTATTTTTTTTTGTCTCTATAATATTATACAATCATCAAAAAATCTCATTAATATCTTATAATTAAAGGTGACCACCCTTTTGGAACTAGGCTTAGACCTTACCAATGGGTTTGCCTGTAACCAAAACCTTAAACTAACACTTTTGATGTTTTATTTGAATATATATATATATATAAAAATCCAAACATGTCTCTCCTAACATGAATCAAAACATTTTAATTCTTTTCAAAAGTTAGAATTGGAAATGACCATCCTTACCAAGCCATTTGCTTACAATTCCTTCCCATGGTGACTGCAACCTTTGTAGTGTATGCGTAACCTATTTTATTCCAAGGATTATAAAAAGGTTTTCAATGTCATTTTATATTTACTATATCTTATCCAACCTTAATTTTTTCATTTCTTTCCTTTTGGTCATCAATTTCACCATTTTCCCCAAAATTGTCTTCTTTGTGCATGGAAAATTGCCCTTGCTTTGAGATAGAATAAAGAGGATTTTCCTTATTTTAATTGGAAATTTTATAATTTAATAATATTAATTAGGTATTTATGGTAATCTATACCAAATTTTTTTGCCTAACTCCTCCATTTTACCCTCCAACTTTGCACATCTTTCAAGCAAACTTTATGAACCAAGTAGTCTATGAAAGTGGGCAAGGTATGACTATATTTGTAGGTTTTAGGGATGGAATTGAGATTTATTGGTACATGTATGTATCCTATATTCATATAATTATGTATTAAAACCATTTTATATCTTACTTTCCCCTTAACCACCTTCCATGCCCTTTAGACATAAAATAAGTCCATGACTGCGAAGGAAGGGGAACCCTATTTTGTGACCTAGCTGTAGACTATTATGAGCTTGGTTCATTATTTTTTGGACCCAATAAAAAATAATATGGTGTTTTAAACACATATTAGTGATCCTACATAAATTTTTACATACTTATGTCTAATTATCTATTCCAATACACCTCTTGTTCTCAAGATCAGGTCACTACTCATGAAGGAATGAGATAGGCCCAAACCCCTATCTGTAGGTGAAAATTGAGATTTGATTCAAGAGTGTGGACTATATATTCATTTTTAATTTTTAATTTAATATCTTAATTATTTTAATTCTCTTATAAACTATCAAACTATCATCATTTTATGTTTAGGTCCTCAACAAGTACCCTTCTACCTTAATCGTGACAACCATAATTTAGGCCTATTGTAGGTGATTAGGTGGTGTTTAGGGTTTATTTTATAGTTATATATCTTCCCATGAAGGTAATATAAATCACTAAAAACTATATTTATACTTTAAGGATCACAATAAGGTCTAAATTCCAACTTCTAGCTCATTGTTCACTAACCCAGTTGTAAGTGCTCCTTCCTACGCCTCTATACAGATAGGCAAGGGCTTAGGAAGTCTCAAAACATCAAATTAAACATTATTATTTATAGATAAAAAATTATATTTATACAATTTTTTTAAACTTTATTTCATAGTTTATGATAATAAAAATGGAGTGCAAGGCCACTTTTCTATCTATAACTTGTAGATATCACTATTCAAATTCAATGATTTTTGGAAAATTTTAAGCTTGTTAAAACTCCATCTTCACTCCTCTTTTATCCTTAAAAATTGTCATGGGTGTTTTTGGTGGATATATTATATATATATATATATATATATATATATATATATATATATATATATATATATATATATATATATATATATATATATATATATAAACACACACACAAACATAACCCAAAAAAAAATGCATTTGAAACATATTTGGTCATGACATATGTTATTCTAAAGAATCCCTAGGATCTTTGTTTTGGTCATTTAGGGACTGTGAGCCTGAATTCAATCACTTGGAGTCTTAGCATGGTTGTCTTCTCAATTTTCATTATATATATATTTATAAAGGATAATCATGTTCAAAAACACAATATATGGATTCAATAATATTTCCAACTTGTGTTTCACCATTCACACCTCCGTACAACCTCTTACAACTCTTGTGTAAGATGATTGTGAGCAGATTAGGTAGTGAACAAGGAGATTAGGCAATTTGGATTTGGAGGAATACTATAATTTGATATTTTAAAATGGTACCCAATTAATAAACCTTTGAAAACATGAAATACATCATATTTTAAATTTTCAAGATCTCCTTCCACATTGTAAAACTCAGGTTCCACACCCATGACCACAAACTTGGAAAACAAGCACAATTTTGAAATCTCCTTCAAGGGCATTAAGAGATAAGTTTTGGATAGTTAAAAAAATTATATATGGCATATTAAAAATTTAAAACACTTAATATAATTCACATATCTCCATGGATTCTTGAAAACAAGAAATAGATTCATAATCATACCCCTCTTGAATGCAATTTCATAAAAATCTGCTTGGAGTCAGAATAGTTGTTCATAAAGGAGGAGGAACCAAATTTAAAATTATTTTTATTAAAATTAATTTAACTCATATTAATATCTACCCCGAGAAGCATTCTTTCCAATTCTACTTGTATAGCCCATGCCAAGTGATTAAATCTAGCCTTTCTTTGCTTACCAAGTGAAAATGGAAATGAAATTTCTTGCATTATATTTGGAATCAAAATGTTAAAATAAATTTTTGGGAGGTTAAGAATCATTACACCTTGTTTTCAATTGATAGTGATCTTGAGAAGTCCATACAAGTGCCCAAAAACTCCTATTTTTGAGGAAAACTACCATTTCTTGATCATAACAAACTTCTAACTATCACCTAACTAATTATAACATGATTTTAACTTATCCATGTTTGTATCCTCCTTGATGACATATTTTTTAACTCCCACCATCTGTGCAAGTCAATTAATTGCTAGAAAAGTGGCTAAATGACCCTTTTACCACATGAAACCTAGTAAATGGCCAATTTGTGACTTGAAGACACCTTGAAATAATTAAAAGACAATTTTAGGACATTTTAAATACAATTTTTCACTTTGAATAAGTTTTAATAGGTTTGACTAATGTTGACTTTGATTTACTGAGCTAGTACAAGGAGAATGGGTTTCAACAAGGACTAAGAAAAAGGTAAGTGAGACATGTAGGATAATAGATGACCCCATAGGACTTATGAAACTTTATCTTAAATTTAAAAATAATAGGGGTTGACCCAAATTTGAATTTGGTTTAAATTTTTTCAATAGTACCTATGAAACCAAGTTCTTGTAAACACTATGGATCCAGTGGGATAAATTATATCTTCTCCATCCATGACATTTGTGATTAATTTTTGTTTTACTTCTATAAAATGACATAAATAGTAGTATGTTCCATCATCAGTGTCCTTAGGTTAAATTACTAAAAAACATGCCTTGAATTTAAAGTATTATGAAATTGTAAGCACATTTAAGAAAAAAATAAAGATATCACTAATAGAACTAAGGCTACCTTTAAATTAGGAATAAATTATACTTGGTTGCACAAGATCTGAGATGTAGTCAAAGTTGATCGATGTTGCCATTCATGATCCATTAATCATTGGAGTGAATGGATACTCTCTATAGGTGTTATGGGTCAAAAATACCATTCATCATACCATTATTTTGAATCACATTTAATCCAATTAAATTGCATGCATCCTAAATAAAAACATCCCATATCCCTAGTATAAATAGTCAATGAACTAGAATTTGAGCTTTGAATGGAGTGGAAAACATTGGATCCAAGTAATCTACTATAATATTCATACATTTCCTTAATGTTTTCCTCCATTAACTAAAATAATATTCACAAGTGAAAATATTTATCTAATCCATGACAAAAAAATTCATTACACTAAATCACAATAATTACAACATTGATTAAATTAGCACCATCCTTGTACTTTACCTTATCCTTTTTAAGGGCTCTTTTTACACATGAACCTACACCATCATGTTCCCCTTTTCCATTTCCAGTCTCAAATAAACTCCAAATTTTTTGAAATTCATTCTTATTATGCATTTTACTTAACTAGTAAAACATTCAAGAACTATTAAACTATCCTCCACAATTATTTGAAAAAATGTAATGTGTACCAAACATGATTTATCTTGCATTCATATCTATATAAAATATATCAAAAAAACCTTAGATAAATTTTGGAGAATGAAATTTGTCATCTCTCTTATAATAGTGGTACTCCCTCAAAATAGTTTTGTTGTCATTTTTGCTATTAGGTGCATGTTTAAATGTAATATTCATGAAAAATTAAACTTCAATTGAATTATAGTATTGGAATTGAACCTCATTCTATGGTTATAGTATGTAGTTCACAACAAAGTCAACAACTGAAAGAATGGATCCAATTGGGAAGTTGTCCTTGCATAGATTGAATTGATTATCTAACCATTTTACTTTATGTGTGTGTCTTAAAGATTGGTAAATAATATTATTCTTGAATTCAAACATGGAATCATATACAAAAACTTTTGTTGTAACCAAATCACATCTTGATTACTCTTTTTCATATTCTAACACGTATTTTATAGATATGTTAATTTAAAAATCAACTAGTTGATTTCCAAATTCATGTGAAATTTATTCATGTATACAACTGGTCAATTTTGACAAACCACCAAAAGTGTTACGTATTCCATCTAAACATTCTTTGTAAAAAAAATTTAGAAAAAGTCTTTGACAGAAAATACTTGGGATTGATTCTATTGATGTTTTAGGTGGGGAAGACACCCTGCATTCCTGCATAATCTCACCAATATGTAAATTACAATGTATATGATGCAAAACATCAAAATGATTTGCAAATTCAACATGGATACTAAAACAACATGTGGTGCATTCTTAGTTTATTTTCACATATAAAGGTTTGCATATATCAAATGACCTTTGATGAATTATTAATTGGCCAAATATTTGGAATAATTTTTTTATAAAATTTTGTTTGGCTCGTATTACAAGAAATGTTTTTCATATGGCTCACAATTTTTTAAACCTTTTCTTCTTTTAATAACTTATTTTACATTAGATGAGACCCTTATGTTTTTGTGCCAAAAAAATTCAATCAAATGTCTTGTTCCTTCAACTAATACCTTAACTTTTCTCAAGAGTCTACCACTAAATGCCCCAAAAATTTCAAGGGTCATCAATCATTGTTCTTATTTTTAAAACATTTATTAGAGTTTTCATATTTAAGTTTAAGGATTTACATGTTTCACTAAGAAATTGATATCTAGATGTTGAATTACTATATATTATGTTATTACTCATCTTTCCACATTACTATCTTTTTTGAGTTCTATTGCCTATTACATTAAATGCATTAAATAGATTCTTTACTATTGCATTATATATTTTCTCCATATTTCTAGTTATTAACCCTAAATTATGCATCACAAGGTGATTTTTTCTCAGTTTCATTGATTGAAGAAATAGTTGACATCATTGTGTATGGTTTTTTTCTCAAATGCATAGTCCCATACACATTGAGATCAATGCTAAAATGATCTTTTAGAAAATTTACTTTCCATAGGTTTTATCATTTTCTAATATATTTCATCTAAATACCTTGGTTTTCATCACATTATCCTTAGAGGTGTGGGTGTAGGAGATATATTTTGTTTTAAATTCGATGGTGTTATAACTTTAGCCATAGTAGGGATAGTAGAGGGTTTACTATGTACATTAAACCCTACAAATGAATTTAATTCCTATTCATTATGAGAGACATGAATTGATGTCTTTACTTGATGTCGATTATCACTATCCTTAAAAACTTTATTATGGATGGATGTAATATTATATTGTGTTTCTTCATATGTTTCATCACTCAATACAAATTCATTAGTTACATGTTCTACATTTTTAATTTCATCATTCAATAATGATTTATTATATTCTCTTCTCTCATTTGAATACATATCTAAATTAAATTCCATGTAATTGGGAATTTTATTTTTAATTGAAAAATTACCTGGTTTGGAGGAAGTACCTCACCTTGCCTAGAAGCTCTTATGGATGATCTCCTAGCTACTTACCTTTTTCTTTTTCCCCCCTCTATTCAATTCAATTTCCTCATTTTTTATCTCTTTAATTGGTATTTTGTGATGAAGACCCGACCCCATTATTTATATTTATCCAAATAATTCCATGTTTAGACTATAAATTAATGAATTTATAGTAAAAAAGATAAAATAAATGAAGAATTTGCAGAGTTTTAGCACCAAAAACTAGTTTAAAGTTAGTAGAATGAAAAATTAACAATTTAAATTCATGGGAAAATAAGATAAATTCATTAATAATAAAGGGTGTATGCCCTTTCACAAAAAACACATGTCTAGTTAGCAGGTATATCAAAATAGGTAAACACATTTAATCCCTTTTTGATTCTTATAAAGGGTGTACACCCTTCGTTTAAGGCATACTAAATATACAAATGGTATACACCCTTTGTAATACTAGAAAAGGCATTAATTTGACTTTTTAGCTTTCCCTTCAAAATTACTTTGGTTTTATTCTTAGGGAGGTGCGAACCTAGCCAACATCCAATCATGGAACAACCCACATGATTTTTAGAAGATTTATAACTCTTTATCATCTTTTTCAATGCATTTAATTAGAAGATTTAATAATTTAATGTGTGTGTGTGTGGGGGGGGGGGGGTTTAGAGAGCAACATGTAGTTTTTGAATATATAATTTTTTTAATGTTAAAATATTATTTTTAATTATTAATTAGTTTTGACACAACTTACCTCATTATGTAATATATACATATAGTTATAAATATTTTTATAAATTTTTTACCATTGATCAAATAAAATTTATACTTTACCAAACTACACATCGTTCACTAGGATTTAAAAAACAAAAAAATGATTTTCATAAAGTCATGGTAAAAAAATGTGTTCATACACTTACTGTTCTAATTTTCTAGTTGTCTTGACTTGTAAAATTATGTAAAATGTATATATATATATATATTAAAAAATTAATAAAAAATATCTTAACTAATCTTTAAGATTCATCTATTCATATATGAAGTTTCATGCATCAATTCATTTGTTTACTAAAAAAAATGGTGTTCATACACATACAGTCTTATAATCTTTTCATAAAAAAGGGTCAAGCCATTGTCATAGATACATTTATTTCATACACTTTTATCATTTGGGTATTAAAAAAATAACATAATTAGAAACTAAATTCAAAATGACACAATTCATATTCTTACATCATTGTCAAATTATTTTTTCAAGTGTCTCTAACATTATCTACAAGTTAAACTATTGTAATTTTTAATAAAAATGTGTAGCTTTATACCCCGCTCCTTTTATCCCCCATTATCCTACATATTCCATTATCACACATCCTACAAAGACTTACCATAATTAAGATGATTAGTTTTTGATAAAGGGAGAATGGTTCACTCATAGTTTTGTAGACAAGAACAAGAGTTGCATTATCATATTTAGTGCCTTAGAAAATTCATGGATCCCCTTGTATTATGCACCTCCCACACACCACCATTGAACATGTTGAAAAAATATTTCACTTAAAAAAACTTTTATTAACTCCCACCATCATTCACCTTTTATTAAATTATAGTAGCCTTTATACATAATTCATAAGACAACATCTCAAAGGCATAGATGATGTGGAGTTGAGGGGAACCACCCCATTTGATGAGGCAATTACCCATGCCAAAATGTTGGTATTGAATTGAAATTCCATTCAATGCAACTTTATATTTCATACAACATAGTCATCATGCACTTTTTTGATCCTGTACAAAATAATTCAACTTTGTAATATATGTGCAAACTCTGTGAAACATCATAAAATGATGTAAAACATCTAGACATATCACATAACTCAACCACTATGCAAGACCTCTAAATTACAAAAAACCATCTAGATAATTTTTACCATTCTAGTTGGTATTTATAGGGCCTATTTAATGATAAAACATATGTCAATGCACTATACAGCTATCAATCAAAACATGTAACTACCATTGTCTAAAAAGTCACACATGGAAGACCAAATGGTTAAATTTCCATAATAGTTCCTTAGCCTTAAATAATTTTAATCTATCGGTATACACATTTATAGCATTAGTTATCCAGATATACAACTTTACATAGCTTTAAATATTATTCCATGTACATAATAGAAAGATTGATTTTTTTTTTTTTTTTTCAATTTTTTTTTTTTTTTTTTTAATATTCTCCATCTTATTTGATATTGCTTACTTATATGCATACAAGTGATGTAGATTATTGTCACCCAAACCTAATGGCATTTGGAGCATACTAATGGAAAAATATAAACATGATTATTTAATAAATATTTATTTTAGTAGGTCCCATATTTCATGATAAATATTATTTTTTCCATGCACTCATAGTAGGAATGGAAAAAACTCTAAATAAATATCTCTTCCAGAAACATATTCCCATTTTCATGATTGATATTATTGTAGATGTTAAATAGTAATGTTATATGATAGACTACTCTTTTATACTTGAAAAATATCAATCATGACTTAACCCTTCAATTTAGGACCTTTCTATTACTAAAATATTTGTGTTTGCCATCTCAGTGTGCCTAAATGCTTATCTTATAGTTTGAACCTAATATTAAGATTACCTAGATATCTTATAGCCCAAAATATGGTTAAAACATGATAAAAATACTACATAGTCAGTTGAATAGCTTTAACAATCATTTATGTTCCAAAACACTACTTTATACCAAATAATTATAAATGAAATGATAAGCATAAAATATATAAAGAGGTAGATCACTATGTTATCATTGAGAATTCTTTTTTTAAAATAGCTTTCTATGGGAAATTAATTGATGTCTTAGAGAATATGATACAAGAACCACACTTATAGAGATGCATGATAGTGAGTGCAGTAAAAATTTCAGCGGAGAATAAATGTCCTACAAATTATTATAGCAAAGATATTATTGGCCCACAATGCAACATGAATGTATCTAGCTTTCTAAATTATGTGTCCAATGTAAAAATATATAATTTTAAATCATGATCCATATCATGAGTTACAACTAATTATTTCACCATGGCCATTCTCCCTTTGGGGTTTTGATTTAGTTAGAAAGATAAATAGAATATCTATAAGAACTCACAAATTCATATCACATATAAAACATATTTCAGCCATTCCACTTGAGTTTACTACTAGAGATGACATATATAGATTCATCATGACTCATATTTTTTTTGATTTGGTTTAATTTTTACTATTATTATAGATAAAGGATCATCATTTAAGAAAAATATGGTGAATTATGTTTCGAATAAATTTTATTGTCAAGATACACGGAAAAATAATTGAAAGATACAATATATATTGGAATCAACAGATGGTTTACATCTAATGGACATACTACACTAGTATTTGTAAACCTACCCAATCCACACCTTACTATTTGGTCCATGGTATAGAGTCATTTCTACCAGCTGAGCTTGAAATCCCACCTTTGAGAGTTCATCTCAAGGATTTTATTGCAGATGATGTGTATTGAGATAAGTGAATACATGATTTGGAAAAAATGGATGTAAAATGCACATAGGGTATTGATCATCTATGAGTTTATAATATTAAAGCTAAGAGCACATATAAAAATAAGAAAATTAAACATGTGATTTAAATGTGGGTGATTTATTATTAAAATAAAATTAAAATAACACCAATACATAAAAGGGTAAGAAATCAAACTTCAAACCAAATTGGCTAGGTCTATTTTCATTTATAGAAATGTTGGAAAAAGTTGTTTACTATGTAGATATATTTGAAGGAAAGGTATGCACCTAAATTTTACATGGTGTGACACTTCTGATACAAATCTGATGATGATGTAATGATATATTGTTTTTTGATCCACATGGAACTCTCTAGCTCATTTCGCTATTTATGTTTCCTTATTCCTCCATTGACCCCTTTTTTGTCCCCTTTGTTTGACTTATACAACTCTTATTGGCTTGTTTTAAAAGCTTTCCATGTAAAAAGAAACCACCATTATAGGTAAAAAAGCACCCCCTCCATTATAGAATTGCCCCTCTAATTGCACAATTGCCACAATGGTAGGTGACAATTATGTCTTAAAGAGGCAGTTTTGTATTAAAATAAGTGTAGTTTTGGAAACTTAGGAAAAAATTATGTCACCAAAAGTGGAAGTGTCACAACCACCCCTACATAGAGTGGTATTTATATCCCATTATAATTATATAGCATTAATTATATCCCAAAAATAACTATTTGATGCATTTTAAATTATTTTTATCATGTTTCTTGATTACTCCTGTAGACACCATAATTGTGTGTAACCCTTGTCGTCCTCCCCTTAACCCCCATTTTAGTTTTCCACGCCTATTTAACCCCTGTCGACCATTTTCCCACAAGCCTTGACCCTGGCAGCATGTAAAAATGAGCAGAGAGCTAAAGTTAGCCTTTGTCCCCATTCTACATCTGCCGACGACGGTCATAACCCGGCCGATGTCGCTGACGTCGATCACTTATCAGCCGACGTCGGCAGTCCTGTTGACGTCAGTTATCTTTAACATTGCATTCTCAACCCAAATGCATGAACCATTATCCGTTATCTATTATCCATTTGGTTGCCAATCTATTTCTCGATCGATTATCAGACCTTCCTTCGTATCAATCAGCAAACCTCTTCATTCGAACGATCAACCAATTCTTGCATCCAACCAATCTACAATCAATCTCTTGCATTCTCTCTCTGGTACAGGTATTCTACTTCAGTCATCTTGTTAGAAGTCTGCTACATCAAACTTTTGTGACACAGCGACAACATCAATCATGTCTCTGAATTTTATCTTCAATGCGTAACAGGTAAGTGTTTGTTGTGTGTTTTTATTTTGATCTCTGGTTATTGTTTTTAATTGTTATCATTACCCAAATTTAGATTCAGACTATAGCCCCGACCTTACTTCCACCCATATCACATCTATCCACCCTCTATAGAATATACAGTCTGTAACTCTGCCCATACCCCTTGCACATAAACCCCCAAACAATCCCTTTGACTCCTAAACCAGCTTCTCGAACCCTCAGACAAAAACATCTGACCTTTCTGCAAATCCTAAGACCCTATCTAGACCCGACCAGACACTCCAAAACTGTTGCCTCGACCGATGCTGGTCATTACCCCTACCGACGTCAGCTCCCTTCCCTGACAGACGTCGGCATAGAGACCGACACTGGTGACTGTGCAGAGTAGTTTGCTGCATATTCGGTACGCATTCTACTTTTTGTCTTTAATTTGCTTTCATTCTGTCTTTCATTATTTCTACTTCAGTCAAATATTCTACTTTTTATTAGTGGGTTGATATTCCTTAAGGAAGTCTTTGTACTTCAGGGATCAAGCATTTGCTTGACAACCCATCGTCTCTTCGTCTAACATTTTTTCATGTTTAGTCTCTTTTTCTTCGCAGGTGTCATTCCTCCACAGCCAAATAGGAGTACCTTCCAACGTCTAATTTTGGTGCGCACGACTATATTCGGGTATCTTCTAACCCTAGACCATCTCTTAGTTTCTCATTTCTATCTTTTGAATGTGAAAGCAAAATTAGCATAGAAACATTCTGGCACACCTGGTGGGATCCTAGGGCCTTCCTTGGGTTCTTTCTTTCTTTCATTCATATAGGTGCATTAGGTTCCTTCCTTTTTGCCTCTTTCATCTATTCTAAACGACATCATAAGCAGGAATAAAAAGAACTTTTCTTTTCTTTCTTGCACTTCTAGACTAGTCAAAACTCATATTCTTTGACTCTTTCTCCATTCGTCTTCATACGAACAAAAATTTTGACTTGGGCTTAAAACACGTTCCACTTTCATTTCTATTTGCTTGCATTTCTTAGACCACACCTAGTAATTAATAAACACATATTGAATTAATCTAGTCCACTTGATGTTACATGACCAAACCACTTGCACAAAACAAACATCTTAACTTACCTGAGACAAGGCCTGACTGGGATTTCATCCCCCAGTGGATACCTTACCCGTCCCAGTGATCTTACTTGGATTTCATCACTAAGGGGAAATCCCACTCTATTCTATGGCAAAGTCTAATCTCTAGGGGAAGTATATTTTGTCTAAGCGGGCCCAGCTTATCACTGGACTTGTGAAGTGAGGGGAGCTTGCTCCTTAGCACCAGGCCTTGTACAAAACCTAACACAGACTTCTTGAGCACCATAACTAACCCAAAACCATCCATAGACTACTTCTTCTAGGACCCAACTCAAAAGCCAATCTTCCTCTACACACATTCTAAGGCATAAGCCACTATAATCCTAATAATTTACTCCTAGGGTTTTAGGATCTGCTTGTGTTCTTCATCTTTTCTATGCTTATTTTCTTGTTTGAGCTTGTGAGGACATTCTTTCTTGCTTTGATTGGTTCTGACTCGTAGTCAAGCCAAGGCTCTAGTCGATCATGCGAGGCATCACCCACTTTTGTCTACCCCATCCATAACCAGTCCTATAATGGAGTTCCACTCAGAGACTGAAAGAACTCCTACTAGACCATCCCTGACCTAGACGCCTATTGTCCCAGAAGGGGACCAAGATTTTGCACGATTCTTAGACCTCAATGTCAAAGCCTTGCAGCACTATCTCACGAATAGCTAAACGCGAGACTCCTTGGGCAATCCAATCTACGAAATGCCGACCTCTCTTCTCAAAACTACGGCCGTATCAACAGCATCCGTAGTTTAACCTTTTGACACCTAGGCTATTGCCTCGACCAATGACTAGCCTTTGACCAACCATCCAAGTGTGGCATCTCCCTCCATCTTTGGGCCCACTTCCACCGGGGTTTCAGCCCCCCATCAACCTCAGCCCACTCAACCACTTTCTACCCCCTTTCAAAATTTGGTCATCTCTATTCTGCCTACCCTGGCCCCTATCAACACTAGGGTGGATACCTATCCATTGGCCCATGTTACCACTAACCAACCCCCCGTGGCAACATCGAGCCTAGCCATGCCTTCTACCTAACCATCCTTAGTCTTTTCTTCTATCCCTACGACTAGTCATCCATACGTTGCGCCCTTACTGGTACAACTGACTATGCTATATGCCTCTTCTAGCCTCTTTCAAGTGCCTTACAATCTAGGGGTGCTCCACCCACCAATCTGTCAGTAGATATCATCAAAATGCTGATGGACAAGATGTCCAGCCTAGAGACCTCCATTTTTGGCTCACATAATACTCTCTCATACGAACAAATTTACAACGAGCCCATCCATCCTTCCATCCCGATCCGACCATATCCCAGCCAGTGGGAACTTCCTAAGTTTTCTCATTTTCAAAGCAAGGAAGACCCACAACAGTACTTACGGGCATTCAAACATGCCTGTTACCTTATCACCCATGATGATGCGTTGCTTTTACGCACATTTCCTGTCTCTCTCAGGTGCTATGCTTGACTGGTACAGCTCCCTTACCAGCCATTCCCTCTTCACATTCACTTAGCTGGCCCAGCTCTTCCTTGATCATTTCTCTATCAACATCACCAAGAAGGTCTCAATCATAGACCTCTATTCTATCCGCCAATTCGAGGATGAATCCATTATTGATTTCGTTGCTCGATGGAGGGGCCTTATCAATCAACTCTCCTTTTCTTTACCCCAACCTGAGCTTATTAAACTTTTCTCCCAAGCCTACGCCAGACATATTTCTTCCACCTTGAGGGTTCAGACCTTCTGCACTTTTGACAAAGCCTTCACGATGGCTCATAAACTTGAGTTACGTGCCATCGAGGAGAATAAAGTCAAGTTGCGGAGCAAGAATCCCAACTCCAAGACCAATGACCCCTCTTCTAAGCCTTCCTCATCCAATCCTAAATCTAAAGCTTCAGCAAACGCTGTGGTCGTTAGATCTTCCTCTTCTTCACCTTCAACTAATCAGCCTGAGCCATCCACATCTCAAAGTGCCACCTGCCAATTTCAGCAGAGATACATACAGCGATAGTATACTCCACTCAAAGAATCATACGCGTCTGTGATGGAAAAACTCGTCAAACAAGGGGTCCTCAATCTCCCCTAGATCTGACCACCTCCACAATTCGATCCCTCATGCGCCATCCCTACGTGGTATAGGGAAAATGACTTCTGTAACTACCACCATGTTAAAGGACATGACACAGGCAACTGTAAAACCCTTAAAAACATCATCCAAGACATGCTGGAAAAGGGTGACCTCATCCTCGACAATCCCAATGCGCCACCTAATCAGGGCATCGACATCTTCAAGCAACCATTCCCCAATCATCCACCAACTCAGAACAATATCCAGACCTTGACTGACAACATTCACAAACACAATATACGAACAGTCAATACGATCTCGCCCTTCATTTCCAACCAACCTCAAGAGGTGAGTCCATCCATCAGTCCATCACATGTGGACGAACCTCTTTCTCCGGTTAGTTCTCCATCAACCTCTCTCATCTTGGAGGATGCCTCAACCTTACCAGCACCGCCAATTTCACCATCCTCCTTCTTGCTGCCCATGGAGGACCTAACCCTTCCTACTCCTTGACCGCAAGTGGAGGGCACAATCATCCCTGCCCTTTACCTGCTTGAGGAGCCTCATTCTCCAGTTTCTTCTCCACCTAGGGAAGAACCTACCTGTCCTTCGTCTCCAACCACAAACGAACATGTCACGACTCCATCATGCCTTGGGTCTGAGACCGCTACACCAGTCTCATCTTCAACCCCACAACCATCCACATCTTCTCAAGAACCCAAACAACATCCCACATCTTCTCAGCCATTTTCTCGACTAGTGGAGAAACTCAAAATTCTCCCTTCTAAGAAAGTGGAGCATCAGGGATTGTGGGAGCGTTTCACAGCTCTTCATCATGCCCATGCCCTCTCGTCTCATGCAGCTAATCCTCCCATGGTGAATTCTCCCAAGACCTTTAAGAAAAACCAGACTCCCATTTCTAAGCCTCAACCGACCCCATCAAAACCAAAACCTGCATCTACCCCATCTAAACCTATCAAGTCACTTGGCATTCGCTCTGTCTCCAACCTCACTCATCCGCAAGTGAAGGTGGACCTAGACCAGACCTCGACCAATAGTAGTCTTCAACCCAAGTCACATAAGACTGCTAAACCACAAAGGTGAATGCCTCCTCCTCCATCATCATTACCCTCCATTTTGGGCCCCCATCCTTCGACCCTGACCAGAGTCCTTCCCACTCTGACTTTTAATCAAAACTAGTTGCCTCCTTTGCTTCCTTTGCCTACCACTAGCCTACCCTCTTCCAAAAGGGTGGTACTTCTCACGAAGAAAGTACCATCTCCACCAATCACCGCACCATCAATCCAAAAGGTGGTATAGAAGCCTCCTCCAACTCCGCCCAAGAAAAAGTCACCAGTATTGCACACATCGATGAGCACAGACCCTTTAGTGGGCTCATACTCTTTGATCTTGCATCGACTTTTACAGACTTCTAGCATAACCCTTCCACCCATCAGGCCTTTCTAACCTCTCAGGTCTAAGCCCTCCTGGTTCGATGACATGAAGATTTGCTTATATCATCGTACGCCAGGACATGATATCGAGACTTGCTGTGCCCTCAAGACCGTCATTCACTGATATCTAGAGAAAGACACTCTTCTATTTGAGGACACTCTCGACCGACCCCTGACTCCTTCTCATAACCCTCCAACCTCTTCAGACCCATCAACATCTCATCAGCAGACCACGACCCCTTCATCTCCTTCACCCCTTATCTTTGAAATCAATGCCATTCACATAACCACCAGGTCACAAAAGGACAAGGCAAAGGAAAAAGCTGCCATTACTTGGACCTACCCTTTCATCTAGCCACCTCAACCGCCCAAGCCTAAGATTTCTATCCTTGGTGCGCCTCAACCCTCTTCTTCTTCCTCTTTAGGGGCAATTCATGACTCTATGTTGAAACAACTTCACCAAATGCCTGTGAAGATGTCCCTTTATGACCTCATCGAAACCTCACCCCAGCATCGTCAAGCCCTCATTAGAGCCTTGCAGGCAATAGAGGTTCAACCCGAGGACCCCCAGCCACTTGCTACCCTTGTCCACTCTTTAGCCCCTGTTGCCTCCATCACATTCAGTGATTCTGAGATTCCCACATCCAACACGGAAGATCAGGATGCCACCCTCTTCATCACTACCTATGTTGATCAGACACGCATTAAACATGTTATGATCGATGGAGGTGCCAACATCAACATTATCTCCACCCATGCCTTTGAATAGTTGGCTCTTCCCAAGAATTGCATCTCTAAAACTGACGTAATCTTGCGTTCCTTTAATGACACCACTACCACGACCATTGGCATAGTCATCCTTCACATTCGCATTGGTCCACGCACAATCCCAAAGCTCTTCTATATCATCGAAGGAGAGTTTTAATACAACATCTTGCTAGGCCGACCCTGGATCCATGCCATGGCTTGTGTCCCCTCCACCCTGCACCATTGTGTGAAATTTGAGCATGATGGGCGAGTCCATACCATTCCTACTGACCCTTGACCCTTCAAAACTTGTAACACCACCTAACGTCCAAATAATGTTCTCATTCCTATCAAGCCATCAACCTAGACACCACCTCCATCCGCAAAAGCTTCAACCAGTTCACAACCAGCGGTCGCCCTCACACCTCCCCTTCAAGCGACGACCATAGATCCCATGGAAGACATCTTCTAAAGACTTTCATTGGGGGAATATCACTTGCTGGCCTTAGACATGTTCCAAACTCCACAAGAGTATGGATGCCTTCATCACAGCCCTAGTTACGACCATCGGATTAGGATGATCGTGCCTTATGGTCCTCCTCACCTCTAAACCAACCTTGTCTATGGGGGGCTTGATCAAGCTCCTACTAATTGCAATCCTCTTTCTTCACCTCAACATCTCACATCAGACTTCTCATTTCTTGGCAACCCCACCTTTGCACACATTTACCTTTACAGGTGTGCATGGAAGGGTTTTAGCTTCAGACGCTATGAGCAGGGCTCCCATCAGCCCATCCAACCACTCAACGATGATGATGCCAAGAAACGGTATGGCCTGGGATATCACGACTCCACTCAGACCCCTATAGACCTTTGTCTCAAACCAACCATTGACCAATCTCCTCCAGGCTCACCCATTCCTCCTCCTTCACCTACGGAGTCAGTGGTTTCCATCCCTCTTAGTTTTTTTTCCATAAACACCATCCGCTTGGAACCCTTGACTTATCATCTCAATGGGGTGTCTAGGTCTCTCCCTCTCATTTTTCCCAGCTGTTAAAAGATGAGTCGACAACCATTCACACTGTCCACTGTGTTGACAACGATGCCATTCTTTCTTACATGGACACCGATGACTCTTTCATCTAGCACTCTCTCCCTTCTGAGACCCAGGTTATGTTAAATGAATCAACCATTGACATTAACCTCCCTTCTTTTGATGTTCTTCACATCTTAAAGATTGGACAATATTTAGACACTCAGGAGCAACTTGACTATACCTAGCTCCTCTCAGACCATAGCAAGGCCTTTGCCTGGACCTACCATGACATGCCTGGCATCGACCCCACCATTGTTACCCATAACATTGTCACCAAAATAGAGGCTAAGACTGTTAGGCAAAAGATTTGAAAGATGCATCCTCGCGTTGCCCTCCTTGTCAAAGAGGAGCTTCAACACCTCCTTTCTGTCTCCTTCATCCAACCCATCGATTATCCGTAGTGGGTCTCTAACATCATCCTAGTCACCAAGGCGACTGGGGGGATTCAGATCTGCACAAACTATCACAACCTTAACCTAGCCTGTCCCAAAGATGACTTTCCTCTTCCTAACATTGACCAGCTTGTTGATCTCACAGCCAGCCATGAGACGCTATCTCTCATGGATAGGTTTTCAGGATACAATCAAATCCTGATTGCTTTGGAAGATCAGCACAAGACTACTTTCATTACCCCATGGGGGAATTTTTGCTATCGAGTCATGCCTTTCAGCTTGAAGAACGTAGGCACCACATATCAGCATGCCATGACCTACATTTTCCATGATCTCCTCCATAAAATCATAGAGGACTATGTGGACAACCTTCTCGGCAAGTCCAAGCTTCGCCGTGACCATTTGACCATTCTCAAAATCATCTTCTCTCGCCTTCTTCAATACAATGTTCGCCTTAACCCCAAGAAATGTGTCTTTGGGGTCCTCTCTGGCAAGCTTCTCGGCTTTATCATTTCTTTCCGTGGCATCGAGATAAATCCTGCCAAGATTTGTGCTATTCTCGAGATGCCACCCCCGACCAATCTCAAGCAGCTTCACAGTCTACAAGGGAAGCTCCAATCCATTCACCATTTCATCTCACAACTTACTGAGTGCTGCCAACCTTTTCATCATCTCCTAAAGAAGGATGTCTCTTTTACATGGGATAAGGACTGTCAAGAGGCTTTTGAAGCCTTTAAATGCTATTTGGTCTCTCCACCAGTCCTCATTCCACCTAAAGATGATCAACCCTTCTACCTTTATATCTCTGTCACCAACCATTCATTAGGTGCCATGATCACGCACCGAGACGAGCATCACCGTGAGCAAGCGGTCTATTATATCAGCTGAACACTAGTCGACTATGAAACTTGGTATACTCATACCAAGAAACTTTGTTTGGCATTAGTCTTTGCCGCTACCAAGCTCTGCCACTATCTTCTTAACCACAAAACCTTTGTCATCACTCACATCGACCCTCTTAAGTTTATGCACTCCAAGCCATATCAACATCAACGTATGGCTCAGTGGCTCATGCTGCTTGTTGAGTTTGACCTTGAATTCATCTAGCAAAAATCTATCAAAGGGCAAACCATCACTGATCAACTGGTGGATGCCCCTCTTCCCAACAATCAACCTTCACAGTGCGAGTTTCCTGACGAGTCTATCGCTGCACTTTCCACCGATGACATTGTCTACCAAATGACCATGTTCTTCGATGGCTCCAAATGTCAACTTGGTGGGGGTGCGGGAGTCATTCTCATCCCACTTGATGGTGAGGCCATGCCTGTGTCTTTTAAGCTCGACTTTAATTGTACCAATAATATGGCTGAATACGAGGCCTTAATTTTGGGACTTCAGACCACCCTCTCTCTCAGCATCAAGTCCATCAACATCTTCAGCGACTCGCAGCTTGTCATCAATTAGGTCAACGGTTCATACCTCTATAAAAATGAAATTTTACAAAGGTACAAAAACCATGCTGACATTCTCCTTGCATCTTTCGACCATTACCTCTTACAGACTATTCCTCGATCCATGAATAAGTTTGCTGACACCATGGCTTCTCTCGCTTTGCATATCCCATCTTCCTCATCTGCATCCAGACTTTTTGTCACGGTGCATCATGTGTCGTTGCCTTCTTATATCTCTCCTAACATTAATCATGTCAACACCATAGACTCTAGCCCATGAGATGTTTGGTATAAGCAACTTATGGAGTTCTTATATTTGTCTGTCATTCCTCCCAACCTCTCTAACAATGCGCGATGAACTTTTATCAAACATACTGCTCGTTATACCATGCTAGGGGGTCTTCTCTATAAGCGAGGCTTTAACGGCCTCCTTCTTCACTATCTCACCTCCACTAAAGCATCTCAAGCCATTAAGCAAGTCCACGATGGGATTTGTGGCAGACATTTCAGTGGGAATTTGGTTGCCAAGCGCATCCTTCGTCTGGGATATTATTGTCCCACCCTTCATCAAGACTGTAGTGACTATGTTTAGCATTGCATCAAGTGTCAGTAGCACTCTAACTTGCTTCATCTCCTTAGTCATGCCTTACAAGTCGCTCAAGATTTTTGGCCTTTTTCTCAGTGGGGCATAGATCTCATCGGTGAGATTAACCCTCATTCGTCTCTTCGTCATCAATCCATCATCACTGCCATCGAGTATTTCACCAAGTGGGTGGAAGCCATTCCTCTCATCTCCATAAAAGCTGACAAGATTGTCGACTTCATCAGCAGCCACATCATCTGCCACTTCGGTGTCCCTCATAAAATCATCACTGACAATGGCAAGTCCTTCAAAAATAAGACTATCCAAAAACTCTGTGACTCATTTGGCATCAAGCTTAGTTTCTCTTCGCCTTACTACCCACAAGCAAATGGGCAGGCTGAGGCTTCCAACAAAATCTTGACTAAAATTCTCATGAAGGTGGTCAATGACACTGGAAGGGATTGGCATATTCACATTCCCTTCACTTTGTGGGCCTACCGCACTAGCATTCAAACCTCCATGGGTGCTACCCCTTTCTCTCTCGTGTATGGAACAGAGGCTGTCCTACCTCTCGAAGTACAGATCTTGTCTCTCTGCATCTCTCTGCATGACATTCTTTCTAACGATGACTTTCGTCAAGATCGCTTAGCTCAACTTGAGTTACTTGACAAGCGTTGTCTTGCTGCCCTCAACCATCTCCATGTCTATCAACATTGCATCAAGTGAGCCTATGACAAAAATCTGTGAGAATGAGATTTCAATATTAGAGACCTCATCCTCAAAGAGAATCGGCACGTGACCAATATGGAGTGAAGTAAACGAGGCAAGTTTGCCCCTAATTGGCTCGAACCTTTCATTATCACGCACAAGTATGGATCAGGGACGTATCATTTGTCTTCTCTCGATGGACGACCAGAACCTGAGCCTCTTAATGCATTGCATCTGTGACCATTCTACTGTTAGTCGAGTACTCATCTACTTGACATTTATCTTGAGCTCATCCCTTGAGAAATCCCCATCCTCTTAGTCCTCATTCCTTTCAACCCTACTCCCCTTAACAAATCCTATATACCCCTTTTATACAGTATGGATGCTTTATCCTAATAAAAGGGAACCCTTGACCTTCTATAGTCTGGTCCATGACTCACATTTCTGTCAAAACAAATCAAGATGTCAAAAATATCCAAGGTCACCAAATCGCATCAAAAGGCAGACTGCTCCCTTGAAGGACAGTTGTATTATCATTGTTGTAGCTAATAGACTGCTCCCTCAAAGGACAGCTCTTCAAAGCCCTTATATATAAAGCAAAATATAGACCACTCCCTCGAAGGATGGCTATGATTAACTCTTGCTACTAACAACAATCTTTCTTAGCAGCTTCCCACATTGATTAGCTTTGCAAATGACCACTAAGAAAATGACATCTCTATGTAGACTTCCTGCATTGATCAGTCTGCACCAAAAAATAAATAAAAAAATCATGGACTTGGCTTGTAGTTGTCTCAGGGTCTCCTATAAAAGGGGCAAAGTTATCTCTGCTCTAAAATGGGTTACCCTATCCTCCTCCTATCACCGGCTCAAGGGACTTCAAGCTCACTTTAATGTCAAAGTGATTTGATTACCACTCTAACACAACATATGGTCAATGACGTCATGCATGAATGGGGCTCTTATTTCTACTAACCCCTATCTATGCTGTCATATTTGGTCCTTGTCAATGAAAGAACAATATGCCTTTCACTTTTTCTACACTTTGGTCACATTCAACTTCATCACTTGTCAAACCCAACCAAGCCAACCCAATATTTTCAGACCTGTCACATCATCATAACCTATTCACACTAGTTTCTATGGACACCAATACACATGGAAACTATCAACCAGACGCAATTTATGTTAAGCATAAACCAATACTTACTGAAGCATAAATAGACCTCAATTCATTTTTAGCATATGTCCATCACGACTATGGAAAATTGCTAGGGATGAAAGACCACATCACCAATGTTACAAAATACACTATTTGGAAAAGGCTGTAACATCTTTTTTCTCCTCATCATTTCGACCTTGACCAAGACCAGTCTATTGACCACTTTCACCACTTGTCTACCGCTCAAACTCTTAGTTTCAAACTACATTGGTCTGAGGCCCTTCACACAAGGGCTATGTAGGCAGCACTCAGATGATACAATATCTTTTGGGGTTAGCTCGACCACCTTCGTTTGTTCATCTCTCTGATGGACAAACCTTCTTTCCTCCTTTTGACCATGACCTTGCCCTCAACCAAGACCGATTCCGTCCCTTTAACCCTTCCTCCCTAGAAGGGAGAACTACATTAGCCTGAGGCCCTAACGACAGGGGCTATGTAGGTAGCACTCAATTGACATGGGGTCTTCTGGGGTTAGCTCGGCCATTCCTTCATCGCATTTCTTCCATCACATTCTTTCATCACCTACCAATCACATCACAAACAATCACATATTTTCATAATCATTAACATTAATCATTTTTATCCATATCATTAATCATTAATCCTAATCATACATCCATCATCATATAAACACCATAATCTTAGCATCATAATCTTAAACATAATATCAAAACATATATCAAATCAAAATCACATATAAACGCATCCATAACATTTTTCATAACACATCCATGATCAAAATCACATCATATATATATATATATATATATATATATATATATATATATATATATATATATATATATATATATATATATATATATATATAACAATGTTTTATACAATCACACAATCTATGCCTATGTCTCTCTCTCTCATACATCTCGTATCAACGGCTCGCAGGCTGGTATATACATCAAAAATAAAAATCATAATCTGCCCTCAAGGCTGTGGCTGTGGTGGTGGTGGCGGTGGCTGGGAAGATGCTGTATCCTCTCCCCCCTCTCATCTATGTCGTCTGCGAGACCCAGAAGCCATCACTCGAGACATAGATCTCTGTCTACTCTACTCTACCCTCATCTCAGAGTATCACTGTATCTGAGGGAACCCCCTGATGGCCCTCTCATAATACACGATGTCATCCAGTGCATCACTGTATCTAACTAGAGATACAGTCTGTAGTGGACCCATCAGACCTGCTGCCATGCCCTGCACTGAACCCTGCAACTGTGAAAACTCTGGCTGCACTGACACTGACTGTGTGGGCTATTGAGCTGGCTGCTGAGGTGGATACTACATCGAGCCTTGTCCTCTCAAGCCCTATCCTGTTGATGCCTGTGCCTAGGCTACAACCAACTGACTCTACAAAATAGTGATCTACCCTGTCAAAGCAGCCACTCAACCTGTCAACCCTGCCATCTCCCCCTGCAAACCTATGACCTGACTCTCCAAAATGGTCACTTGTCCTCATGTTGCATCCCTCTCTTGGATGGAAACATCTCTCTCCTATCGGGCCACATCCCGCTCCCTAACCACTGCCTATAGATCAATCTGTGGTCTTGCTTGAACCCCTATATACTGACCTGCCCACCATGTCGAGTAGGCCTCTAAACATCTTGGGTCAACTATCCCAGGTCCTACCAGTAACTCCTCAAAATTTGGCCCCTCTGTCTCCTCTGGTAGTGGGAGCGGTGCCTCTATATCATCCCACCTGTACTGTGGGAACATGAGAGGTACATCCTATAGTAGCCCATACTAGCACCGCACTCTCTCTACTGGGATCCTCTCGAGCTCACCAGCTCGCCTACCTCTGACCCATTGCATGCTCTGAGTCCTGACCAGTTGCTCTCCCTAATCTCTAAATGCTGGATACACTAGATATGGTCTTCAGATGATATCTGTAGGGATCAAGGCCTCTAGTACCCCTCGATAGTGGTCAATATCCCTGACCACTCTGTCCACCTATGTCTATGCCATCACCTCATGCCATCACCTAAATCTGACCCTGAAGCTGGCCTGTATCACCACTGGGAGGCTGAGAGGTCATGTGACCACAATGTGCTCATAAGCCCAACAATGCAGGAGGTGGCTGACACATAAGCTGTACCACCACCACTTGCTAATGCCCCACAACTCTCTATACACCTGGGCCAAAGAGACTGGTGCCCAGGTGAACACTGTCTACCACTCTATCATATCTATCAAAACTCTGGTCATAACAACTAGAAACTTGCCTCCCTCTATATCTGGCAGCGCGTAAACCATGATGCCTATCATCATCAGGATTACCAGCCGATGTGCATTCTCATCCATAGCGTAAAAGGGCTCATATGCAAAATTGGCTGAGTGATAACTCACCTCAACAGCATGCTCTCCAAACAATGTCACCATCTAAATATCATGCACCTCTCTCGAGCATGCATATAAGTCTGCTCTGTGTACTGGCAGCCACAAAATCTGGTATACATCCTCCACGATCATTATCATCTCTCATGTCAGCAAGTGGAAGGTGTTGGTGGAATGATCCCACCACTCGATCAAAGCCACCATTAGGCTCACATCCCTCACCACCCGATAGTAGTGTCGTAGCCTGCCTAGTCCTACTGCGCTCATCTGCACCCACTCCTCCCCTGTGATGTCCTGATGCATTCATGTCAGCAATGTCAACAGTCGATCTCACAACATCAGAGTCTGCCTCACCTGCATCCACCCAAGTCAATTTCATGTTAAAAATTTCCCTCCTCTTTCTATTTTGACCAACCTATTTGACCATCTACGCCTGACCTGACCTCTGGGAAGCCCTTAGTGTAGCTTCGACCCCTCGACTTGACCATTTTTCATCCCTCTTTTGATCAAGCAGCCACCGACATCGATTAGCATGCCGGTGATGGCACTCACCTAACTGATGTCGGTCACTTAGTGACCGATGTCGACATGTTAGTGACTGATGCTGGTCACTAGTAGGCTAATGCCGGTGAACACACCGATGTCAGCGACTGGTTCGGCCCTAGGGCCGAACGTGGCAAGCCCTAAATTTAGGGCTTCCCCATTTCTACCCCCCAAAACCCTCTCAATAACTCCTAACCTATCCTAGATCCCTCCCCCACCTTCCTAAGTACCCTCCCCCCTCAATTTCTGCCTAAATTCACAAAAATTTCAAAAAAAAAAAAACACACATCTAACTAAATAGGGCTTAGAGACCCTCCTACCTCATCTCGACATCGCCGACATGGTGGCACGATGGGTGCCGCTAGTGGTGGACCTCCCGTGGGTCCTCTACTGCCCTCTACCATCACTTCTGCATCAAGCTTCTCCTGGCCCACATGCATCTCTCTCTCTCCACCAATGCTTCTTTGACACCTCACACTGCTCCTCGATCAACCTAGTGTCACTTTCACTCACTTGGCTCTAGAGCTCTTTTCTCTCAGTCAACTAAATCATAAATGACTTTTGGTCGGCCACCAATCCAGTTTTGTCAGATTTGACAGGTTGCCAACTTCGACATACGCGTGCCCTATACCGCCGACGTCGGCCGATATCTTACTGACATCGGTCCCTTTATGTCTCTGACGTCAGTCCCTTTATGTCTCTGACGTCAGTTTTATGACCGATGTCAGCAACATTCAAACCTCCTTTTTTCATCATGTTGCCCCAAAATCATGCCCTCAATCAGTCATCCCTCTAGTACAAGTCATTTTGGCCCCCTAGGGCACACTTGAGATCACTTTTGCCTCCATCCATCGACCACCAGACCTTGGAGATCATGACCATCTCCTCTAACCGCGACTACTTCCAAAGCGATTTTGCCTTGGTTGTTTTTGCATGTATGCTACCTCATGATTGGTTAGCAAAATTGTGCGCACACTTTTGATCTTCACAAGTATAGGATCGCAAGCCGGTTGATCCCCACTACTTGTGACATTTTTGTGTTTTCGAGAGCACTTCTTGAGCCTAGGATACCTAGAACATGACGACCATTGGAGCTTCAGCTTAGATTGAATAACCCAATCAGTAGACGACTAAATGCTGGGGCCTAATTATTTTAATTTTGACACTCCTCGACCCTCAACCTACGACAATTTGACCTGACCATCCTCGTGAAGTGGTGTATGCGCAATCATGACTTTTACAGTGTTCTCACTCTATCTTCACCCCTTTTTCATCCAATCTTTGTCAAATCAGCACCCGATTCTAGGTTCCCTTCTCTCGACTCCTAATTTGAGGGGAAATACCTCATCCATAATTGGGGCAATCCACCTCCTATTTTTGTCTTACAATTCATTCGAACAACCAACAAGACAGAATTGACCTTATCCCACACCTGGGGCAACCAACTCCTATTTTTGTCTTGCAGTTCATCCAGAACAACCAACAAGACAAAAAGGGGCAAATATAGACACCGTAATTGTGTCTAACCCTTGTTGTCCTCCCCTTAACCCCCATTTTAGTTTTCCACACCTATTTAACCCCTGTAGACCATTTTCCCACAAGCCTTAACCCTG